>VBSM01001562.1:26934544-27116767 GCA_008086735.1 Cheirogaleus medius | reverse complement strand
CTGTGTTTAGATATGTTTAGATACACAAATACTTACCATTGTGTTACAATTGCCCACAGTATTCAGTGCAGTCACATGCTGTACAGATTTGTAGCCTAGGAGCAATAGGTTATAGCATATAGCCTAGGTGCTTAGTAGACTATATAGCATCTAGGTTTGTATAAGTACACTTTCTGAAATCATCTAACGATGCATTTCTCAGAACGCATCCCCGTGCTTAAGCGATGCACAACTGTATATTGAAAACCCTCCTCATCTCTTCTTAGTCATGCTGGTGCCATTACTCAACATAGCTGTGATGTGCATTGAATGTCACTGAGTCATACATTAGTTTTGTGCAATCCATTCTGTTGTCAGTTGGATATTGTTCACTCATAGTGGACCTTCTTTCTATTGCTTGGTTGTTTTGGTTAAAAAAATCATTCCCTCTCCATTTTTCCTTTGAGCCACTCCAAATATAATAAAACAAACTACCTAGGGTTTTTCTATAGTTCAAAAGACTCTTCCTATTGTTTTAAATTTAAATGTAACACAAATTTGGGGGCAGTGGTAGAGGGTAGCATTTTATGATTCTTATACATATTACAAATTAAATGACTATGGTTTGGAGACTGGGTGCAGAATTACAGGTTACCTGGTGAATAAGTAGTGAAGTCTCACCTCTGCCTTTACAATCCAGAACACCTTCTACTTTATGATAAAAGTTGTGGTGAAAATGCTGTCTTGTAGCTAAAAAGTATTGGATTAAGAAGTTGTTATAGTCAGTTGATAAAATTTAACTACGAATTTGGAGTGTTTTATTATTGTTATAGTATTTTATTTTGAAACCAAGACTGGATTACTCTATTTTTTTTTCAAAATTCCTATTGAATAAATAGTCAAGTTAAGGGAGAGGTTTTAGTATTATTGCAATCCTAATTCCAAAAGTGATTAGTAAGCAATTCTGAAAGAAGGATTTTGTAGTACACATTTTTCACCACTGTTGTATTTCTGTCATTTTGGGAGTGGAGGAAAGGTTGTCCACCAGAAAAGCATCCTTTAGCAGACTTGTGCCCAAATCTAGATATCTTGACAACCTGTCTTCTGTTATTTCTATTTATAAACATTGTGAGACCAACTAATCAACTCATTTTATCTTGAAATGTGTCAGTCTCTGCCATCTAACCTAAACTTCCCCACTGCTTGCCACTGATGGGACTTAGTTTATTTTGATAAGTAGAACTAGAAGCAGTGGTATGCTGGTAAACTGGCTCTATGAAAAGACATTTAAAAAGGCTTGCCAATTTCCATAGTGCAGATATTTTCACTATGGTCAATTTCAAGCTATGATGTGGTATCACCTGTCACTGGACTTGGAGTTGGGAAGAGATGAGCACAACACACTCTCAAGTGCTAGTAGTAGCTCCAGCACACCACTGGAAAGGTGATCACATCACCACCCCATGCCCCTCAGGTCACAGAGAACAACACTGTGGCTACATCAAAAGCTAATATAAAAAGAGTGTGTACACTCTTTTCCCCCTCCAGCTATGAGTAATTAATTTAGTAATTTACTATTAACTACCTGAGGAGTAGGGATAAAGCAGTTAATCAGAAAGAGGAGGCAGAAGTCACTGTGAAGTGTCCATGGGAGATGAGCTAAAGCTAAAACATTGATACCCAGGAGCCAAAATATATAAATAAGAAGAGAAATACTATTTCTACTTGCAGATATTACTCTGTAACCAAAACAGGTTTACACTGACTTTTATCAACAACCAATTTAGAAATCATTGTGTATTGGATGGGAGAGATATATGTAGCTTCTAGTAATCTATTACAATTCAAAATTTTTTTTCAGTCATTGGGAAAGTCACAGCCTTACTTCCTAGTGGTACACTTAGGTGCCAGTCCAAAAGTTTCTAGTTTAGAAATTCACCTTCCTAGGACACAAAATGTATAAGGGAGAGTGTCCTCCAGGATTAGCCAGAATACTAATCATCAGATTTTTTTCTCTGTATTCTCTGACTTTCTTTTCAAATTCAATAATGTAATTAAGATATTCTCTTAGTTATAGTAATTACTTTTTTTGGATTTGAATTTACACCAGTCATTGACTTTTATCCCCTAAATTTAAATCCCCTTATTTAATTAGATTGGCATTGTATATGTCAAGTTTTTGCCTGTGAAGGAACAGGCATGAAATGAAAAGTAAAAATAGTGATAAAATCATATGTCTGAAAAAAAGAATGAGTAGTCAAATAATCAAATGGCATTTGAAATTGTAGTATATAATCAGATTTTTTCTTGTATTTTATTTTTGGAAAGACAGCATGTAAGATTTTTAATCTTTTGCATTTAGAAAACATATTAGATATTTAAACAGTAGTCCAAATACCATTGAAACCCTTAATTATACTAGTCCTAATTGAATACTTTTTGAGATGAGGAAACTCAGAATCTAAAAGAATTGAAAAAGCTAATCTAAGATAGCACTGTTTTGTAGTGTATTCTAACACCTGACTGCTTGCCAGCATCAATTCATTATGTAGATCATGTTTATTTACTTTAGTTCATATAATACCAAGAATAGAAAACCTGAATTTTTAATTTTTCTAAAGGTACAGTGGAGACTAGATTAAGATAAATTAGATGGTCTTTAAGGCCAGAATGGATGTTTCAGTTTTCACATGGTTCTAACTACAAATCAATTGCACACAGAACATTAATATTTTTTTATTTTATAAATTGAGACAAACTTTTCTCTATTGACTACTTTTCACGTATGTGGTAAGCCATCTGGTTGTGAATTGTGCATGATTTCATAATTTTTACTGCACTCTTTGTGTTCTGAGACAGACTTACAGGCTTCAGAAAGGCTTTAGTTCTATTACAGTTCTTTGATTAGTTTAATAAATAAGTTACAGTCACACTTTGCTTAATGATGAGGATACATTCTAAGAACTGTATAATAGGTGATTTTATCATTGTGTGACTATCAGAGTGTATTCAGACAAATCTAGATGGTATAGCCTTCCATACACCTAAGTTGTGATACAGCCTATTGCTCCTAGTCTGCAAACCTGTATAGCATGTTACTATGCTGAATAGTGCAGGCACTTATAACACAATGATAAATACTTGTTATCTAAACATACAACACATAGAAAAGGTACAGTAAAAATATGGTATTATTATGAGACTATGATTGTATATGTGGTCCATTGTTGCCCCAAACATTGTTATGCAGTGCATGACTGTACATAGAATCCAGACACTTATGAAGAAACCATTCTCAAGAGGCATGACTATGTTGTCTCCTAAGGTTAGTTTAAAACATACCTAAATCCTCACAGAATAATACAAGATGGCAAGACAGTGGTGCCAAATTAGTAAGTGACTCTTTGCCAATAAGTGATACTAAAGGAATACTGTGAATTTACTGAGATGAGGGATCAGTGATTCTGAGTGGAAGAGTCAAGGAAGACTTTGTAAAAGAGGTGCAAAATGATTTCCTCCCTGAAAAAGGATGGGAGCTAGATATATGGAGAGAAAGAAGGTTGGACTTCATAGGTGGGGAGAATAGCATGGGGACATGATTAGTCTATATTTAGATTTTTTTTTCTGGATATGAGGACTTGAAAAATTGTCTATACAGTGAATTATTAGGAAAAAGTTAGATTGCAGTTGTCAGGTAAGAGAAAAAGCTGGTCTTCAGCTTTCTTTTTTTTTATTTCAGCAAATTATGGGGGTACAAATTTTTGGGTTTCAAATAATGTCCTTGCCCCCCCTCCCCCCACAAGTCTGAGCTTCAAGTGTGACCATCCCTCAGATGATGCATGTCTCACTCATTATGTATGTATATACCCGCCTCCCCTCCCCCCTCCCACCTGCCCAATACCCCATTAATGTAGTTCCTATGTGTCCACTTAGGTGTTGATCCATTAATACCAGTTTGCTGGTGAGTATATGTGGTGCTTGTTTTTCCATTCTTGGGATACTTCACTTAGTAGTATGTGTTCCAGCTCTATCCAGGAAAATACATGATGTGCTAGATCATTGTTATTTCTTAGAGCTGAATAGTACTCCATGGTATACATATACCACATTTTGTTAATCCACTCATGAATTGATGGGCATTTGGGTTGTTTCCACAGCTTTGCAATTATGAATTGTGCTGCTATAAACATTCAAGTGCAGGTGTCTTTTTTGTAGAGTGTCATTGGATCTTTTGGGTAGATGCCCAGTAATGGGATTGCTGGATCAAATGGTAGATCCACTTGTATCGCTTTATTGCTTTCCATAGAGGTTGAACTAGTTTGCAGTCCTACCAGCAGTGTAGGAGTGTTCCTATCTCTCTGCATCCACGCCAACATCTATTGTTTGGGGATGTTTTGATGCGGACGATATGATATTATATTTAGAAAACCCAAAGGATTCAACTAAGAAACTCCTGGAATTGATAAATTAATTTAGCAAAGTCTCAGGATACAAAATCAACACACAGAAATCAGAGGCATTCATATACGCCAACAACAATCAAATTGAGAACCAAATCAAAGACTCAATACTCTTCACAATACCAAAAAAGAAAATAAAGTACCTAGGAATATACTTAACCAAAGAGGTAAAAGACCTCTACAGGGAAAACTATGAAACACTGAGGAAGGAAATAGCAGAGGATGTAAACAGATGGAAATCCATACCATGCTCGTGGGTCGGCAGACTCAACATCGTTAAAATGTCTATATTACCCAAACTGATCTACAGATGCAATGCAATACCTATTAAAATCCCAACATCATTCTTCACAGATATGGAAAAAATAATTTTACACTTCGTTTGGAACAGCTTTCTTTTTTGATGTAGAAAGGTCTTCCTGGCATGTCATTTTGAGAACCAAAGAATGAGTCATCCCTCTCGGAAACTGGCCTATGGAATATAAAGAATTATCTACATTTCCCATAGTGATTTTCCCTCTGCTCTTCTCCTGGGCTAATAGGCAAAGGACATCTGAGAGATGTTTCCATGAAACTGGTCTCTGTTGCCAAAAAGATTGGGGACCATTTCTTTGAATTAACTGTAAGGCAGTAGTGGAAAAAAAAAACTAGCAAGATTTGAGATAGAAATATGCGCCTGTACAGTAAGTAAGAGTAATAAAACAGACCTTAGACATAATACTTGTGGCCTGCACTGATCCAGCCACCCCTGGAGGCTCGATGACTATAGTGATCCCAAATTACCATAATCATCTAGTTCAATCTAGAATGCTGAAAATAAGGTAATGTAATACATTTACAAAGAATCTTAATTCAACTCTGCAAAATAACTTGACCTCCGCTCTTATAAAGGAGCTTTTAATGAAAGTAGGGGATAAAGGGTCAATGGTAAGTGATTTAACTAGGGGTCATCATAATTTTAAAAAGTATAATAAATTTGATATCTGGTTCCACTATATTCATATCTTATGACAATGTTGAACTCTGTGTTTTTATGGCAATAGGAGTTAAGTGGCACAATAGATCAGAGTTGTGTATTTAAAGCTGACAGTTTGCATTCTAATTCATGGACACGGGTATATCTAGTATGAATATTAAATATCTGTTTGCCTTTTAAGTGATCATAATTCAAGACAGCACATTTTAAATATAAACTGTTTTACAAGAGTAGAATAGAAATTCCCTACTGACTTCATTCAACTCTTTTTTTTTTTTAACATTTTCTCTGCTTTTGTTACTTTTTCAGCGTCAAATGCCATCTTTCATTTCTTGCCTCATGTGTGTAAATCATGTCGATCCTTTCTCAGTTCAGTTGAAATCCTATGTCTTTCATGTAAACATCTTTGGAAATAATTCTCTTTATTTTCTGAAATCTTACTATACTTAGTATAGTTTTATAAGAATTAATTTCATCTCTCCAAATAACTTATAAGTGCAAAGACTATATTATGCTTCTTTTTATATTTCCCTAGCATCCTTTGATTCAATCAAGTAGATATCGATCACCCTTTCTATTCAGGACACCATGCTACCTAGTAAGGGAGATACCACTATGATCTAAAGCTGGTCCCTAATCTTAAAGAACTTAGACCATCTAGTAAAACAGATAAAATGATCTACATGTGACTGCAATACTGAACATTACTTGGTATAGAGTAATGAAAAAAAGAGACAAAAAGATACTATAGTGTTGCTGCAACAGGTACAAGACATTTCTTTCAGGGGTCCTCAAACTTTTTAAACAGAGGGCCAGTTCACTGTCCCTCAGACCCTTGGAGAGTGCGGTGCACATTCCACACATGCGCACTGTGGGCCCTGGACGAGTCAGCTGCTAAGCAGGACGGGCAGCAGCGGCAAAAACACCCCTCGGGCGGATAAATGTCCTTGGTGGGCTGCATGCAGCCCGAGGGCTGTAGTTTGAGGACGCCTGTAGCTGATCTTTGAAATAGTCAATGAAACTATTCTCCGTATTTGGTTGCTTATTCTAGAATTTTTTTCATTAACACCAATAATTCATAAGATTATATATAATTTTTTTTCCTAGAAAAGAGTTTACTGAAAAATGCCAATTTTTATTCAGATTTACATGATTTTTTTCCACATTGTAGTTCTGTTTGTATCATGTTTTGAGGGCCTTCATATTGTTTTCTGTAGTAGCTGTACTAATTTACATCCCCACCAACACTGTGCAAAAGTTCCTCTTACTTCATCTTTGCCAACACATATTATCTTTTGTCTTTTGCTAATAGCCTTTCTAATATATGTAAGGTGATATCTCATTGTAGTTTTAATTTGCATTTCCCTGATGATTAGTGATATTGAAGCATTTTTTTATATACCTGTTGGCCTTTTGTATGTCTTCTTTTGAGAAATGTCTCTTCAGGTCCTTTGACTATTTTTCAGTCTGATTATTTGTTTACTTGCTATTGAGTTGTCTGTATATCTCATATATTTTGGATATTAACCCTTATCAGATATATAGTTTACAAATATTTTCTCTTATTCCATAGGTTGTTCCTTTACTCTGTTGATTATTTCCTTTGTTGTGCCAAAGCTTTTTGTTTTTATGTAATCCCATTTGTCTATTTTTGCTTTCGTTGCCTGTGGTTTGGGGATCATATTCAAAAAGTTATTGCCCAGACCGATGGCATAGAGCTTTTCCCCTATGTTTTATTTTAGTAGTTTCATAGTTTCAGGTCTTACATTTAAGTCTTTAATCCATTTTGAGTTGATTTTTGTATGTGATGTGAGATAAAGGTTTAATTTTATTCTTCTGCATGTGAATATTCAGTTTAGTCAACACCATTTATTGAAGTGACTGTCCTTTCCACATTGTAAGTTCTTGGTGCCTTTGTCAAAAATCAGTTGATTATAAATGTCTGGGTTTATTTCTGGGCTTTCTATTCTATTCCATTGGTCTATGTATCTTTTTTTAAAATGTCATTACTATGTTGTTTTGGCTACTATAGTTTTGTAGTATATGTTGAAGTCAAGTAGTGTGATATCTCCAGCCTTGATCTTTTCGCTCAAGATTGCTTTGGTTATATGAGTTCTCTTGTGTTTCCATATGAATTTCAGGATTGTTTTTCCTATTTCTGTGAAGAATGTAATGTAACTGGTATTTTGATAGGGATTTCATTGAAGCTGTAGATTGCTTTGTGTAGTATGGACATTTTAACAATATTAATTCTTCCAATCTGTGAACACAGGATGACTTTCCATATATTTGTGTCTTCTTCATTTTCATTCACAATGTTTTATAGTTTTTAGTGTAGAGATCTTTCATCTCCTTGGTTAAATTTATTCCTAAGTATTTTATTTATTTACTTGTAGCTGATATAAATGGAATTATTTTCTTGATTTCTTTTTTAGATAGATCATGTTAGTGTATAGAAACACTACTGATTTTGTATATTGATTTCATATCCTGTAACTTTACTGAATTTATTTATTAGTTCTAACAGTTTTTTTGGTGGGATCTTTAGGATTTTCTATAAATAAGATTATGTCATCTATAAACAGGGACAATTTAACTTCCTTCTTTCTTTTCAACTTGTATGCATTTTATTTCTCTCTTGCTTAATTGCTCTAGCTAGGACCTCTAGTACTATATTGAACAGAAGTGGCAAGAGTGGGCAACCTTGTCTTATTCTGGATCTTAGAGGAAAAGCTTTCAACTTTTCCTTGTTGAATATAATGTTAGTTGTGAGTTTGTCATATATGGCCTTTATTGTGTTGAGGTACATTCCTCCTGTACCTAATTTGTTGAGAGTTTTATTCATGAAAGAATGTTGAATTTTTGTCAAATTCTTTTTCTGTATAATTGAAATGGTCATATAGTTTTTGTTTCTAATTCTGTTTATGCGGTGAATCACACTTACTGATTTATGTATGTTGAACTATCCTTGCATCTCTGGGATGAATCCCACTTGATCATATGAATAATCTTTTTGATGTGTTATTGAATTTGATTTGCTAGTGTTTTGTTGATAATTTTTACATCTTTGTTCATCAGGAATATTGGCCTGTAGTTTTTTAGTTTTTTTTGTTTTTGTTTTTTGTTTTGGTAGTGTTCTTGTTTGGATTTGGTATCAGGGTAATGTTGGCCTCATAAAATTAGTTTGGAGTATTCCCTACTTTTCAATTATTTAGAAGAGTTTAAGATGAATTGGTTTTATTTCTTTAAACATTTGATAGAATTCAGCAATGAAGTCATCAGGTCCTGAATTTTCTTTGATGGGAGGCTTTTTATTATTGATTGAATCTCTTTACTTTTCATTCATTTGTTAAGGTTTCTATTTCTTCATGATTCAGTCTATGCTTGTATATTTCTAGGAATTTATGCATTTCTTTTAGGTTATCCAGTTTGTTGACATATAATTGTTCACAATAGTCTCTTATTTATTTCTGTTGTATCAGTAGTGATGTCTCTTTTTTATCTCTGATTTTATTTGAGTTTTCTCTTTTTTTCTTTTAGTCTAGCTAAAGGTTTATCAATATTGTTTGCCTTTTCAAAAAAGCTTTTATTTTTGTTAATCTTTTCTATTTTTCTTGTCTTCATTTTATTTGTTTCTGCTCTGATCTTTACTATTTCCTTCCTTCTACTAACTTTGAGCCTAGTTTGTTCTTGGTTTTCTAGTTCCTCAAGGTGCAGCATTGGGTTGTTTAGTTTAGTTCTTTCTTCTTTTTTTGATGTAGGTGTTTATTGCTATTAACTTTCCTCTTAGAACTGCTTTTGCTATATGCCATAGGTATATTGTGTTTGCAATTTAATTAGTCTCAACAATCTTTAAATTTCCTTTTAATTTCCATTGACCATTGGTTTTTAAGGAGCATGTTGTTTAATTTCCATGTATTTGTGAATTTTTTGAAGTTTTTACTATTATTAATTTCTAGTTTTATATTATTATGTTCAGAAAAGATAATTGATATGATTTCAATTTTCTCTTTTTTGAAATTTCATTTTATCTTTTTTATTTATTTTTATTTCAATAGATTTAGAGGGTACAAATGGTTTTTTGATACATGGATGAATTATATAGTGGTGAAGTCAGAGCTTTTAGTGTACCCATGATATTGTACCCCATAGGTAATTCTTAAAAAGATTATTATGGGTACATAATAGTCATATATCTTTATAGGGTACATGTGACATTTTAATATAGACATTGAATGTAAATTAATAAAATCAGGGTAGTTGGGGTATCCATCACTTCAGGCATTTATCATTTGTTTGTGTTGGGAACATTCTAATTCCACTCTTTTAGTTATTTTAAAGTATACTCTAAACTTATTGTTGATTATAGGCACTTTGTTGTGCTATCAAATATTGTTCATTCTATCTAATTATCTAAATATATTTTTGTACCCATTAACTATTCCTACTCCCCCCGCAACCCTGCTACCCTTCCTAGCCTCTAGTAACCATCATTCTGCTCTCTGTCTCCATGAGATCAATTGTTTTTAATATATGGCTCCCACATATGAGTGAGAACATGTGAGATTTGTCTTTCTGTGCTTGGCTTATGTCACTTAACATAATGTTCTCCAGTTCCATCCATGTAGTTGCAAATGGCAGGATTTCATTCTTTCTGCAGCTATATAATATTCCATTGTATATATGTGCCACAATTTTTTATCCATTTATGTGTTAATGGACACTTAAGTTGATTCCAAATCTTGGCTATTGTGAATAGTGCTGTGATAAACATGAGAGTACAGGTAGACTTATCTTATGGACTGATATATGATCAGTTCTAGAGAATTTTTAACTGAGAAGAATATATATTCTGCAGTTGTTGGATGTAATTTTCTATATATATCTGTTATGTCCATTTTATTTAGAGTGTAGCTTAAGTCTGATGTTTCCTTCTTAATTTTCTTCTTGAATGATCTGTTCATTACTGAAAGTAGAGTGTTGAAGTCCCCTAGTATTACTGTATTGGGGTCTATCTCCCTCTTCAAAAAAAGTCCTTTAAGAATGCCGTTTGCTACCATCCCATGAACCATATAAAGTAACTCTTCATTGACATCTTCGGAAACCATTCTAAACCACATTTTGGCTTGATCAGATGTCGTAATAATGAATTCAGAAGTTTCATGACTAGGCTGGAAGGAGCATGATGGTGGAATGGGAGCTAATAGAAAGCCCCTGTTCTTTCCAATATCCTACCTGAAAAACAATTTAGTCTTTGTTAAAAATATTTTAGAACTCTAATAGTTCTATTTCTTCTGAGAAATGTAAAAACAAAATTACAATTCCTGAAGAAAGAAAGAGAAAATCTATCATAATTACATCAAAGTAATCATATAATTAGATTATGTACACTCCTGTCCTGACCACCTCTAGAGCCTAAATGCTTATAGCTCATTACTACTTCTTCATGCATATCACTGCTTTGAATCAAATACAGTCATCATACCTGCTCTGGCTAGTAGGCTTGACTATGAATTCAATAGGCATTCTTCTGCCAGTCACTCTGCAGCATGCTCTGTGTCTGACTTCTCACTTCTAGGATATTGGTGGATCCTTGAATGCTCTTAAGCATAGCAACTGGTCTTGGCCCTGCTGAGGTTGATTTGGGTATCCATTGCTTTATTAAATAACCATAAGTTCTGATTACCATGTGAGTTGGATTTTATTAGGTCCCATCAATGACTTATAATTATTCTAAAGGTGAAGAAATAATTTTCCCAATTAAAAAAATCTATAAGCAGGCACTTAAGAAAAAAAAAAAGATAAGTATTTGTATTCACTTGAATACGAATTTCAAATTTTTCCAAAATGACCCTTTCAAAAGATCTTGCTTAAGATAAGTTTTAAATAATTATTTTTATTTGTTATTAAATTGGAATATATACCATTGTTCTCAAAATGACAAGAATATATATCACATTGCCATGAATGGGAGGAGGGAATTCTATATTAATAGGAGAGAAAGAAAGCTGGGAAAGTTTAAAGAGGGCCTGAGTTGTCTTAGATGAGTTGGTGTTGGAGAGGAAAACCAAGGAGAAAATGCATAAACACAGAGAGACATGATAGAGCAAGGGACTATAATGAGTTTAAAGGAGAAGGTACAGCAAAAGATTTTAGAGGATCTTGTCTGCCATGCTTAGAAGTGTGTCATAATCATGGTGTCCCAAATCACCAGCTTTATCTGTGAATTGCAGCAAAGATGCTCATTCAAGTCCCTGGACCATCAAGGATGAATTGAACAATGGAAAAGATCTCCCCCCTCACCAAATCCAGCCCTACTGCTTTAATCTAAGCAAGATGATCTTGACAAATACTTGCTTTTGGAAAGAAAGAATATTTCATAAATAAATACAAAACTATCTTTATTTTAGATGGAATCTTTAAGTAAGGACAATCCTGTTAACATATTATGCATATGTTCTTATATTTGTATTACTATACATTTTGTTCCACTTCACCTTTGCAGAATGATGCATTTTTATTTCCTCTATTGGCAGGATTATTTAGTCATGCAAAATCCTTGCTTTTGAGTATGGCTTTATTCCTGATTGTGCCGTTAAAGTTCAGCCAGATGGAACTCATCCAAGCCCTTATTTCTGTCAGACATTTGAACAGCTGGGATTCTGTGGTTTCTAAGTTTGAAGCAAAGGATCTGCAGAGCTCTTGTCAGCAAGGGCTATGTGCTTTCATGATCTCTCTTAGTAGCTTTATATTCACACAGTTTCATTTGGAAAAAAACTAACATCTGTAGTTTGTGCCAGAATGAAAGAGAGAGTAAGAAGGAATTGTCTCTAATATCTGGCTTTTAACATTGCAGGACATTTGTGACTGCTTTACTAAATCCATTTTAGAAAATTATAATTATGTCATTACTCCATCTTATGAAGTATTTGGCATGAAACATAGATTTAAGTAATTCTGGGATGGAACTACTTTTTGGAGGGGGTTAAGATTCACCATGTTTAACTTAGATTGCTAAGTAGAAGATAATTATGACAAGTTGGTGCTAGTATAGCATATGGGATTTATCTGAAGGATTTAGTGGGTTTCAAAAATTTTAAGCTGTTTTTTAACACTACTAAAAAAATAATGAAGTTGTTATTTTAAATTTTGAAAGTAGATATCAGTGGGATTTAAACAAAACTCTCTCTTCCCTATTCTGATTTTTCAATCACTTAACATAGTATTCATGGAAACTAACTTTAAAAGTTTTGCCAAAAATAAAATTCAAATTGTTGCATGTTGTTCTCGTGGGGCAAGTCTAAACAAATGCTATGCTCAGATTAGGGCTATTAGGACTATTTGATGCAAATAAAGCTATGTAAAATAAGAAGGACCTTTAAAAATCCAAAAATATTGGATAATAAATTTTTGTAGTAAACAGTTGTAATAACAAGAAAGCAGAATTTTCATAGTAATGTAATTCTGCCTGGAAGTGAAGTTGGAAAATTTGAAGATTGAGAGCCTTTGAATAATACAATAACATGACATCTGAGTCACATATGGTAGCATTTTATTTGGACAGCTCATTAGTTGCAAATTGAAACTCTTTAAAAAGTTATACAGTGTTAAGCTTTAACACAGTAACATGGAAATGGCTCTAAGTATAACTTACAAAGTTCTGTCAATAATTATTTTTATTGCAGCTAATAATTAGAAAATTATTACAGTCTTGACAAAAATATTAGAGTTGGAAGGGACACTTAGAATCATATGATCTAAATTCAGTCTTTTTAATTAATTGAAACATAATTTATGTACAATAAAACACAGATCATAAGTATTAAGTTCAATCAAACTTGACAGTTGTTGACACAATATGCAAACAGAACTCCCATTAAAGTATTGAACATTAGGTACAGTGGCACACGCCTGTAGTCCCAGCTATGTGGGAGGCTAAGGCAGGAGGATTGATTTAGCTGAAGAGTTTGAAGCCAGCCTGGGCAACATAGTGAGACCTTGTCTCAATTTTAAAAAATATTGAAACTTTTTGCCTCTTCAAAAAGTTTTCCCATGGCACAGTCAATATTGACACACCCTCTCACTCAGAGGCAATCTTTGTTCTAATTTCTATTCCCTTATCTTAGTCTTGGCTGATCTAGAACTTCATATAAATTAAATGATATCTTATGTACACTTGTGTGTCTGGCTTCTTTACTTCAACATAATATTTTTGAGATCCACTCATGTTGTTTTGTATATCAGTACTACTTTATTATTTAAATACAACATAATTTGTTTATCACCTGTTTGTTTCCATTTTGGGACTGTTATGTACATTCTTTACAAGTCTTTTTGTGGACACATGTTTTCATTTCACCTGAGTAAATACCAAGGAGTGGAATTGCTAAGTCATAAAGAGGTTGTTTATTTAACTTTATGAAAAACTGCCAAACTAACTTCCAAAATGGTAATAAAATTTTTCACTCCCAGTAGTAATTTAGGAACATTCTACCTGCTTCATTTTGTTGACAACACTTGACAATGTCATTTTCATACTTTGTTCCCCATTCTAGTGGGTTTAAAGTGGTAAATCATTAGATTAAATTTGCACTTTCCTGATCACTATAGTGACATTGAACATCTTTTTATCTGCCTATTGACCACTTGCATGTCTTCTTTTGTGAACTATTTATTCTGGCATTTTGTCCATTTTTATTGAGTTGTTTTCTATTGATTGTGGATTTGTAGGAGTTCTTTATTTTATTTTATTTTATTTATTTATTTATTTCAGCATATTATGGGGGTACAAATATTATGGTTACGTACATTGCCCATGCCCCCCCCCCTCGAGGCAGAGCCTCAGGCATGACCATCCCCCAAAAGTTGCACATCTCACTCATTATGTTTGTATATACCCCTCCCACCCACCCGACACCCAATAAATGTTATTCCTATATGTCCACTTAGGTGTTGATCTGTTAATACCAATTTGCTGGTGAGTACATGTGGTGCTTGTTTTTCCATTCTTGAGATACTTCACTTAGTAGAATGGGTTCCAGCTGTATCCAGGAAAATAAAAGAGGTGCTATATCACCATTGTTTCTTAAAGCTGAACAGTACTTCATGGTATACATATACCACATTTTGTTAATCCACTCATGTATTGATGGGCACCTGGGTTGTAGGAGTTCTTTATATATCCTATATGTCTTTTGTCAGATATATGTCTGATGAATTTTGTCTTGTAGCCTGTGACTTGCCCTTTCGTTTTCTTAATGGTCTCTTTTTAATAGTAGTTTTAAAAGTAGATTGTTAATTTTGATAAAGTTAACTTTATCAATTTTTCTTTTATGGCTATAGTGCTTTTGTGTCTGAAGAAATTTTTGCCTATGTTGAGGACACAAAGATACCATAGATAAAAATTAATTCAGAATAAATCAAAGATGTACACATAAAGGATAAAATTATAAAGCTCATAGAAGGATAAATAGAAAAATATTGTTGTTTGAAATAAAAGCAAAAAAAAAAAGAAAAATATTGTTGTTACTTCAGCACTGTACATATAAATTTTAAATGTCACATATAAAAATAATAAGTATGTGCTTTAATTAATTCTTTGCTAGTCTTAAAGACATGTGTGCTCTATGATAAATGTCATTATGAACATGTTTATTTTTTCATATGAAAATCCACATGTTCATAATATTTATGTATCAATCTTTGAGAATTATCTATTTTAATTTGATCCATGAGTAAATTTACATATAATTTTTAAATGTTACATATAAAAATAATAAACATATGCTTTAATTAATCTTTTACTAATCTTATATGTGGATTTGTCTACCTACCCTAATTTAAAAATTTTGAACACTAGTACTCTAATATTTCTCCTTCACCATTCACCAAATATTTATTGACTGAATGAATGACTAATGTGGAGGACCTATTAACATTTATTGTTTTTTATGCTTTTCTATTTACCATATATCTTTATAATCCCTTTACAAAGGTTTCACATGGTTTGGTAACTAAATGAAGTCATTAAGTGAAAGTATAATTTATTTCCCTGTGCTGTTAATAACATTTCCTCTTGCTTTCTTGTCATACGTCTCCCCGAAATGTTCCTTTTCATATGGGTTTTTTAAAACTCTGTGTCTGCCTTAATTCCTTCTTCACGGCCTTCACAAGCTCAAGTGTGAAAAAATTACCCAGTTTTCAACTTTGCTACTCCCCAAATACCGCCCTTTATCTTTCTTCATTTCTTTACTTCTATGTTTCTCAAATGAAGTGCTATGATATATTTCTAGTGGTTCATGACATTTCTATGAAAAATTCAAGTTTTCATTTTAAAGAAAATCTATGAAATTGCCTTATTCTGGTCCATCTGTATGACTACTTTAAAACAAAGTTTTAGAATGGCCCTTTGAATTTGTGTTCACAAGTCCAGCATGACCAAATGATAACCTAATGACTAAATTTGTTCAAGTTCTCAAACATAAGAAGTGTGGCTTTACTAATAGATGTGGGAGAAGTAATTTATACTGTTGATTTCTTTGCCCACTTATCCCCTTCTTTCCTTATCAGTCCCTTGTCATTTGGTTTTGCCTTCCACTGTTTTATTAAAATTAGAAATTGTTCTATTAACAGTACCACATGCAGCATAGGCCCATTCCAAAAGAGGGAAGTTGGATAGTAATTGGCTCCCCTTCATTACTGTTACAATGCAGTGTTTTGTACTACGTCCCCAAATTTAGGATGCATGACCCAAGTAAATCAATGAGGCCCCTGTGATGCCATTTTCCTCCTAGTCTTCTTCACTGACAACCACAGATGAGAACTGACATTCCATGAGGTCATGAAACTGCTGAGCCTCCATAATTCCTCTTTGACACTACATCATATTGCAGTACACAAGGCTTGGGCTTTTGTCTTAGTCCCTTTTTCTTAGTCATCAGTGACCTGTACACTCTCCCCACCCTCAATCCCTGTCCTTATGACATCCCTGTTTTCTGTGCTGCCTTGTTCCAGCCTACACCTCTATCCAGAAAATGGAATCTTATCTTACGGCTCAGCTTGGTGTTTGAGCCTTTTCACCTTATGGGAAGGGAACATCCCTGAGGTGATAACCATTGGTTTGCCTTACTCTTAAGCATTCAGCCAGATCCTAAATTTCTCTGTGTTCCACACTGCCCCTCAGATTGGTTCTCCAGTATGAACAGCTTTTGAATTTGGGCCTGAGGTTGTGGCATAGCACCCTCTAGACACTGTCCAAAGCCAGACCATGTGGTGGAGTGTGTTCCTCCAGTCCCCCTCCTGCCTGGCTTTGGATTCCTCACTAATTCAGAAAGTTGTGCATCCTCTATACTGAGACGATATCAGTATGTAACAGTGTTACCTGTTTAATTCTTTGTCATCTTTATTTTCACATCCTGGTCTGTGACCTGTTCAAAGGTTTTCTTAAAAATGACTTAAAACCTAGAAAAACACTGATCTCCATTCTTGCTTAAACAGAGGTGAAATGATCACCATTATTACATCATTTATCAAACAAATGTTTATTGAATTTATGCTACATACCAAACATTAAGCTAAGATGAATTCCTCATTTTTATCAATACCTTCTTTCCCCCATAATGCCAAATACAGTGTTTTCCCCATAGCAGTTATGCAGTAGATGAGTGGAATAAATAAAGGTAAAACATAGTTTTACTGCAACCTCAAAAAACTCATATCTTTATGACAAGTCAAGATATGCACATTTGAAGAAAATAATGCTAATTAACAGTAATATAAATACTTAAAAATTGACTGATGTTGTAGGTCATTTTAACACTTAAAAGTAATAATGTAAGATTTGTCATAAGGCAAGATATGACTAAGAGTCAGGTACATTTAAATAAATAGTTACTACTGTCCCCTTTGGGAGCTGTCATTGCTATGCTAAAGAGCATCCATGGCTTCCTGAATCTATAGAATGCAAATGGTTTGGGGAAAAAGTATAAATGTGACTATCAGAGGGAAAAAGTGTAAATGTGTCTATTAGAGGGAAACTGTAAATGTTCTTCAGCCTACCTGCTGAGACATTCTGGGGAAGGTTTATACTTTTATTTGAAGCTTTTTGTCTCTTATCTCTGTGCAATCCTCTCCTTTTGCTTAGCTCCCACAGTCCTGTTAATAATACACTTTTATCAGAATAAGTTTTCATCTCAGGAGACCTGATAGTCCTTTTTAAAAATAACATTTCAAATAAAATATTGCTTCAAGAAGTTTTTTCTGGTTTTCTTCTCTTAACAAAACAAAATTTAGCAGGACCTTGATCTTAAATAGGAACTGATGCCTGTAAGTATTAAAAGAATAATTTAATATGGAAGAAATCTGTATTTAAGAAATGTTTATAATGCATATTTTATAACTACTTTTTCCATAATCTTTTTTTGGAACTGTTGTTATAATGTTTTTCAAAGATTTTAGAATCAAGTGACATTAAGTTGTGATTCCACCCAGCTGCTGCTTTGGATACGCAAAGATTTTCTGCCTAGATTGTACCTCTGGGAAAACTTTTTCTCTTGTATTTCTCAGACATGTTAATTCATCCCATTTGAGTCATTCTCCCTTTCTTTTTCTCTATCTCATGATAAGCTTGATAGAACCTCTCTTTGCATTTTTTTTTCTCTTTCTTCTTTTCTGGATCTTTGTTGGAAGGTTTCTGAAGGCTCTTGAAAATCAAAACTTCAATATCCTTAATGATAATCCATTTAAAAAACTCTTCTTAACGTCCTCTAATACAGTAACTTCTTTATTTCAGCAACACACTAATATGATCCTGTTTTTGAGCTCTTGAACTTTGGAAGACTGACCACAGTCTTGTATCTACACTTCCATAATGCCCATGAGCTCATCATAATCTTTTCCTTCCAGTTTGTCTCTCATGCTTGGCTTTTTTTCTCTTCCTACCCAGACTGGAGCTCACTTTAAATCTAACAGCAGTCTCTCCAGTAACAACAATCTTGTCACATTCTTTGGGTCCTGCCTTGTCTACTCTCAGTTCAGTCATCTGTTTCCTTCGTGCCTGCTCCCTGCCAAAGTAGTGCTCAAGGAACATTGTCTGACACTGTTGACAATCATCCTTAAATACAATTTCCAGCCGCTGTCAGCTCTTCTTGATTCCTAATCAGTCTCTTTCACATTCTCTCACCACCTTCTTGAAATCTTTGCAGCTTTTCTCAAACATTCAACCCAGCACTCAACAAACTGTCTACTATCGTACTTTCAAGAAACTAAAGTCCATCAGGTATGTGACCTATTAATTTCATCCATCTCCACCTCAAAGTTTATCTAATTAATCAGCCACCTTTTCCTCCTCTTTTTCTATCTCATAGGAAAAGCTGAAACTCTTTTTCCAAGGCTTCCTTCACATTTACCTTTCTCTTACCTTTCATTTGCTACCAAACCTAATTTTAATTCATTGCTTCTAAATCCTCATTTCTGGTTTATTCCTTATGGTACTACAATTTAGCTTTAGTCCTTACCATATCCATGGGGCTCCTCCACGGTCTTATGACATTACCAAAATTTGTTTTCTGAGTCTCCTTTTCTTCTCATCTTCCTTGACTGTGTTGCAAGATTTGTCACTGCTGACCACTTCTCCATCAAATGTTCTGCTTCCTTCATTTTTATAACATCCCAGAGACCTGATATTCACTTTAGTTAATCTTGGGAAAGATGCAGCTACCAGGGGGCACCCCCCCCCATTTCCAATAAATGGTTTATCAAACTGGAAAGGGACCACTTATATTCTTATTGCAGCTACCTTTTAATCAATAAAATAATTCTATTGTAAATAGGTGAAACATAATTTTATTTTATGTCCTCCAAATTTAAATAGATGTTAACAAAATGAAACAATTACTAAACATATACAATAAGCTATTGTATAAAAACAGTGTGTCAAGACGATTAGGTTAATAAAAGTATATGCTGCACTGGCTTGTGAAAGGACACAATGGAGTCACTGAGTTAGGCACACTTGCTAGATGACTTTTGGGGACATGCTTAGGGTAGAGAATGCAGAGTGGAAAGGGATACTAAGTGTCATACTGAATCGAGCTTGCTGAGAGATCAAATCTGAGAAATATGGGGAAAGATTCAAAGGGGATAGATAATGATTCCTGCTTGATTTGACAATCAAAAAGATTCAGTGACTATTTAAACAATTCCTTATCCAAGTCTAACTCCCTACCATGAGGCCAGTTGAGAAACCAAAATATGCTACTAATTTAGATCAAAACCAAAATGTTCATTTACAAAGAGACAAATAATAAAGCTTGACGTAGTAATGGAAAAGCAGCCATCCTTTAAAGAGTGCTCACTATGGTTAAGAAAGGGATTTCATATGCTTTACCTTTTAATCACCACCCCCAACTCTGTAAGAAAAATTTTATTATCCTTAGTATTCAGATGTGGAAAGTAAGTCTCAGAGAGTTTAGATGACATGCCCAAGGTCACTCAGCTGAAAAATAGAATGGGCTCCCAACAACCCAAGTTGTGGATCTTCAGACTTCTTGCCTCTTTTTCACTGTACTATATAAGGCTCTAGATTCCACAAAAGAGAATATGACTTCCAGCCCCAAATTTCTATTATTTAGCTATGCAACAACAGATAATCACTTAAGTTCTCTCAGTCCCAGTACAGTCTTCTGTAAAAAAGAGGTGATAAGAAGTATAAGAAGGAGAAAATCAGCCAAGTCTGGAATATGGGCATCCTATAGCACAAATGACATGGTTTCTTCAACAAATAAATGACATGAATAAAAAGGAGTGGGGAGTTAGAATTGTTAGAGGTTAAAAATGTCTTAATAGGAATATCAGTTAAATGCAATGTCTGACCTTTTTGGGGGGAGTGAGGAGTGAGGGTGTTCCTTATTTAAATAACAAACTGAAAATATATGTGTGAGAAAATCATGAAATTTGACTATGAACTAGGTATTTATTTGATAATGCTAAGGAACAACCAGTAAAATGTGATAATGGTATTAGGAAATGTTATGGAAATAAATGTCACCCGTTAATGACACATATTGAAGGGTTAACTGGTGAAGTGGTACATTAGATGTGAGATTTGCTTTAAAATACTCTTGCAAATATAAGTGGTGTGGAAATAGATGAGTAAAGATTGGTAAATTATCGATAATTATTGAAGTGGTGTAGTGGGTGGGGTGTGTAGGAATTCATTACACTAACCTCTCTACTTTTGTATGTGTTTTAAAGTTTCCATACCATAATAAAAAGTGAAAGAAAGACAAAGTGGTGATAGTTTCACAAGTGTATATTTATTTTGTATAAAATCATCAAGTTGTATGTATATACATTAAATATGTACAGCATTTTCATATGTCAATTATACCTCATTAAAGTATTTTTTAAGAAAGAAAAAATAAAAATGGTGAGATTGCAAAGTTTTCATTCACATGTAATTTTTAGTTTAAGTTTTAATTATTATGGATACATAATAGTTGTACATATTTATGAGATACATGTGTTATTTTGGTACAAGCATACAATGTGTTATGATCAAATCAGGGTAATTGAGGTATCCATTACCTCAAGCATTTACCTTTTCTTTGTGTTAGGAACATTCCAATTCTACTTTTTCAGTTATTTTGAAATATACAGTAAATTATTAACTATAGTCAGTCACCCTATTGTGCTTCCGAATACTAGATCTTGTTCCTTTGATCTCACTGCATTATTTTTACCCATTGACATTTCCTCCATGTAACTTTTCAAAAATTATATATTATAGCATTTGTGCATGGCAAAACATTATTTTATTTTTTCAATTATATGTTTTAAAATATTAAATAATAATTGGGTTTTTAAAAATTCACCTTCCTAATCTATAAACCCTACTCTTCTCACCACATGCAGTTTCATACCTGAATTGGCTTCCCTACATTAATTTGTCAGGACTTTTAAGAAGTTAAATACCTGAGATGCTGGGAAGTTCTTTAGTTCCACTTCCTTGATTTTGTTGGGAAAACAATTTCTCACCACCAGAATTCAAAATGTATTAGAGTGCTTTTTCTAATGTTTAATACAGATTTTATGTTTTTAATGCTTATTTGAACTTGAACCATATGAAGATAAAGGATACAGAAACCATGATGAGAAAATTTGCTCTTTGCATCACATAATATGCAAATCATGCTCTTGTGAACAAATGGGCAAATTATTTGTCATCTAACTCTAGTCATAAGAGACTAGTTACAAGAATTAATAATAAATCAATAAGAGATGATTTGTCTTAAAGGGCCTTAATATTTACACTCAGCTGACATACACATTTTTCATCTTTTCCATGTGATTTCTAAATCAAAAGAATCAATAAAACAAGTTTGTTTATCTTTTCTAACTTGAATATTTTATAAACCATTAAATATTTTTGACCAAAAGAAGTAGGCTATTTTTTGTCATCATGACCAGTGATAATTTGAAGAAAGATAGTTAACAAATACTTGAAACTTGCTTGCTTTCATTGTTTGTAATGTTTTGTCAGATTAATGTTTATCTTGTCATAGTATAAAAGCCCACAATGATTTATCCCAAGCTTGTAACAATGATGCTTTACTCTGTTTATTTCTGTACCACTCTGATTGCTCAAGGACCTGCTCTCTTCGTTCCACATTAGCTACAACTGCCAAGTCCACTAGTCAAAACAATTTCACAATTGAACATTAATGGACTCAAGAACATTAAGAGAAGCAAATATAAGCAGGATACCATAGTAACTCATGTAGTCTGAGGAAATGATGCTCTATTAAAGGGAAAGATAATGCCCCAAAATAAAGCTTTACATAAACAGTCTGTCTTCTCATACTTAAAATATTTCTTCATGTGAAATGAGCTTCTAATTTCATGTTGTCCATATTCCTCACTATAAGCACAGTACTTTTAAATTCTGTTAATACTTAATTTTTAAATTTTATGAGCAATAGATTATTAAATTAATCAAAGTAGAGGAGAAGATTATTTTATATAGAGGTAGTTTAGGGTGTTTAAGTTTATATGATACATTTTAAGAGAAGTAATAGGCAAATTATATTAATAGTTAATAGAGCAATGTGATTTTTAGGTTTAGCTCTAACAGAAATGTCACCTTGCCAATAAAAACACATCCCTCATTCTATCTCTTTTTTCTCATCTTTTTACTTATATTGGTCAATAGCCTGTCTACAAATAAACATTTATTACAGCGGATTTCATCCTTTTCATGTTTGAGGCAAACTTGAACTTTTTGAATAACCATTGAAAGGATTAAAAAGGTCAAAATAGCACTAAACACATAAGGAATGATTAAATTTTCAAAACTACTCTAGTAGGGGAACTTCGTATCTATTCCTATAAAAGTAATCACAGTTTCTCACAATTCACGTCATCACCTTTCAACAGTGTGTCACTGAATGTAACTGTTTATTGCCAGATGAACATCTTTTAACAAGTAGGAGGCAGATTCCTGCACGTTGCACTCGTTTTAACATCTTTCAGCGGTTGGCACACACCTAGGAAGGATATGGTAAATAAGCAGAGGTGAGAACCATTGAGTTATTGAATATCTGCTAGGCACAAAGCCCTATAATAGATTTTGTGCACTTTTAAAATCTGTAGTTTGATTTCAATTACATGGAGGACAATACAAAATGTGGAATACATTTCTCATCAAGGATGCTAACAAGTGGATATTTTTTAAGCATATATTCAGTCAAAAGGATTCTAGGATGGGTCTGTACATTTTTAATGATGAGAAACAAAGTCAAGTCTAAACAATATTAGTTCTGGCACTGTAGGCCCAAGACACTGGTAAGATAAAAGGGGGAATAAGGAGAAAAATACAGGGTAAAGGCTGAGAAGGAAAGAAGGAGCACATGATGAGCTAGTGTGCAGCCAAGAATTAACTTAGGGACATGCATTACCATTAGTTTTATAATTTATCCACTTTGTTATTGAGAAGTTGATTTAGTTTAATTTGAGTCCCTTTGCTTCGTAATACGTATTTAATATGCTTATACCAAGCTAAGTTAAATGTATAGCATTCAGTGTTATGACAGCCAAGGAATGATCTAAAGAAATTTTCTGAAGACAGGAGAAAACAGCTATAGTAAAAATAATCAGTTATTTTAAAGGTTAGCTTGCAAAAGAGGAATAATATATATTCACTGTGACCCATAGGTAGGAAGATTGTACCTGCATATTTTCCTGGCATCATCTCAGTTTACACCTGCTGTCCCTGCATAATTATTAAGAGTGTCCTATTTCATTCTCAAAGTGTTCTGGTTTGTATGATAGGAAATATAAACACTCTACTCATAAATTGAAATTATAGTGATGAAGAACTTTCCACAAGTTAAAATTGCCTGATAATAGAAGGCATTGCTTTTAAGAGCCAATGGAAAACTAGAAAAACTGTCAATTAAGAGTTTTTAGGAGGCCTAAATCCATAATGGGTAGAGCAGCAGATCTATTTATTTGAATTATATGAAAATGCCAATATTTGGCTGCTTTAGACTTAGAAAATGTCATTTTCATATGTTTCAGCCTAATACAATGTCTGACAACACTCTGGAAGTCTATTTTATATTTACATTGTTGTAAAAACATATTCTATGTTTTAAAAGTAACCTATGAATTTTTTTATTTTAAAATCTTAAAAGTTCTCTATCAGGAAGCATAAAAATTAAAATATAGCTTTATTTTTACAAACTTAGTAGAGTATTAAAATCAGAGGGACAGCATTAAAAGCTGGGAGAAAAATTAGGTATATTTTGATACCAAGCTGTTCTGAAAATGTCAGCTATGTAGCAGCAATTCCTGTAGTGGGTATTCCTAGAAGAGAATTCAGAGTAAGATATTTTTAAAAAAATGTTCTAATATAGTCTAAGAATGCTATAAAAGTCATGTTAGATTAAACAATGGTTGATAACATTGAAGACTGGTTAAAGGCTTACATTATTAATTTGTAAGATTGTATCCTAACAGTGTTTTCTCAAACAGGTAACAGCTTCAGGGACCCCTTTCATATGGGAAATTACATTGAGTCACTCCAGGAATATTAAACAGTAGACATTCTCAGAGATCAAAGGACAGAAAGACTGATGGACTCTAATAAAGTGTTTGAATCACATGTTTTATTGAACAAAACAAAAACATACAGCAAGAAGCAAAAGGAAAGAGATGAGGGTAGGTTAACATACACAGGATAGGATTTAAGAGGGGTAGAAGGACCACATTACCTGAATCCTGTATTGCATGTGTTTATATGTCCCGTCTCTTTCTTGGCCACATCAACCTTCCTTATTGAAGGTATGGTTATAAGGATCAGAGCTGTGTTGAACAAAGGGGCTCAGTGAGGGAGGGTACCTGGAGCCCACATGTCATTGTTCTGTTAAAGATACTTAGGGCCAAGACCTGGCTAATTGCATAGCTTTTACATGACCTGCTGAATAGCCATGTCTTTTCTCTGTACATGTAGGCAGAGCATAAATGGAACCATGATGCATATTACAAATGTTGCTTCTCTGACTTAGTGATACATTTTTCATTCTGTAGGTGGCAAGATCTGTATCATGTCTTGGTCTTTCTATCTGTTTCCATCTATAAGTGATATTCTTATTTGTTGTACTCACATATTTTTAAAAATCATATATTCCATTCATTCTTTCTATCCATAAGATAGATAGATACCCATATTTTACAAGTTACTACTTTACTTTCTATCCATCCTTAAAACATCTTATAGATTTTAACTATATCTCACAAGCTAATTGCTTGCTCACTATCTATACTTAATATTACTTATAAGTTTCACCCATCCTGTTTCTTTTTCTTGTTTTATATATAGCAGAATCATATATTCTTAAGATGGCAAATATACATTGCAGCCTCTATGGGAGGAGAGTAGGAGAGAAAATCAAGAGTGAAAGGCTGAGTGTGTCCTTTTTAGCTTCAACCTGAATAGCTGTGATTTTTTACTATTTTGTATATTCTGTATGAGATGTTGTGTGACAAAGATCTTCCAGTGCAGCTAATAAAAGAATCTGAAAGCCAATGCTGCAGAAGGTTATTTACCTTATTATTTAATATTTAGGTTTGATCAGGAATTACATAATCATAAATAAATTTTAAAAAGCATGATTACAACAGTGTTGGAGATTGAAAAGAAAATGCTACAGGAATTGCAAATAATATATGAGCCTATTATTTCACACCATGTAACACAGGCTGAAATGAAAATGGGATGAAAATGCTAGTAATGGAATTTTACTGAAAATCAGATTTCATGTTTAAAGTGAATGATAGCAAAATAAAAAAATCTTCTCAGGTGAGAAGCTATGGTTTAAATAAATTGAGTTGTCCAAGGTCATATTCATTATTTCATTCATTCATCAAACTAGCCATTCATTCATTTTTTAATAAGTATTATTTAGATGTCAAATATAGTTCTAAAAGCTAGTGATACAAAGATGCATAAGTCTTAGTCCTCATGCCCAAATAATTCAACCTGGTAGAGAAGACAGAGAAGTAAAGTATCAGCTAAAATCCAGTGTAAGTCTTTTAAAGGGATCTGCTTTGAAGACAGGGAAGTGGGATGGGGCGGCATGGTAAAGGAAAGTTTCATAGAGGAGCTGAAGAATGAGCTAGACTTTATGGAGGTGGGGAAAGAATTGGAATGAGAGTAGGAGAAAAACACTAGTTGTAGATAGACAAAGTAGCCTCATTTTTGGTCATACATGCAAAAGTAGATGCTGATTCTACATGAAGAAGCATCAGGAAATGAGGCCTAGACACATCAGATTATGAATGGCTTTTGTGCTCTGAAATGAAAATTAGAATTAATTCTGAGGTTGAAGGAGAGTGCTTGAAGAATTGTGAATGTCATGATCATGTTTCCATGAGAGGAAAGGAGAGGAGCAAGACTAGGTTGATTGGTAGACTATGGCAATAGTCCAAATAGAAAGGGGTTGGCATAAAGAATGAAGGAGGAGATTCTCAAGTTATTTAGAGAGCTATTGAGATTAGATCACAGCTCCCAATTTCTAAATAGCTGATTATTTCTAGCTCTACACGCTACTGTCACATATAAAATACTGGCTAATACCATACACATTTATAATATATCTTTGGCTTACATTTCAATTCTGTAAAGTGTGTGTCGCCTTTATGGTTATTTCACTTGTTACATCAGAATGATTCTTCCCAAATTTAGGTCCCTGTCATAAAATTTAAGACTTATGAAATTCATACATATTCATGAAATGCAACTAGTATGTTTAATTGATATTACTGTAGTTAATAATCACTGTTGCCTCTAAGATATAAAATAAATTGTTAGCTAGTATAAAATTATGTTATTCATGTTATGTAGAGCAGTTATTTTCTAAAATAACATATCTATGTTTATTTTATAATGTAACAGATCCTCTTTCTCTCCTTTTTATCTATAAAACTAATGAGATGTATATATCATATAATTATTGTACATGCTTATCAGAGCTCTAAGCCTCTGGAATCTTGTATGTGTAGTTTATGGTAAATACCTTTTAGTGAGACCATTGCCTTGTTAGTTTTTAATTCTAGAAACTTAACTCTAGAGAGTAGAGGCATTAATCTCTAATCCCTTGTCATAAAACCACTCCATAGTTAATGATGTTGTTGTTCAGTGTCTTTAGCCTTCCAAATCTTTGCCTACTCAGTAATGCAGGCTGCAACTAAATGGGCTTGGACAATTCAAATTTCCTTTCTAGCCTTATTTCTTCCTACTCTCTAGCCACACTGGATCTTCCCTTTTCCTGAAACACATAAAGTTTGCCCTCTGCTTAGAATCTTCACATGTGTGATTCCCTTTGGCCAGAACTCAATTCTCCCAGATCTTGCTACGGCTCCTCCTTTTACCTCCCTCAAGTCTATATCCAAATTTCACCTTCTTAATAAGATCTTCTGCTACCATCCTAATTAAAGGTACTACCCTGGATCAATCCTCCTCCTCTGTTCTAACTTTTTTTCAATAACACTTGAAATTGCCTAAAATATTATATACTTCATTTATTTATTGTGTCTATTTTCTCCTCCAGAGAACATATTGTCTTTGAAGTAGGAAATTTTATCTTGTTTTCTTCTCTCTATTTTATGTAGGGATACATATATGTGTATATATATACACATATGCATATTATTGATTATTAAATATCAACAATCACATCTGTATAGATAAGTTTAAAAATAAAAGGTGATAAAAATGTAAATTGAAAATTTATAGAAAAACAGCATCTTAGGTATCTTGTGTCAGTTTATCTGGCTCTTTCTCAATTTTAACACTGAAAATCCTTTGTCCTGGGAACCCTTTCAACCCTGTGCAAACTGGGGACAATTGGTCATTTTTTATTATTGTGATTATCTATTATTGTATAATGTTTTTTTTAATCACTTGTTTCTGTCTTGATGTGAGATGACTACTCTACATTTTCTTCTATTTTTTTCCATGCTGCTGCTGATACCACTATGGCTTCCAATAATTCTTAATAAGATTGCAAATATTTATCCCACGCAAAGGCCTGGGGAGCTTTCTCCTTTAACTGATAAGTCTCTAAATCGTGTCATTTCTCTGGTATTCTGGTTTGATTTTCAGAACAAATAAATACATGTTCCTTTTGCTAACACTTCTCATGTTATTATGAAGAAGGTACTAAACTATCAAGCAAATAGGATTCTAATCCAAATTCTGCCACTAATCTGCTCAAATCACCTCACCAGCCTGGCCTTAGTTTTTTCTTTCATAAAATGTGAACAGATGCTAAATTGAATTTGTTCTACCTGTAACATTCTAGAATTCTATTCTAGGGGTTTATTCTGACCTGTAGTTGAAATTCTTCCTTCCGCTTGGTAGATGGCCTAACCACTCCCCTCAACCAGAGAAATTGGCGCCTGGGAAAAGCAGGAATCTTCTTGAACCACAAAATGTCAAAAGAACTCTGGTTCCCTATCTTTTCTATGTCAGTGCCTTATTTCCCTTTCCCAACTAAGATTTCCGTGTGATAAAAAGTGTAATATAACTCTTAAACATTTTCCTACTAAAGTGGCTGTATTCCCTGCTAAATTGTTAATTTGTTTTTTAAGGTATCCAACTGTCTTTTGAATAATTTAAACCCTAATTTGAACTTAATAGTTTACCAGCAATTTCCTAATAATATATGCATTGGGTATGACTAAAATAATATATATACATGTGGTATGAGACTGAACTATATGTCTGTGTGTATAAACTAAAGGAAACCTGACAGTTTGTATTTTTTCATTATCTCCCAAATATTTAGATTTTTGCTACTCTTTCATGAGTTTGAGTAAAACCTAGGAGACTAACAAGTACTTTCACCTAAATACAGCTCTCATATAACACTTAGATAAAAAAATGCTTTTGGGAAAAAATGTTAGTAAAAACAAATATCATTTACAATTAAATACTTTATATTTAAATGATGCTTAGGTGTTTAGAAATCACTTCCTTTGTCTATTGATCCTCACAGTGACTTTGGAAAAAGTGCAGATGTTCAAATCAAATTGGATTCAGATTTTTGCTCTACCAGTCACTAATTGTAGGTTCTTGGAGAGAAGCACCTCAGCCCTGTGACTCTCAGTCTAGGCAGGTGTATAATAGTAAGTGTAGTGTCTGCCTTATTTACTCAACCTCTTTCCTGATTTTGGTAGGCTTAAATGAGGTAATACTAATAATGTACTTAGGAGAGTGCCAGATAAATAAGCTCTTATTAATATTATTATTATTCCTGTTTACAGATAAAGAAACTGAGCGTCAGAGAGGTTAAGTGATTTGTCCAATTGACAAAACTCATAACTTGAAGACCCAGGACTTGTTTACAAGTCTAGGGCTCGTTCTGTGAAAACCACAATAATAATTTGTAGCTTATCAAGAATCCACAAAGTAGAAGATCAACTGAGAATAGTGCCAAATTATGATTTTCTTGGGCCACGGGCATTTTTATCTTTAAGGACTCCTTCTACCACAGGAAAAAAAATTAAAATAAATCCAAATGGGATTCATTACTATATTCACGTTGTCTTTGTATTTTAAAAGGAATTAAAATTAGGACATTTTTGTGTATCTCTAAATGTATTATAGGCCCTGGGCACTGTGCCCACTGTGCCTAATGGTCAAATAAAACTTAAGTTAGAAAAAAACTGCTTCATATGGAGACAAACTTAACAAAAATAAAGGAACCTTCTGTCCCTATGTTTGGCCTCACAATTCAGAGTGTTCTAGTGAGGTCTTACAGCCGTCCCCATAGTGTCTCACTAAGTGTGCTATAGTTAGCTTCTAAACCAAGTTAGATAAAACTGGAACGCTTGCCATATCCTATTGCTTCACTCTCTGTGAGTGATGGATGTGGTTATACAAATGTAAAAGTCCATGATAAAAAGTTAATATTTTAATACATGTAAAACACAGCAATTCTTCCATGTCAGATAATGAAACCCAAGATTAATCACAAACAAATGTGTGCTGGGAAATGTAGTAGTAATTCATCATATCTTCTCCAGAAGTGGCATCTACGTTAAGTGTTCCCAAACAGTGTCAAAGTCTGTGTCTGGAGTTGGTATAATCAGAAAAGAAAAGGAGCTCAGAGTCATACATTTTAAATGTATAGGTTTCATCGCATGATCCTGTGAGAAAGAAGAATGCTATATTGAAATTTCTGTAGCATTTCCTTCATGGTATTTGGGTTTCATTTTGAGGGTTCTATAGAATTCAGGAATTCAGGGCTTGAACTGTACAAAATCATTGGACCATCTTCAAGAAACAAAGCTAAATAAACATGTCATTGCTTGGCAATCTCAGGATAAGCCTACCATTCTTTGCTGGGTAATGTTTGGTGTGGTGTGACCATCTGAGTTTCCTCAGACAGGAAGGTTTATGAATGCAGGGAATAGAAGCTCATGGGAAAATGCCTTCTGTAACCTTTTCCCTGTTATTTTTCTTGACTGCTGGGTGCTTTATTCTCAGCAGCATAAAGTGTGTCTATGGCATACAGTTGCATGCAGATTTTAACTACTATATTACTATCCAGACACGGATGTCAAACAACAAAAAAATACTTCATTAAAATGACGTCAGTAATCTTTATGATGCATAAAAAGGATGTTTCAAACTGAGGGAAATAGTATTAGTACAGATACACATTTACACATTTAAATCCTTAGACCCAGAAACTGATTTCAAATTGCAAAGTCATTTACATTAATCATTGATGTGTCAGCTGAAATCCTGTAAATTTGTCATGTCTAAAAGCAGTTTTATGTTATAAAGTCACTCAATAAAATCCTTCAAGTATAGGACAGAGGGGCTTATTGCCATTATTTATTATAAGTTTTAACATGGTCATTTTGGATTTGTTTTTTAAAAAATCAATTAAATAAGTTAGTATGCTCTGAAAGAGTATACTTAAATTTTGCTTCAAATGGGTTCTGGTTATCATGAGTTTCAAACTAAGGAAACAGAACTGTTTATGTAAAATTTAACTTAGGTTTATTAAACTTGTTAAGAGTCTGCTTGGGAAGAAGCTGTACCTATTTTTCCCAAAGACCTACTTTATGCATGTTCAAACAATGTTAATTAATTTGTTCAAGAAACATGCACACCTACATGGTTATGAGTAAATAGGTACTGAAAAGTCAGAAAAGGAAAAAAAGAAGAAAAGAAAGGAAGGAAAGAGAGGGGAGGAGAAACAGAGGAAGGAAAAGAAAGAACAACAGTGTACCAAATTGGTTAAGAACAAGTGTTATGGAGTTAAATGGCCTGAGTTTGAATGTTGTCTCTTCTAATAACAAGAAACACAACCTGAGGAAATTCTTCTGTCTCCCTCAGTTTCCTCATCTTTAACATTGGGATGATAATGGTCCAACCTTCTAAGGCTGTATGAGAATTAAATGAATGTATGCATGTATATTGCTTAGAATCCTGCCTGGCACTTAATAAGGCCTCAATAAATGTTAGCTATTAACTGAATATTGTTGCTGACAAGAAACTCATAGTAAGATACAGATGCAACTATAATATAGTGCAGTAAATATTATACTATGATATAAATCTCAACAAAGTGCTAGAAGAGGCACAGAGATGATACCAATGGAAAAAATATAATGGTGATTAGGAAAAGGAGATGATAAAGGATGAAAAACATGACTGCAGAACAAAGGAAGAGAAATTAATTATGAATGGGTGGGTCAGATAAAACTTCAACAAAGAGATTATCTGAAGCATTTTAAGATTGGTTGGTTGGGTGATCCCTGAGGGAGAGAATGGCTGAGTAGGGGGAGATAAGTCTGGAAAGGAGAGTTAGGATTAGGCTGTCTGTGGCTTTCCAGGAACTTTAACTTATGAGCACTAACTAGGAAGCCACTAAAGAATTTATGTAAAAAGGTGACATCATTGGATTTGTCCTTGAAAAGATCATTCTGAGCATGGAAGAGTGCAGTCATGTACACCCAAAGCACAAGCCTGGATAACTGAAGCAATTGTGAGGAAAAGGGGATGTGGTTGAGAGATGGTTGACAAGCAACCAACAAACGTCCGTCCACTTGAGCCAAGAACTGCAACACGGCTCTTCACAAGGAAAGGGGTGCTGGCTGCCCATCTCATCTCCATCTCCCTTGATCTAGGTGCTAGAGCCCAGGCTTCAGTGGAGCTATGTGCTGCCTTGGGACAAACTGCTTAGAAATCTGGCTTATTATGTATTTCAAGATCAGCTGATCAATTTATTTCTTTGAGGCATGTACCTTAACTAAATGGGGCTGTCTTTGAAATGTATAATGGAGCAATTTAAATTAAAATCAAGTCTGGCACCCAGTATTGCTCAGAATACAACAGAGTTAGGTATAAAGATAGTTTTTCTCAGTCTCCATTCAAGGCAATTTAGTAACTAACATACAAAAAGGGACAGACATTGTCCCTTAATATAAGGTATTCTTACTATTAGGGATTATTTACCACTTAGATTTTGAAAAAAAAGCATTACTATGAGGCTCTATGGAATAGAGTAATAATCTTTGTGGTCTATTTAAGTATTTATTATCTCTTCAAATGCTTAGTGTTTTGAAAATCTTGGATCTTACAGAAACATGTTAAAGATTGGTACAGCCTTTCTTTGGACAAAAGTGTCTTCAGTAGTTACTAGGAGATGAATATGAATTTGAATGTATTTTTCCATTTTAATATTATTTTGAGCTTTTCATTTCAATCATTTTGATTTTAGAAAACACTAAGGAGATTTTGTGCAAACATGCACCTTTCTCATAAATATTTTCTCCAGGACATTACTAATATTAATGATTCCTGCTGGGATCTGATATATACAAAGTAGTGATAGTCTTAGTTAAATCACAATGATCCTAATAGTCAAAGAAATAAACACTTTCTGCAACTCTCAAAATCTGTTACAGTATAATAACCCAGTACAGCTCAGTCTTGCAATATTGTAGGTTGACTTCCTGGTCTAATGAAAGGCCAGTGTGTTTGTGATGATTCATGTAATATTGTTTTTTAAGGTTTTTCCTATATACATTATGATGATTTAAAGCAAAGAACTTATTTCAGAGATGATTGAAAATATTGACGTCATCTCAGTGTCCAGACTACTGGTTCTCTTCTCTCCCCTCTCTGGTTTTCCTTTATTCATTGCTTTACTTTTTCTTCTTCCTTGTGCGTGCACTCTCTCTTTTTCTCTCTCAGTTGCTAATTGAATCATCATTTTTTAAAGAACCATTTATCATTAAAATTATTAGATCACAAGACATCAATGAGAAATCTCTATGTTAGTATTAATAAATTATTAATTATTATTAATAAAAATCCTTAATGTATGATTTTACATTTTTAAACTTAGATGCAAAAAGCTATGTAACATAATCTATATGCCCGAGGCCATGTAATCACCTGATTCTTTTCATCCTCTAGACTATTGAGCTACCAAAGTATTTCCTAGTTACTGTTAAAGTCTTTTTTCTTTGGAATTTTAGTAATATTGCAAAATATCTTTGCAGATTTGTCTGGTTTAATTGTTTCATAATATCAACACTCAGCAGGGTAGTTTAAAAGCTCCTGTTACAATCAAAATAACCTTTAGCTGTCTGCAAATTGTGTAACTCTTACACATGAGATATTATATTCCAACTTGGACTTTCCTATCCTGGAATATGAACAACTCTTATAAAATTATTGGTAAACTTAGTTTCTCTCCAAGTCCCTATCACTCAATGCAACTTGAAAATATTTCAAACAAATCATTTTAAGGGGAAGAGTCATTTGAAATCAAAAGCCTGAAATTTCATTAAATGTGTTCTCAATTAGAATTGTTAACTTTGCATGTTACATTGAAGTAACCACATTGAAATTTTGAGTTGCCTTAGAAACAGCATTATTGCCAAAACTCTACCTTAATTAAAAGACTATTTAAAAATTGTACCAAGAAATTATTATTATATTTATTTATTTTATTTCAGCATATTATGGGGTACAAATGTTAAGGTTACATATATTGTCCTTACCCTACCTGAGACAGAGCCTCAAGCATGTCCATACCCCTGATGGTGTGCACTGGACCCATTAGTTGTGTATATACTCATCCCCCCTCCCCACTCCCATCTGGCCAACACTCGATGAATATTATTACTATATGTGCACCTAAGTGTTGATCAGTTAATAACAGTTTGATGGTGAGTACATGTGGTGCTTGTTTTTCCGTTCTTGTGTTACTTTGCTTAGTAGACTGGGCTCCAGCTCTATCCAGGATCATACAAGAGTTGCTAGTTCACCATTGCTTTTTGTGACTGAGTAGAACTCCATGGTAACATATAATACATTTTATTAATCCACTCATGTATTGATGAGCACTTGGGTCATTTCCATATCTTTGCAATTGTGAATTGTGCTGCTATAAACATTCTAGTGCAGATGTCTTTTTTATAGAATGTCTTTTGTTCCTTTGAGTAGATGCCCAGTAATGGGATTGCTAGATCAAATGGTAGTTCTACTTGTAGCTCTTTGAGGCATCTCCATATTGCTTTCCACATAGGTTGTACTAGTTTGCAGTCCCACCAGTAGTGTATGAGTGTTACTATCTCTCCACATCCATGCCAACATTTATCATTTTGGGATTTTTTGGTAAAGGCCATTCTTACTGGGGATAAGTGATATCTCATTGTGGTTTTGATTTGTATTTCCCTGATGATTAGAGATGTTGAGCACTTTTTCATATGTTTGTTGGCCATTAGTGTATCTTCTATTCAAAAGTTTCTGTTCATGTCCTTTGCCCACTTTTTGATAGAGTTGTTTGATTTTTTCTTGCTGATATTTCTGAGTTCTATATAGATTCTAGTTATCAGCCCTTTATCAGATGTGTAGCATGAGAATATTTTCTCCTATTCTGTAGACTATCTGCTTGCTCTTGTGATAGTTTCCTTGGCTGTACAGAAGCTTTTTAATTTGATCAGGTCCCATTTATTTATTTTTGTTGTTGTTGTGATTGCCTTTGGGGTCTTTCTTCATAAATTCTTTGCCTAGGCCAATGTCTATAAGAGTTTTTCCAACATTTTCTTCTAGAATTCTTATAGTTTCATGCCTTAGGGTTAAGTCTATTATCCACTGTGAGTTGATTTTTGTGAGAGCTGAAAGGTATGGATCCTGTTTCACTCTTCTACATGTGGCTATCCAATTTTCCCAACACCATTTATTGAATAAAGATTCTTTTCTACAGTGTATGTTTTTGTCTGCTTTGTCAAAAATTAAATGGCTATATGAGGATGGTTTTATATCTGGGTTCTCAGTTCTGTTCCCTTGGTCTGTGTCTTTGTTCTTATGCCAGTACCATGCTGTTTTAGTTACTATAGCCATAGAGTATAGCTTGAAGTCTGGTAAATTGATGCCTCCCGATTTGTGCTTTTTGCTTAAGATTGCTTTTGTTTGTATGGGCGTCTTCTCTGGTTCGAAACAAAGCATAGAATTATTTTTTTTAGATCTGTGAAAAATGATATTAATATTTTAATTGAGATCACATTGAATCTGTAGATCACTTTGTGTAGTATTGACATTTTAACAATGTTGATTCTGCTGATCCATGAGCATTGTATGGTTTTCCATTTGTTTACATCGTCTGCTATTTCCTTTCTCAGTGTTTCATCATTCTCCCTGTAGAGGTCATTTACCTCCTTAGTTAAATATATTCCTAGGTATTTTATTTTCTTTGTTGCTGTTGTGAATGGTATTGAGTCTTTGATTTGGTTCTCAGATTGACTGTTGTTGGCATATAGGAATGTTACTGATTTCTGTACATTGATTTTGTAACCTGAGACTTTGCTGAATTTGTTTAATTCCAGCAGTCTCATGGCAGAATCTTTGGGGTTTTCTAGATATAAGATCATGTCATTAGCAAAGAGCTATAGTTTGACTTCTTCTGGCCCCATTTGTATGTCCTTGATTTCTTTCTCTTGTTTGATTTCTCTGTCTAGGACTTCTAGAACTATGTTGAATAGAAGCAGTGATAGAGGAGAACCTTGTCTGGTTCCAGTTCTAAGTGGGAAAGCTTTCAATTTTTCCCCATTCAGTATGATGTTGGCTATGGGTTTGTCATATATGGCTTGTGTCATTTTTAGGTAAGTCCCATCTATGCCTATTTTGTTAAATGTTGTTATCATAAAAGGATGTTGAATTTTGTCAAATGCTTTTTCTCCGTCTATTGAGAGGATCATGTGGTCTTTGTTTTGCTTCTATTTATGTGGTGAATTACATTTATAGATTTGCATATGTTGAACCATCCCTGCATCTCTGGGATAAAGCCCAATTGGTTGTAATGGATTATTTTTTTGATAAGCACCTGAATTCAGTTTGCTAGGATTTTGTTCAGAATTTTTGCATCTATATTCATAAGGCATATTGGTCTGTAGTTTCCTTTTTCTGTTGCGTCCTTTCCTGGTTTTGGTATCAGGGTGATGTTAGCGTCATAAAATGTGTTGGAGAAGATTCCTTCCTTCTTGATATTATGAAATAATTTCTGCAGGATAGGCACCAATTCTCCTTTATAGATATGGTAAAATTTGGGTGTGAAACAATCTGGTCTGGGACTTTTCTTTTCAGGAAGGTTTTTTATTGCTGCTTCAATTTCAGTACTTGATATTGGTCTGTTCAGGAATTCTATTTCTTCCTGATTGAGCCTAAGGAGGCTGTGTGTTTCTAAGAATTTGTCCATTTCCTCCACATTTTCCAGTTTAGAAATGGAAAATGCATAGAGGTTTTATAGTATTCATAGATGATATTTTGTATTTCCATGGCATCAGTTGTAATTTCTCCTTTTTTATTCCTGATGGAGCTTTTTAGAATCCTTTCTTTTCTGCTTCTCATTATCTAGCAAGAGGCATGTCAATTTTGTTTATTTTTTAAAAGAACCAACTTTTTGTTTTATTAATCTTCTGTACAGTTTTTTTTTAATCATCAATTTCATTTAGTTCTGCTCTGATCTTTGTTCTTTATTTTCTTCTGCTGGGTTTGGGGTTGCTTTGCTCATCCTTTTCCAGTTCTTTGAGATGATTCATTAGATTGTTTATTTGTGATCTTTCTGTCTTTTGGATGTAGGCATTTATGGATATAAATTTTCCTCTCAGAACTGCCTTAGCTATGCCCCACAGATTTGGATAACTTGTGTCTCCTTTATCATTTAGTTCAAAGAATCTTTTGATTTCCATTTTGATTTTCTCCTAATGCAATAATCATTCAGGAAATGTTGTTTAGTTTCCAAGACTTTGTGTAGAGATGAGAGTTTCTATTGGATTTGATTTCTAATTTTATTCCACTGTGGTCTGAGAAGATGCATGATATAATTTCTATTTTGGTAAATTTGTGGAGACATGTTTTGTGGCCTAGGATGTGATCAATCTTAGAGAATGCCCCATGAGCTGATGAGAAGAATATATATATTCAGTGGTTTTTTGGGGAGAATGCTCTGTAAATATCTGTTTGGCCCATTTGCTGTAGATTTCTGTTTAAGTCCATTGTTTCTTTGTTTATTTTCTGTTTGGAGGATCTGTTCTACTGTGTCAGAGGTGTGTTGAAGTCCCTAGCTATTATTGTGCTGCTATTTATCATTTTGTTTAGGCCAAGTAAGATTTGCTTTATGAATTGGGTATACCTGTGTTAGGTGCATAAATATTTAGAATTGTTATATCTTCTTGTTGAATTGTTCCCTTTACCATTATATAATGGTCATCTTTTTCTGTCTTTACTTTTGTTGTTTTGGAGTCTATGTTATCTGATATAAGAACTGCTGCACCAACTGTCTTTTGGTTTCTATTTGCATGGACTGTTGTTTTCCATCCCTTCACCTTGAGTCTAAATGAGTCCTTGTGGGTTAGATGTGTTCCCTGGAAATAGCAGATACTTGGCTTGTATTTTTTTTTTTATCCATTCAGCCAGTGTATGTCTCTTGAGTGTGGAGTTAAAGCCATTCACTGAAAGAATTGATAAGTGGGATTGATTTTTGCTCTTCCTATTGAGTAGAACTTTATTGTTCTGTTTACCTCTTGAGCCCTTGTGGTGACCGGGCTCTGACCTTTAGCTTTGGGGGATTTTACATTGGTGGGCATTTATTGTACTGATCTATGTATGGTGCTTCCTACAGGGCAGGTCTGGATTTGGCGGATTCCCTCAGCATTTGCTTTTCTGGAAAATACTTAAGTCTCCATCAAATGTGAAATATAGTTTTGCAGGATACAAAACTCTAGTCTGGCAGTTGTTTTGTTTAAGAAGATTAAAGATGGGGGCCCACTCCCTTCTGGCTTGTAAGGTTTCCACTGAGAAGTCTGCTGTTATCCTGATAAGTTTTCCTTTGTAGGTCACTTGTTGGTTACATCTAGCTGCCTGTAAAATTTTCTTTTCCACTTTGACTTTGGCAAGGTTAAATACTTTGTGACTTGGAGATGTTAGATTTGCTATGGATCTGCCTGGAGTTCAATGACCATCTTGTATCTGGATGTCTGGATCTTTGGCTATACCAGGGAAGTTTCCTACAATAATTCCCTTAAACAGATTTTCCATGCTTTTAGCACTTTCTTCTTCTTTCTCAGGGATACCTATAATTCATATGCTGGCTTCACGTAATCCCGCATCTCTCTAAGTGATTGCTCTGCCCTTATTGTTCTGTTCTCTGCCTCTTTAAATGATTGGATTAGCTCAAGAGCCTTGTCTTCAAGCTTTGATATTCTTTCTTCTCCTTGGTTTAATCTGTTGCTGAAACTCTCTACTGTGCTTTGAAAATCCTGAAAGACTCTATCATTTCTTTAAGTTCTAGTATATCCTTCCTAATTTGTCAAGCTCTTTAGTGACTTGTTCATTAATTTTCTGAAATATTTTTTGGGTTTCTTTTGTTGGTTTTCAACTTTCTCTTCAATTCCATTCACTCACTCTATTTGCCATCCATGTTCTGAATTCCATTTCTGTCATTTCAACAATTTTCTTGTAGTTGTAGTTCACTGCTGTATCTCTGTTGTGATCATTTGGGGGTGTTGATCTGTTTTGGCTTTTCTTGTTGCTAGTGTTCTTTTGCTGGTTTTTTTCTCATCTGAACCCTCTTTTCTGAGTTCCAGGTTAATAGGTTTGCAGGACTCCTGTTCCTAGCTGGGAACTCTCCAGATAGTTGTAGGATGTTCAAGTTGGGAGCTGGTTGAGACTCTCTTCACTGAGGAAGGTCTTATGGGGATTTCTGTACCCAAGGTCTCCTCACAGAGGTAACTGAAGTAGCTGGATAAGGTTGTTGTGGGTTCCACTGTTGTGGATGACTGCACTAAGCAGGTTGCATTGTGTTGGGAGCTTGAGGCTGGTGTTCCATGTTAGGGTATTGGACTTTGAAGCGGCTCTTCCAGCCCTGGTTTGGAGGTGGAGGCTCTGGGGTGGGGTCTTGGCTTCCAGGTACAGTGCTGGAGACTTGGGGATGGTGTCTTGTGCCTAGTGGGATTTCTAGAAGCACAGGGGTGGAGCCTCAGGCTGTGACATGAGAGCCTCAGAGCTGGGACTAGGAAGCAGCTGAGCAGAACCTCTGAGCAAAGCCTCTGAACCAAAAGTGGAGCTTTGCAGATAGCGGGTAATCTCACCAGGAGGGCTGAGTTGGGGCCAAATAGGCAAAAGGCAGTTGGGCCTGGAGGGTGGAGTCTGGCTGAGCAAGGAGCTGGCTCCTTTGCAGGCTGTTGGGGTCCCACTAATGCCAAGTCAGGCGGGCTATTGTTGGCTTCGGTGGCCCAGGGACTCTGGGGCCCTCCATGCTCCTCTCGGAACCTGCCCAACGGCCACCCCAAGTCTCTCAGTTTAGAGCTTGCTGTGCTCCTGCGTGAGAGCCTGAGCCTTGACTGGGATAGAGCTGGAAGCAAAGTCTATGAGCAGGGGCTAGAAGCCAACCGTGGGGGCCGTGTACATCATGGGCTGACCTGACCTGGAGGGCAGAGTCAGGGCCAGGCAGGCAAGAGGCAGCTGGGGCCTGAAGAGCAGGTTGGGGGAGCAAGCTGCAGGTTGCTTCTAAGGCGCAAGTGTCCTGCAGATGCCAGGTCAGACGTACAGAGGTCGCAAGCTCTCCACGCCCCACCCAGGACCCACTGAAGTGGTCACCCAAGGCCTCTAAGGGTGAAGCCTGTTGGCCCTGGAGTGTGAGCCTCTGAGCTGGGACTGGGGTAGAGACAATATTAAATATTAATGTGAGTTAAAACACAAGGCCTCAACTTATTCCTCCTGTTCTCTAAATTTGCTTTGCATATTTATTTTATCAAGGGATTTGTGAAATAAATAATCCATTAAGTGAAGTGTATTAACACTTCAAATGTGTGTTGACTATGTTGGTTGTCACTAATTATGGATCAAAATAATCTGAGGATCTTATTAAAAATACAGAATCCACTTTGGTTCATTTTACTATGTTAGTGGTAGAGTCCAGGAATTGTGTTATTAAGTACCGTTACTCCCAAGTCATATCAGTACAGCTAATCTATAAAACTGTAGTTAGCCTCTGGGCTAAGGTTCCAGTTTTCATTTAAAAATAGTTTTCAAAATAATATTAGGTACTAATATTTGAATGTTATCTGACATATATATTCTATTAATATTTCTTAAGTTTCCTCATTTACAATTTTTTCTGTTTAATAGCTACATTAATTTTCCCTCCTTTATCCATCAAAAACCCCAACACATTATTTGTTCATGCATATATGTTTTTTCTCAAGTACCAATTACAATAGATGTTTTTCACTCTGGATTTTCTCTTAAAATGTAGATAGTAGCCTTAGTTGCCAACCTGTTCAGACACGTACTCTGAAAAACCACAAATAGCTATAATTAACTGTCGTTGACTGACTTGTGTCATCCAGATGGTTACAAATAAAGTCTGGTTTGGAATGCAACCTGTAGGTAAAAACTGTGATTTTCTGAGACTAAATTAGGCTTGTTATCCTCCTAATGTCAGGGGGAACTGCATGTTCAATAGTGTGTGACCTTGTTCCTGCTTTTGAATATTTTAAATGGATAGATTCTATAGTTGTGGAATGTCTACTAGCAGTCACCAGTGTGACATTGTGTGTAGTACAAAATAGCTGGGCATTTATTTCTAATGGGAACTTACAGTATTCAGGATAGGATAGATTATTCTGAAGTGTCAAACAACCTCCAAATCTCAGTGGATTACACAACAAGATTTATTTCTTGCATGTCACTTGTCAATTAAGGACTGGCAGGGGTTTCTGCTCTATGTCATCCTCACTCAGGATCCAGGCTGACGGTAGACTCACTGTTGGGGGTGTCTCTAAAGCAGGAAGACAGGAGATCTGCAGTGTCCCACTGGCAATTAAATGCATCCATACCAAAATGAAATGCATTCCTTTCACTCACATTTCATTGGCCAAAGCAAGCCACATGACTGAATATGACCTCAAATGAGAAGGACAGTCTATGTGCCTAGAAAGAGGAAAACTGGAAATATTGTTAATCTTCTCTAGTATCAAAGAGAACACGTATGTTCTGTAAATATGTGATAAGTTTTATTTTTCTACCTGGCAATTTATTCTGTTTAGTTCAACTAATCTAAAACAATGTTAACTTTATGTATTCATGAGTACTCTTTCATTAGAATATGGTTGACAAATATATCACTTTGATTGCAAAGTGATATATTTTGAAAAGTACACATATAGTACATAGATAACTAATACAATCATAGCCACCCAAGAATAGTTCCTAAAGTGCAGGTTTCTATATATTACTTCTTAGAATTGTCATATAATTAGATTCATTAAAATTAGACTAAATAAATTAAAATTAGACTCATTATTTAACCAGAGAATTTGAGTACCCAGAAATTCCAATTTTCAACCATGCTCATTAGTTGACATTTTCTTGTAGTGAGTAGTTGATTTTATTTATATTCTACTAAGTCTCACAGAAGTGAAACAGATGGTTTTATGTATTGTAAACATGTAGTTTCATTTTGATTCCCATTCTAATTACATAAAAAGAATTGTCATTATTCCCTTCTGATATGTGTATATGTGCATAATGTAGATGTGCATGTAGATTTATAAAATTGTGTCTTAGAACTAGAAGGGAATTTATGAAAATATCTTATTTTTCCATCTGTCTTCTGTAGATGAGACCATAACAAAACATCAAAATGTATTAAAATACCAAGCAAAGAAAAATTCCTAGCAAGTTAGTGAACTATATTTTTTATTTATACTTCAGAATAGAAGACAAGAGTTATATACATTCAGATATAGAGCAATCAGTGAGTTTATATTTTCATTCTGTAAGTATATTTGATTTTCATAATATGCATTTTATACCCAAAAGTTCTGGATTTAGCAAATGTAATTAGGCTGCTACTATGAGAAAATGCTGACAGTCTAAGTAATTAATTAACTGGTTAATTGTAGAAAATATGTGAAATAGAAGCATAATTTAGCTTGCTGTGCCTATCTACTGTGGTCATTAGCAAGGGTCAGTTTTTTAGCTTGTAGCTGTAAAATTCACATGTGACTTTTCTATATGTAATTGTGATAGCAGTTGTCAAGGTACATTTTTGCCTATCTAGATATTCATATTTGACTAGCTCTACTTTATAGTTGTCTCACTGGCACTCTTAGGCACAGCCCAAATAAAATATGCTGTTCAAGTATTGAATTTTTATTTATGACTCACATATTTGAGATACACTAGGTTAAATTGCTGAATGTTTTTGAAAAATGATTTTAAAGTTCACATTTACAAGCAGAATTGGCTAATAGTTTCTTTAACTCATGATGAAATGTATTTGTTGCATAACTGAATGCAGCAGCTGTGTTTTGTTTACAAAATCTTATCTAAAATAAAAGCTCTCTGCCACATATCAAGTCAGCTCCTATATGCAACTCTTTTAGTCCAGCTGGCAATTGGGCAGAACACTCACACAATTAAGAGGAAATTCAACTGTTTTAAAAAACAGAGTATCACTTTACAGTAAATTGATTGTCTTTGTGTCAATGTCTACAAAATAGTTTATTTCTTTCCTTTTTCCTTAGTTATTTCCTCTTTCTTTTATTTTGTAGTTCCATTTTCCTTGGAAATCCCATTTTTATTTTGTTTCAGTATTTTATATTTGAGCCCCTTTTTCTTAGAGCAGATTTTACCCCACTTACAAGCCAAGAAGTTAACTTATTAAGGGCTTCATGGATGCTGGCAGAAGACACGAGACTCCTGGGTCAGAAGTGAAAAACTTTACACACAGCACAGTAAGCAGTCTGAGTATCGACATGTGCATTGATTCCTTTTGCCCCTAAGTCCCATGGGGCAACATGACATAGACTCAGGTGGATACTGTTCATGCAGTGGCTTTGCATCACAGTTGAGGAACACTGAGCTTGAGAACCTACTTTTTATAGCAAACAATAAGTAAGCCTACTCTGTGTCCCGAAGGGAGAAATTATCTCATCCTCTAAGGTTGCTTGCAGCAAATATAACTTGAGAAATAGCCTGGGTAAAAAGTGGTCATGGCCCTGCAGTCTTGGCACACATGGCAGGACATGTAGGAGTACTAGAGTCTCATGAAGGACTCCATCTTACAACATCCTTATGTATGGAAATTATAAATGTTTTGACATGAATGACTCCTTTAGGTGGGTATGTGTGTATATTTCTTATATATTTTTGGTATATGACTAACTGAATGTGTATGTGATAAACTATGCATGTAACTGTAAACCTTCTTAATCCAGATTATTTCCTATAACATTAGCATCAAGTGAATTATTAATAACAACTAATTATGGTTCAGATTCATTTCCTTCAAAAAGTAATCCTATATGGTGCAGTAAAGTTTATCTGCACAACAGAACAGGGATGACAGAGTCTTGGTTGTGATTTTATTTTCAGAAGCTAGTGAAGACTGCTATGATTGATCACAAATGTCAAGGCAGGGTGCCAAGGATGACACTTGAAACAACTCAAATGAAATGATTCGTTTGTGATATGCATGGATACACATACCCATTTGCAGTGAAAAATGACATTCTCTGATATCACCCTGTTGGAATATTTTCATCTCCTATTCAATGTTTTCTTCAGTATTTATATTTTAAATTGGCACTGATTTTCCCCCATTTATATCTTGATAATCAGGCCCTAAAAGATATCTGCCAATGTGGACAGTCACCCTACAACTTTAAAAGTTATTCTCTAAAAAATTGGATTTCATCAGCTGAAGACAGATAAAAACAAGTGTTTAGAAACTACCCTTTACTGTGTTCATTGTTAATGTATTAGAAGGTTTAAGCACTTGGCAGCATTTACAGCTATTAAAAATGAGAATTTTGGTGACTATGTGGGGGAAAACAGGTTAAAATGAATAAGCAGTGAACAAAGAGGGCAAAATTATCTGTAGTCCTCAATTACTGCTAGGAGATGTTGGAGTTTAATGAAATTATTTCTAGAGTCCCTAGGAGACAGGGTCTGCTTATTTCAAATGCATTTTTTTCTTCAAATTATCTCAAGAATAACATGTTCTGTTGCTCAGTGTGCTTTCTATTAATACTGCTGAAACAAGAACAAGCAAAAGGGCCATCTTTCACTGTAAGCCAATTTTGAATTTATCATAGTTCATAAAAATAAAAAGAAGCTATATAAGTTATAGAGTGATAACAACCAGAGCCATTCTTTGGGATAAAATCAGGGATCAGAATGTTATAAGGCAGGGAGTAAATACAGATTGGAGAGTCAGCTTGTGAGGGGCATATTGGTGGTAGGTAGGGTGGGAGTCAGTACTGTGCTTAGAGCTGGGTGCTGGGGGTCTTCACTCTGGTCTCTGCTCTGGCCCTCCTCTGGCCATGACCTAACCCACAACTGAGGGGTCCATGGAGACAACTGGAAACATCCTCTTAGAGTCTGCATACACCTTTCTTCTTGTCTATGTTTGAGATACCCGGAGCCCCTGAATTCCATGGCCAAGTGAAATAGAGTCCGCTTCCAGGCTGTGCATGAGTTTCTTCCCAGGTCTATCTTCCTGAGGGTGGACTGGCTCAATGGTGATAATTCCTACCATTTACTTCCCCTGTGTAGGTTTTCTTCCACATACACTTTATTTCGCTTGGTACTCATGTGATCTCAGAACTTCTTCCTCAGGCAGAGACAGCTTTTACTTAAATGTTAGAACTCTATAGCTTTTTTGTAGGTTTAACTTCATCTACCTATAGTCATCAAGCACTGTAAAAAGATTGCAAATGGTCTCTTTCCTCAATTGAGAGCTCACCAATCTTACTTTCAGATATTTCTCTTGCTGATACTCTGATTTATAGAACTTAAACTCACAAACACGTATTGTGTGTTTTTTTTTATCTAAGGACATGTTTGATTTTGAAGTCTTTTTTTACTTTAGCCAACCTCACTGAACTTGATCCCTTGCTTGCTTTTGCTATTTTTCAGCTTTCTCCTTTTCAGCGAGGTTCCTGTTCTGGTCTCTTTCTAGTCAAGCCATGGTATTTTCTCTCCCTTTTTATTATCATTTGATTCTCTTTGGATATTGTCTTTTACAATATCTTTTTCCTTCTATTTCAATTCAAGGGTGCTTTTGTTTTTCATCTTCGTATTTTAAGTATAATTACAAATATTGACAAAAGGTGTAAAATGATATTTGGGGGGGTCTACCATAAACATTATCTCTTATAGAAGTGTCCTTGTTGTCAATGGCCATTTTTGTATGTACCTAGGACTGACTTCATGGTACGCAACCTGTGTAGTCATATAGGGCTCTAGGATCAGAAAGGTCTCACACTTGATTTGAAACTATGCTGCTGCCATCTTAACATTACTACAAAATTTATCCTTGAACTTCTAGGTTGTAAGCAAAGCTCAATGGGACAGTGGCACATGTGCCAAGGCTTGGAGCCTAGGCTCATTCCTGGGAGTGCCTAGCATCATCTTTTTGATCACCATTCTTCCCTTTTCTGAGGCAAATATCCCTAACCCTCCCCTCTCCCTACCCTGACCAATGATCGGTGCCACCCTCTGGGAGGTGGGGAAGACAACCCATTGTGTGTATGTGGGAGGAGGATTAGGAAGGGGAGAAAGACAAGGGAAGCCTACATTCACTGATTGCCTCCAACACTGACAGAGGGGTGAGGAAGATTGGGGTCCAGCACAAGGAGTCTCAATGTCCCTGCCATGGGCTGGTAGCAACACAGCCCATTTTTAAAAACCCTTGGTAGTTGCCTGTTTGTAGTAGTTTGGTGTGGGCTTGTGGAAAGGGGAGATGCCTGTCTTTTATCCCCCAGATCCTGTCCTAGCTGGGGCCTGGTGTGTTGTTCCAGCTGCTGGAGAAAGGAGGAACCCAGCAGCCATGAGATCTGAGCTTGGACCTGACCTAGCTGTGGGTTAGGCCCCTGGTTGCCATTCAGGGCTTCACTCAACTGTGAGAATCTTGGCCCTCAGGGAGCACTTCCTTGGCCAACTTTGTGCCTGGGGGACCCTCTCTTACTTCAGTCTTCCTGAGTCTGGCTTGGTTTAGTTTTGGCCAGCTCAAGGAACCCTTTGAAAAAATAATTATGCGATTTTGGTGATTTCACATATGAGTTGAATTCTTTTGTATTTGCATTTAAAACTAACATTGCACAACATAGACATAAAGAATAAAATTTGTACTAAGAATTTAAAATCTTTAATTTTTCTTTACTTAGAATGTAGTTATATCACAAATAAATATCACCATGACAAGGCAAGAGAAAGACCATGGAAGAAAGGAAAAAACATTATATCTCTAACTGGACTTTTTTCCTGTTTTTTAAAAGAGAGGCCCTGCATTTTTATTTTGCACTGTGCCCTGAAAATTATGTAGCCATATAGTGGCTATGTATGTAGCCATTCTTTGTGAGAAACCACTTCTGCTTATCCTCAAACAAATACACAATAGCCAGCACACAGAACATAAGCATCCTCTATAACCCAGTAATTCCACTCCAAGGGAAATAACTAATAGAAAAGCATATATATATTCATCTAAAGTCATGTACAAGAGTGTTCATAGAAGGACTGAGAACTGAGAACTATCCTAAACTGAGAACTATCCAAATGCCCAATAAATTGTGGGAGCAGATTACATCTACAAGCAACAATACAAATTCATCCCATGAAGATAATGCTGAATGAAAGAAACCAAGCACAGAAGAGTAAATACAGTATAATTTTATTTATGTAAATTCAAAAAAATAGGCAAAACTAATCCATGGTGTTTGTTACTGTGGTGTTAGAAGTCAGAATAATGGTTATTAGGCAGGGATGAGTAGAGTAAGTATTGAAAAAGGGCAAACAAAAATGGAACTTATGTGTCCTAATAACATTCTATTTCTTGATCTTGCAGCTGATGTTCATTTGTGACAACTCATCAAGTTGTAACTTAAGATTTGTGTACTTTATGTACATTTTACTTCACCAAAAAGTTGGAGAATAATATAATAGCATGAAAAATCCTCCATTCTTCTATTCATTGCTGCTATTGTATAAGATCTGATTGTGTTAATTTGGAATTCTGTTAATTGGAATTTCAGTGGATGAAATATAGCAAAAGAAATTTATTTATTTTTATCTAGGACTTATGTAGGTTATGTAGACAAAGAAGTAGAAGAAACCATGTGTTTTTGACCCAGTGTTTATAAAAGTAGAAAGAATAATGAGAAGCAAAATATATTGCTATTACAAAAGTTACCCAAGACAGTGATCAGCAATGGCTTGGATGGGGTGACATTGTAAGAGATATCCTATGGAGTTTAGGTCAGGAATTAGAAACATTCTTAGTAAGGTTAAAGCAATATGTTTTTGTAATTAGACTTCTGTTGAGTGTGCAAGAGGAATTACTCCTATTGATTTAGTCCAGCTATATGTTTTTTCCACTTTTTTCTTAGTTGTCAATATTAACTTATGGGAAATCAATTGAGATAGTTTTCAAATATACACATATCGTTTTCCTCATAGGAGTAATGAAAACTTAGTACAAACTTTGGTAAATTGGTAAATTGGAAAGGGCCAGCCAAATGCAATTTCTTACAAAATTTAATAGTTGTAGACTATTTAAAATAACTGATGTTCTCTACATTCTCACCTTTTGTTAAATAATTTCAAATCCAGGAAAGATAAAAATAATAGAAAAATAAACAGTCACTGATGAGAGTTTTATTATTATTTGTCTCTTCTATATCAGTAGCTTCCTAGGTTAGTCTCTATAGACTAGTTCATCTTCCTTTCTATCAAAGGAGTTAATTCTTCAGAACCAAACCTGATAATATTAATTCTCTGTTTAAAATCTTCAGAGTACTTCAGTTATGACCTATTGAACACGATCCAGTTTACTTACTTTGGTCTATAATGCCATTCACAATCTGATCCTCACCTTGTCCCACCTGTTCCTCTCGCCTTGTCTTTTGCCATTTTTCTCCATCTTTCATTAAGGTGGAACTTATTGTGGTTTCAGGATTATGTTGTAACCTCTCATGTGCCTGCTATTTTATTTTTACTAGAATGTCTTTATTTCCCTTTGTCTTTAATCCCTGTCCAGAGTTAATAATTCTCTCTTAGTCATTTTACAGAATTTTTTTATACCTCTGTAATAGGTCTTAGTGCAAAATATTATCATATTTATGATCACATGTTACTAAACTATGAGCAAACAAAGTGAATTTATTCCCATACGTGAGAGGATTAGGCCAATGCCTGGCTCATATAGCTGGTGCTTAACTATGTTGCATGAATGAATGATTATTATAAAACTCTGAAACCAGCTTGAACCTGATGAATTTCTACTATGCCTTGCTTTTAGGAAAAATACTTTTTATCCTTATATGGTAATTAAAAATGTTTTGTAGTTAACCATGAACATTAGTTTGAGCATTTCTGCAGCATTTTGGACAGTGGAGGTGATACTGACTGTGAGGGGGCAATTAACTGTTTGAAATTCCAGACTACTTTTGTTATATAACCACAGCAAAATAAAACATCCTCCTACCTTCCAGAGACATTAGATTTCTTTCCTTTTAACTCTGTATGTGTATTTGTATTTGTGTATTAATTTTCAGACCAAGTACCATGTCTGGAAGACTATGGCTTTGGAAAGGAATGCAGTTTGACACATCTTAATCTTCTTAGTCAGAAGATTGATGGTTTACAGAAATTTCAAGTGCCTTTCAATGTCATAAACACTATTAAAAATTCCACCAACCTGATCTCTGACCAAAAAACCTAAAAAACATAACAGAAAATCTAAACATAAATGCCTGTCACTGAAAAGATATTCCCTTCAATTTGTTGTTGTACTTAAAAACGCAAGGACTCAATAGCCATATTACTTTGCTGACCTATGTTGGCTCTGTTGGCTCAGTTGGAGGTCGGTATTTGATTTTGGCAAAGAGAAATGGAAAGTGTGTCTTTTTCAGACAGATTCTATGTTTATCCTGTTTATTTATGAAATTAAAAAAATTAAATTGTTCAACCACAAAGCCTTCTCTTTTCTTCAGTGAGCTCTATTTTGTAATCTTTAGTATATTGAAATACCCCTCCTGGCATCCATAGCAAAAAGCTTTCTGACTAAGTAAACTTAGGAGTCAAAGGTCTGGTCTGTACACTCACTTGGGTTATTTTCAATTCTCCTGAGACTGAAATCACCATAGCAATGACATTTTATTCTACCTAGATCGTTATTGGAGATGTCTATTAATATAACATTTATCAGAACAGATTAGTTTATTTTAGTGTTACAATAACACTTTTTGCAGAAATTCAAGCTATCCTACCTCCATTGCACAGCCTTTTCTGTCTTGAGTTTTTTCTTCTATTCACAGACAAAACCATGTAGCTCAATCTGTTTTAGTAGGGAAAAGTACAGTACAATTTGAACTCAAAATTTAGCATAAGATTCAGTTACCTCCCAGACATGTCGTAGCCAAAAGCTCTGGCACAAGGTAAGATTTTGAGATCCAGGGATACAACTGAGAGTGTAGCTGGACATAGAGCTAAGATGAACTGAGGACAACTTTCTGAATTGAAGAAATGGAATGAAATGCAGTGGACAAGAGAGTGCCGAGTCCAAAGAGTCAGCTGGATAAATGTGATCTGTACACCTTAGGAAGATGTGCCAAAGAGAGGAAAAATAGCTGGAATATGAAAGAAGAACCAGGAGAAATTCTCGAACCATGAAAGAATAGGGAAGGAAACTTTTTCTAGGATCTCTATGGCCCTCCTTTTAGGTGATCTGAGCTGATTCATGTAAGTAATATGTACTCTGAAAGTCAGAGATCACAGAATACTGATGTGTTCTGCACATGTTCATTGGCCTCATTCACCTTTCCTGTCTACTATTCTCAAGTCTGATCATTTCCTCTTCTTAATGGAAGAGTCTAAAAATTGGCATGAGTTACTGAAGATTCCTCACAGCATACACAGAATGAAGAAATAATATCTTTCTATTTCCCTTTGCCCATACTGGCTTATCTAAGGCTATTAACATAAAGCCAATCTTTAACTTAACAGATACATTATTTTTCATAGAGATTTGTGATTATAGCTAACTAGTAGATCCCAAATAAATGACAAACATACTGGTTGGTTTTATGTCAGCATAGCACAGGTGAGTTTGAGTGCAATGATGTTCTCAAATGTCTAGGAGTGGTAATCAACTTTAATGTGTCATTTCATTTGTGGCTGGCATTACAAATCTTTTTTATTTCTCCATAAAAATACTTGTTGCTTCCTATAAAGATCACTATGTATCACCATAACTCATAACCATAAACACATCACCATGTTTTTTTCTTATATTTATACTCTATCCCCTTATCTAGCATAAACATCTTTTAATTTTCAGCTTTCACACACTTGTTCATGAAGATATTCATGATCTTCTCTGTTAAAGTGAATGCTCAATACTTTGTGCTTGCATAGGGCTTTGTGTATATCTCTCTTATAGCTTTGCATTATAATTATGTGCATACTTATCTTTTCCATCAGTTGATAATTTCTTTTAAAATGGAGAATATACCCTATTGATTCTTGTTGAACAGTACCTAGCATTCACTTGTCTTAAATTATGCACTTGATATGCGTTGGAGAAAGAGTTGCGCCACATGGATTAAAAGAACAATATTCAAGTACTGAATTCATGCTACAGTTAACAAAGATTTCAATCCATGATTGTATCAAAGGCAAAGAAAGTAATGTTATTACTGGAGATCATGAGGGGAACATAATTTTAACAAAATGAAATGCATATCCAAGTGCATTGATATTGAAATGGAATATTTGTGTTATTCAGAATCATAGCACAAATTTTCAGGAAAAACTTTTTCTTACCCACTTTTCCTCCTTAAAAATATGAAGATACTAGATTTAGTTAAGGGCTAATTTTTTTGTATTGTTTCTAATTTCAAACTTTCCATTTTCTCCTATTTTATAAAAAGTATCTTATGAAGTTAGTTTTGAGATAAAGTACATTTAGCTTAGTTTAATGGCCAAAAAAGAAAGGAATATGGGGACCAAAATAGCCTTTAGAAGTTTTGTTCTTCAGTATTCATTCCTGTTGGAGGCTCTTCGAAAGTTTTGAAAGCAAGCTATTCTTCAGGGATGACAGCAGACATTAGCCATACAGAAGTTATGGTGGAGTATTTTATTAGACATACTTTCTGAAGAATAACATTTATATTTGGTGTAATTTTCCTGAAAGCAAATAGAAATACAGGTTGCATATTACAAATGGCCTTAAAAGCAGCCATTTGCTTATTTTGAAACTCTTTTGACAATTCTATAAATTTACAGATTGCTTATACTTCATTTTATTGTTTACCTTGGCCTTGTCATAATTCAACAGTCCTCATAAATTGTTCTTTAATAGAAGTTGCATTTTATAGTACAATCTCAGTGACCTATGCCCAAACTACGCAACAGGGGCTTGCTTTATTAGGATTATTTGGAGGCATGTTTGTATCTCTAGAATGAAGTAGGATATTGAATATATGACTATCACTCCTCTACCCCAAGTAAATTGGGTTAAGAACTTTAGAAAATGAAGAATCTTTTCCTTTTTTTCATAAAACATAAGCATAAGAGCAAAAGATTTATGAAAACTATACAAGTAGACCTCTTCAATCAAAATTTCATGGAATGTTAATTTTTTTAAAAAGTTCCACAAGTGATTGTGATTAAGCTGTTTTGGGAACCACAGCTATAGATGGAAGTAGAATATTTAATTTTCCCTGAAAGGAGGTACTAGCCTTTGCCTTATGACTCCCAGTTGTTCAAGATTTAGTACAGTAGGTTCCCCTAGACTGAACAGAACTCATAGAACTGGAACCAATTTTATGTGAGCGTTTTGACCCAGAGTTGGATTGAGTCACTTTTTAAAGCAATTACATTCTGATGGTTATTCAAGATTACATATTATTACAGCAATGAAAACATCTTATTCAAGTTAATTAAACTTAATGTTTATTGAATCTACATTGCGTTTGAATTTTATAGCTCTTTTAAAAAGTAATTTTTAAGGACTGGATTTTTATTGCATGCTTTCATTTATATAATGGATCTTCTTTGGCAGGGTGTGGGTGGCTCATTCCTATAATCCCAGAACTTTGGGAGGCCAAGGTGGGAGGATCTCTTGAGGCCAGGATTTCAAGACCAGCTTAGGCAATACAGGGAGACTTTCTCTCTCCAAAAGAAAAAAGAAAAAATTACTCAGCTACTTAGGACTATAGTGGGGCTGGAGGTTGAAGCAGGAGGATGGCTTGAGACCAGGAGTTCAGGGCTGCAGTGAGCTATGGTTGTGCCACTGTATTCCCGCTTGGTGACAAAGCAAGACCCTGTCTCAAAAAGAAAAAAAAAAAAAGACATTCTTGGATAAAAGCATATAGATTATACTAAACATTTTCTTAGGTAACTTGAGAAATAAAAAGCTAATATGAAATGAGGGAGGGTAAAATAAATACATCTTTAAGCAATATGAATTTCATTGAAAGATTTCACTGTCTATGTGAGGCAAGTGGAAAAGTTTCTGTTTATTGTGTCTATTAGTCTTTTAGTTCTACCACAGAAGTCCTCATCACATACTCTGTAAAATTTTCTTTCATGCAATGGTACAAAGAAAAGGAAATATACTTTGAGGTTAGGGCAAGGTTATCCTATCATAAACATAAAAAAATAATGTCTTTAAGCACAAATTCATGAGGAAGACTTTAATTAAAATTCATGTTCTTCAGAAAGGTACCAATAATCATCAAGTGAAAACAACGTTAAAAGTTTCAGAAAGCTCATTAAGTGCAGAGTGGTTGCCATGGAAATATTGGTTACTGCCATTGGTGCAGTCATGCAAGAGAAAACAGGTGACTGACTTGCTTGTCTTCTCAGGCCCTTGCCTCCTGGTTACAAATAAAACCATGTACTTAGTAGAGGAGTGGAATCAGTTGCAGCTAATGTTGGGATGAGTAAAGTGATTCTGATTGCACAGGTGTTTATGCAAGTTAACATTCGAAGTGCTAAACCATCAAGAAAGGAATTTTCATGTTAGTTCAAATAAATGAACTAATACATATTGAAAGTATTTTACATGATAATTTCATGAATTTCTGTGAGGTAAATGGTATTATGCCTGTTTTACAGAAGTGACCTAAGTAACTCCACATAAAATAGTTAGTGGTGGGGTTAGAGTTCAAATGTAGGAGTTACCAGCTGCAGCATCCTCACTTCTACCCTGGTGCATTCAAGGAAGGAAGAAAATGAACTCAGTGGGTCCAAAATGTCATGTGTGTCTGAATGACTGTCTCTTCTCTGTACCCTTACCTCTGAAACGATGGTATTAGAATACTTTAATCAGTCTAAACTGTGCTAGCAGTATGTAGATATTGCTGAAGGACATTTAAAAAATGGAGGCTCCAGTAGGAATATAACTGAAAGTCAAATATGATATGGACCCTATGGCTCTATAGAACATCAAATGACAGGTAACACATTGAGAATCAAAAGTGACAAGGAAGGTTTTTGTTAATGTGTGATATCTTGGCAAAGATATTATCAATCACAGCGTGATATCACATTCTCTTTTCTTTCAGGGGAAAAAAGCGCCTAAATTTATCTGTAGCACACCGAAAGGGATCATTCTGCTTTTTGTCCAAAAGGCAACAATCCATAGTTAGTACAATTTGACAGGACTCTACCATGTGATAATTACTAGAACAGGCGATCTTTTTAGATTAGCAATCAAAACCTATTGACCATGTACGGGGAAAGGAAATCAAGTAGCTCTTTCTGATGAGCTTCTGTTTTCTCCCAAATGCCCTGGCATCAGAAAGTATATGACAAGACCATTTTCTAATCATTCTCTAATATACGTGGAAACTCTGGTGAAAAGCTAATGTCTAGATTCCTGGGTCTAATTTTTACAGTTGATAAGATAAAATGGTATGCTATTTACCAAAAGTTTTAGGTAATTAATAATTTTAAGACTTCACAAATGACATAATTATTCATTATTCTGTCAAAGATTCTACACACACTCTCCCATTTAGATGGTAAATTGAATGTAACTCAGTTATGGTACGGTGAACTAAATATGTTTCATGTGCTGTTTACATGAAATTAGCTGTGAAGCTCTTAACATGTAGAATATTATCTTTCTTTTCATTTAGTGTTCTTCTCTATTTTCTTATGTATTTCTTTCATGTGAAAGTTCATAATTTTTCTCTCTTTTCTGCTCAAATCCTTTCCCTGCACTTGAAGTCTTACACTTTATGCTATAGCACATTATGCAAAGGATACAGATTCAAGCTTCAGGTAAAGAAAATAAAATCTAGCATGTATTTACTACTTACAATGTACTCTTCTTAATACTTCATATGTGTATTTCATTTTAATTCTTGCAGCTGACTTGTGACATAGGGACAATTTTTTATCCCCTTTTGCAGAGGAGAGAACTAAGGCACAGAAAAGTTAAATAACTTACTCAGTGTCAGGATTCAAATACTGAACTCTGATGCTTCTAACCAGCCACTCCCTAACTGTGTGATCTTGGCTTAGTTACTAAGCCTCTCTACGCCTACATCTGCTCATCTGTAAAGGAGGGCAGTGGGGATATAAAACAAATAGATAAGCTTCAAAGAGTGCACAGTTTCTGTGGTGAAGATGTTCAGTGAGCAGGTAAAAATGTAACTCTGGAATTCAACAGGCAAGGTAGAGCACAATGTCTGGAAACCAGAAATTGAGAGCAAATGAGACCTCCAAAAAAAAACACATGGAGTGAGACGATTTCCCTGTGGGCAAGGGGGAAGGGGGAGTCTGCCTTGGAATTAAGGAAGGCACAGGAGGAAGTAAAGGAGGGCGTGGGAGAGAGGTTCAAGAAGCTGGCGCAGAACCAAAAGACTGATGCTGGAGAAGCCAAGAAACTAGCCAGCAAGTCCAAACATAACTTTTTATGTTCTGAGGACTAAAATCAGATCATTGTGCTTGGCAATGAGGTCATCACTGACCTTTTGAAAGACCCTTTTCTAGCGCTGCAGCGATGGAAGTGGGACTGCCGTGGGTTCAGAGGTGGGGAGGGCAGGAGGTGGAGGCAGCAGGGGGGTAACTGCCCAAGCAGTCTGGCAGGAAGAGACGCTTGCAGCCAGAGATGGAACAGGGCTGAGAGAAGGGCCCGCATGGAGGGGACACTTACGTGTGTTTCTTAATAACATTTGAGGATCAGAAGAATAACAGGGAGATGGAGAAAGCTCGGGAGTAGTAGAGTAATAGAGAGGATAATGAAGCAGGCTTATAGCCCTTCTGAAAACATTTTCATTTTCATAAATTCTTCAGTGCTGTTACCCAAGAAATAACTGACAATAATGTGAGAGTCAGTCAACAACTAATGTTTATTAAGTAGTCGCTATCTATCAGACACCATTTTAAGTGCTGGGAATATAACAACAGCAAAAACAATACAGGCAAAGTCCTGCTTTCATCGAGTTTTCATCGTAGAGTCTATCTAAAATAAGCAATAAACATGCAAATGAATGGATAGAAAATATGTCCAGTGGAGATAAACGGTATGAATTGGAGTGAGGAGGTCAGGGCCTGAAGGGATGGTGGTGCTTTTGTAAATAGGAGATAGGAAGTCCTATTTGATAAGGAGACATTTCAGTAGAAATCTAAAGGCAGTGAGAGACTGAATTTTATGGCTATGTGGCCAGAAAAAGTTTTAGACGGAAGGACAGTGAGTGCAACAGCCACAAGTGCAGAAATTTTGACAGATTCAAGGAATAGCTAAGACACCGCTCTGGCTGGAGTGGAATTTGAGAGGAATAGGAGCTGGGTAGTTTAAAATATACACCATATATAGTTGTCTGCTATGCCTACAAGTAAAGACAGCTCTAGGAATGGATTAAATTTGAATTATTATTTTATTACATATAGTTTTTTATGCCTCATGGGTAATTTTTATATTTGGAGATCTCAGGCCATTTGAAAACCTGATGAAAGTTATGGATTCTTTCCCTAGAAAAAAGCACATATTTACACAAAGAAAAGAAGTTGCGTACAATTTCATAGTGTTCTTGGAACTCCAGAATCCCTTCCATAGACCCTGAGTTAAAAGTTTTTGCAATGGAGGATGAGATGCTGTCCAAAACTGCTCTTCAGTGTTACTTTGATTCTAAATCATGCTGACCCTTACTTACCTGTCCCTAAAGAGTTTAACATTGGGTTCACTGTCACTCTCTGCATCATATTTCATGGTGTTCCACATAAAAGTCCAGTTCCTTGATTTCCTCATTCCAGGTATTCTCCCCACTCCCTCAAGGGAGTGACCTGTTCCCATGGTCATCCTTTCGACCTAATAATCATATCTTTTCCACAAGCTCAGGTTCTAACATTTCAGCCTCCAACCACTGCCTCCTATCTTTTCAGTTCACTCTCTCTAATATCCCAACTCCAAAAACTCTTTATCCAAGTAGAACCATCCATTAATCCTAACACGTTTTTCTGTGTCCCTGAACTATACCCTTCTTTCTCTCCCCACACAGCTCATACTCAATGGTCCGTCATTGCAATAATAACCTTCCATATATTGTCAATGCCCTTGTTCAATTACTTTCTATATTATTATTCTGGCAAAATCCAAACACTGTTAAATTAAACTTTCAGACTATTTATACCAGCACTTGGGCAATGTGTCTGAATAAAAGCAGAGCTGTGCTTTATGTTCTATGTTTAAATTCATGACTGCCAACCTCAAATAATCCCTTACATTTCCTGGAAATCATACTGTTTCCCTACTGCTTCAGGCTCAAACACTCTCTTAGAAACTATTTCACACCTTCTTGGTCTCTCCTCCCATATCACCTGCCCTTTCACTTTCAGATGAAGTCTTTGTGACTTTGTTTCCTGTTTCACCAAGACAATAGAGACAATAAGAGCAACCAGGGGAGAACTTGGGACATTCTTAGCACATCTATCCACCTAACTGCACCCCTGTTTACATATTCTGCCTTCACTCTATAAAAACAATTGAATAACTGAATAAGAGCCTTAACATGTGCTTTTAAATGCTGAAGAAACAAAAGAGCCTGTCTGTTAAAGCCATCACTTCTACTTATGTGCCAAATTGCCTTCTTCCTCACCTTTTCACTTTGTTCCAGACATGGCTTCCTCTCTTCCTTAAATCAATGTGTACTGTTGGGTCAGTGGTTTCAGCATAAAAACATGTTTTTGTTTTTTCCATTTAGAAAAAGGCTTTCTGAACTCAACATTTCTTCCAGCTTTCTCCCTACTCTTCTTTATCATTTATAGCAAAATCCATTAGGATTTTATCTGCATACATTCTCTACTTCATCTTCTTCCATACTTGAATCAGGCTTTGTCCCCATGTCTCCACTAAAACAGCTCTTGTCAGTCTTCAGTGACTTGTGTTGCTAAACTCCGTGATCATATCTCAGTGTCCTCATGGGAACTATTAGCAGTATTAGAGATGACTAAATGCTCCCTCCTTCTTGAAATAGTTTCTTCACTTGGTTCTACCTTCACATCACTCATTGGTCACTCCATTCCAATGACTTCCTTTTTTTTGAGAGAGAAAGTCTCGCTCTGTTGCCCAAGTTAGAGTGCGGTGGAATCAGCCTAGCTCACAGCAACCTCAAACTCCTGGGTTCAAGCAATCCTCCTGCCTCAGCCTCCAGAGTAGCTGGGACTACAGGCGTGTGCCACCATGCCCGCCTGATTTTTTTTTCTATATATTTTTAGTTGTCTGGCTAATTTCTTTCTATTTTTTAGTAGAGATGGGATCTCACTCTTGCTCTGGCTGTTTTTGAACTCCTGACCTTGAGTGATCCTCCTGCCTCGGCCTCCCAGAGTGCTAGGATTACAGGCGTGAGCCACTGTGCCCGCTCCATTCCAATGACTTCTGTTGTTCCTTCCTCATCTCCTTACCCTTAAAACTCAGAGTACTTTAAAAAACCTCTGTTCCAGCCATACTGACCTCCTTACTCTTCCTTGAGCACCCAAGCATATCTCTATCTCGGGGATTTAATTGGCTTCTGCAATTAAATTCTTTGCCTGGAATGCTCTTCCTGCAGATATTCACATTGCTTCCTTTTCTTGTCGTTCAGTTCTCTGCTCCAATATCACATTATCTATTTTTCCAATTCCCCACCCCTGTTCCTCCCAAGCGGTCACTCCCTCTCCCCCTCACACTGCTTAACTTTGCCCCAGCATTGATCCCCATCCAGCATTACATATTTGCACATTTGCTTATTGTCTGTCTTCTCTTAAAGAAATGTCAGCTCTATTAGGACAGGAATTTTGATTTATGCACTGTAGTGTCACCAGAGCCTAGAATAATTCCTGGCATGTGTTAGACATTCAGTAATTATTTGTTGAATGAATGAGAGATGATGAACTAACTTAGCATACAGGTGTATGTGTGGGGAGGTAAGGTTTAGGCAAAATAGTCTGTGAACTTTTTGAGCACAGGAATCATACCCTGCTTATGATATAAATAAATGAATAAGAACCTTAACATGTGCTTTTAAATGTTGAATAAATGAAAAAACTTCATTGCCAATATTCAGAGAAAAATAATATGTGTGCCTCCTTGCAGTCTCTGACCCCAATTCACATTTATACCTTTTTTTAATGGCTCTTAGCTCACCCTTGTTGAGTAACTGCAGGGATATTATTCTTTTTTTATTACTGTAAAATACACATAACATAAAATTTACTGCTTACCATTTAAGTGTAAACATTGTTAATTGTACCATTCCATGGCATTAATTGCATTCACATTGTTTTGCAACCTTCACCCCTATCCATGTCCAGAATTAATTTTTCATCATCCCAAACTGAAACTGTACTCATTAAACAACTCCCCATTTTCTGGTAACCACCATTCTACTTTCTGTTTCTATGAATTTGATTATTCTAAGCATCTCATATATGAATTTAACAATTCTAGGTATTCTCATGTATAATTCTAAGAATCATTATAGTGTTTGTCTTTTTGTATCTGGCTTATTTTAAATAGCATAATATTTTCAATATTTTATCCATGTTGCAGCATATACCAGAATTTCTTTGCTTTCTAAGGACAAATAATATTTTATTGTATGCATATGTCACATTTTGTTTACCCACTAATTTATTAATGGATATTTGAATTGTTTCCATATTTGTCTGTTGTGAGTAATGAGGCTATGAACATTAGTGTACAAATATCTGTTTGAGTTCCTGCTTTTAGTTCTTGTGGATAGATATTGCTACATCATTTTATATTCTCACCAGTAATGCACAAGGGTTCTAATTTCTCCACATCTTTGCCAACACTTATTTTCTAGTTTTTGTTATTGTTTTTTATTTTTTTTAATACTAGCCATCCTCTCATTGTGGTTTTGGTTTGCATTTTCCTAATGGTTAGTGATGTTGAGCATGTTTTCATGTGCTTATTAGCCATCTGAATATCTTCTTTGGAGAGATGTCTATTCAACTCTTTTGCCCATTTTTAAACTGGATTGTTGAGATTTTTTTGTTTTTGGTGTTGTTGATTTGAAGGAGTTCTTTAAGTATTCTGGATATTAATTCCTTGTCAGATATATAATTCACAAATATTTTCTCCCAATCTATGAGTTGCCTTTCCACTCCGTTGATGGTATCCTTTGATGTACAAGTTTTTAATGATAATAAAGTCAATTTTTTTCTATTTTTTTCTTTGGTTACCTATGTCTTTAGTGTCATATCCAAGAAGTCATTGCCAAATCTGATATTTTGAAACTTTTACCCTATGTTTTCTTCTAAGATTTTTATACTTTTAGCTTTTAGGTTAGGCCGTAGATCTATTTTGAGTTAATTTTTGCATATGTTGTATGGTAAGGGCACATATATACTTTCAGTCACATTTGGTGTTATAAGTTGGCACAATATCTCTATAATACTAAATTAATTACTAACTAGTCTATATTTGCCAATTACTGTCATACTTGGGACTCATATCTTCCTATTTCTAATTGTTCAGCATGGCCTTCATTTATTACAATTTTTGCTCCTGTTGACTTATCAAATGTTCATTTGAACCCTGAGATGTTAGTCATGAGATGTAACTGGTGTAGGGGAAAAAAAAAAAAAGCAATGAATTCAAAGTCAAAATCTTGGATTGAATCCCAGCATGAACTAGTTCCATGACCCTGAGCACGTCATTGAAATTTTCTGAGCTGCAGGAGTAATAATACTTACCTCAGAGTTTGTTGTGATAACCTCTGTGAAAATAACTTACACATAATAAACACCTAAATTTTTCCTGAGCATGTGGCCCAACACTGAACCACTGAATTTTTCTGAATGACTAATCTCAGCTGACTCGGTCTTGCATCAAAGGCAGTCAGCCAAACAGTAGGTGGAGGATGGAGAGGGCAAACCATCCATGCTGGAGGGGGAAAAAAGAGCAAGTGCCAAGAGATATCATGGAGGAGTGTAGATGTGGGTTGAACATGTTGCTGAAGAAGGTACCCAGAGAGCAGAGATTTTGTTTTGTTTTAGATATGGGACAAAATATAGAACTTTAAGTTTATAGTAATGGCAGTAACAGATTTGACCTCTAAAATTGAGTGTGCTTGACATTGGGTAGAAAGTTTAAATTTTTAAGACTACATAGAAGGCCTCTGATTTTTATCTGCTTTTGATTTTTTCATATGCAGGTAATAATGACAAGTAAGTTACTGTGTTTTAGAATCCACCCAAATTTAGGCATTAAAATTATTTTGTCATATCATTTTCATATTTAACATAATTAGAATTTTTAAATATGCCTAAAATTGTATATATTGATTTTCTCATATGCGTGGTCTCAAAATGGGAATGGATTAATGTGATAGATTCAAGGTTTTGGTGAGGGAAGGTTGGATAGGTTTTGCTCCCTGCTCTCTAACCATTGACACATAGGAACTTTAGTGTTATTCCTTCCTCAATAAAACTGAAATAATTTCTTTCCTATCTCCCTCACAGTATATATTGAGCTTTAAATGAAATGAAGCAAATAAACTTGTAATGAGTATTTTTTCCCAGGTATCCCCCTAGGAAATAGGCAATAAAAATTAATAGCATCATCGATATTTATGGGTCTGTTATCCACCCTTTTACAGTGTCTTAAAAACAGTAATGTCTTCACTAGTAGTTGTGGTAAGTCTCTGATCAATTCCCTGGCCCACTAAGAAAATCTATGCTGTACCCCAAAAACCTGTTTGCTACTTGAGAACCCTGTGCAGCATCACTGCAACCCCTGGTCCTGTAGCTTGCCCAGGATGGTGCTGCTCTATACTGACACCCTGGCCTACTCTGCCAGAGGGTGGCCTACTCTGCCAGAGGGTGGCCTACTCTGCCAGGGGGTGGCTTACTTAGCCAGCGTGTGGGGCTCTGGTGGAAACCCCTGAAAGCTGGTACAGCCTCATACCACCAGCAGAAGCAGGGTGCCTCAGAGGGCTGCTCTCAGAATTCCTGAGATACGATTCTTGCGATACCATCCTCCTTGTGGTCCGTGGGGGCTTCCTGCCCCCGTTCATTGATGACAGCTGGACCTACCTCTCCTGACAAGGACACTGCAAGCAGTGCTCTGATGAAGATGGATTTTTTCCGTAGCTCCTCTGACCATGCACTTAAGTCTTCCAAAGAATTCCGTCTTCCTCCAAGGAGCTGGAAGAAATTTTGGCTCTAACTGCTAGACATCAAGGCAGAGGTAGAGATGTTTTGCAAAAGTTTCTTTTTTTCTTTTTCTTGGCCTGGCTCTAGCCTGTATTTAACTTCCTAATAATCTCTATCTTCCTTCTCATAGAAAATGCTTATTATTTTAGTTATTACTTCTCTAGTAAAGAACTTCTTTTTATAATTTTTGTGACTGAATCTCTCCTGTTGAGATAAATAGCTGTTCTCTCTATTTAGAGAGGGGAAATAGGAGGATTTTTTGTTTGTTTTTGTTTTCGTAAAATTATGATCTATATTAACCAGCATTGACAATAAATGAATATTTGTAATTCACAAAGAAGAGAAAAATTGGATATGTTTTCCTGTCCTTTTTATATATGTGTGTATATATATTCTTGGAATGTCCTTATTTTCTGCTGCTTTAATTTGTTGACATGTCCAAAGTCTTTTATCAAGCCATCTATTTTAGATTTGTTAAAATTCATAAGGTTAAAATAACACTTGTTTTATTTTGTAATAAATTAGCATTGACAACTTTTCATGAGTCTTACAAAATGTAGAATAGCTATATTATATATAACATTCACAACACTGAGTACTCTTAGGCATTCAGAACTCATTTTGTGGAAACTAAGTATAGTTTAAAAATCTACTAACTTATGAGGTTATGATATTATTTTCCTGGAATGTAGTCTGTGATTTGATTTTTGTGCCTAAGGGCTAGCTATTTATTGATTTTTGAGAAGCCATTTAATTTATCTACTTTTTCTGTTTTAAAATAAAAAGAATATACTTTCATCTACCTTCTCCACTGGAGTGTTCTACACAAATGCTTTTGCTAAACTTTGTAAAGTATTCTGAGTATCTTAGGTGAAAAGTCCATCAAGATAAAAATGAAAACTCATAATCAATCACATAACTTTTTATTGTGTAGCAGAAAGTTAGCCTCATGAGAAAGCCTCATGAATTCAGCTTCTAATGTATAGGAATCTGTGAAGTCTGGAATTGATTCTGTGGCTTTCTATATGCCCAACACTATACTAAGAAATTTCCATACAATATTGAATTTAATCCTGGTGACATAGATTATACTCTTACCACCTTTTATAAAAGATAAGATTAAGGTTTAGGAAGAAAACCTAAACTTTGCCCAAGATCACACAGCTTGTAAGTGGCAGAGGAAGAATAAAAATGCATTGTGACTTTGGAGTTTTTATTATACTTCCAACGAATAGTGATGGAACAGCAGGCTCATCTTCAAAAATAATTACCTTGAAATTATAAAGCTAGAATAAACCATCATTTTCTAGAACCCTGGAATGGTGAAGCTAGAAAATAACTTAAAATATCTAGCCTAGTGGCTTATAAATTGGGTCTTAGCTGTGAAACTCTTCCTTCAAATAAGATCTTACTTGGAAGCTTAAAGATATAAAACATACAGGTTGGGAGAGCTCTATTAAAGAGATAAGGAGCAAGGCACAATTCTCAGCTTGAGGTGTTTTCTGAGGAAGTTCCAAAAAATCCTTCCAGAATTAAGTCCTAGGGGAATAATTTGAAAAACCACTATAAAGTCCAAAATCTTCATTCCATAAATGAAAAATAAATCCAGATTTTTAGCAATGCAGTTAAAATGAAAGAATCATTTTACTCTTTGTCAAAGTAATAAAGACCCCCTTCCTTTGTGGCTTTTCTTTCTTATCTTTGATCTGTACAGTAGGATGCTGACCACATTTTTTTCTTCTTTTCATTAATTATTGACACTTATTAGCACAGTGCCTGGAACTTAATAGAAACAAAAAAATTTTGCCAAGATTTGGGAAGGAAATGTAATTTTTATAGCTACATGTTTATGTGTAACTAAAATCTTCAGGCTTGCTCTAACATATTGCCTTGGGGAGAGCTTGTGAACTGTTAAAAATGGGACACCATGTCCCTTTACAGAGAAATAAGCAAGAAGTAGAGAAGTATGCTAGTTGGAACCACAGGAGAGCTCAAAAATTCTGGCTGTGATCTCATGAATTGGAATCCAATTAGAGGGCACCAGTAAATGTTCTTTCTGGAAAATGCCATTACTTCTGTTTTTAATGATCATCTTGGTTTTATATTTCACTCAACACACAAACCATCTACTGCTTTAAATAAATAGTCACACACAAAGTCATTAGAAGTTATTTACCCCAAATGCTATTTTTTGCTTTTCATTGAAACCAGATTTATTTTCTTTAAGCACTTTGTTAGAACCTATTGCTTGAGATTGAATGTGTAAATAGTAAGATAAATTGGTAAATTATTTAATTAGTAATTACAGATTGTATACCTACTAGTGAAAAGTACAAAATATTTTGCAGATATGTAATATTTTACATGTGAGATATTTTGGGTTTAGAATATACCTTGGAAATCAGATCTCATGGAGACAAAGGAGTTATAAAATAAGTAACAGCAAACCTGCTATTATAAACTATCAAGACCTTCTGTCAAATGATATATGTAAATTTATATTGATCACAAGTCTTTTGTAATAAGTAGTCTATTGCACATTGTTCAACAGAAGTTATCTAAAACATAAGAAAGATGATGTAATGCTAACAACAATAGCTAACTTAAAAAACTGGTTTTATTGAGTCTGCAAAAGAGTGAATTCAAAGCAAATACCTTCTTATTGCTTATGTCTACCTATTGAAGCAGCAAAGATAAACATACATTTTATTAAAAATATTTCTTCAGTTCTAGAAAATATTGTCCTTTTATTCTTATTTGGATTTATACCACAGTTTGAAAAGATAGCCATTATTTTAAATATTATTTTCTAAGCCTGTGTGAAGCTATATTTTTTTTCTCAAGTTTTCTTCTGCAAATTTCCCCATGGTCAATGTGGCCTACATGAAGACAGAAACCTTGTATCCCAGCACCTTACAGAGGATCTGGCATATTACACTAAGTATCTGCTGAATAAGTATATACATACTGTAGCCTTTATACCTGCATCCACTCAAACAACCACCTAAACCAATCAACCATGTTCTTGGGTCTCAGGATATAATAACAAAAGAAATAGCTAGGAGTTTCCTATGTTAAGCATATGTTGGCACTTGATATCAGTGTTAACACCTAACCTTCTTTATTAATTAGAATATTTATTAATTAAACAGTTACTACATTTTTCTAGTCCTCACTGTGAGCCAAGACAACTTGTATGGCCCTTATTTTACAGCTCTTGGTGAATGAAAGGCATTGAGTGTAGGCAATACAGGGGCTACCAGCTGTTAATTCCACCAAGGGAATGTAGACCACTGACATAGTATATAGTATTCTAAAGAAGAAAGAAATTTAAATGTGGAAAGCTACTTCTTGATTTCTGATAGCCTCGAAATCCTATAGAGACTGAATTAATATTGAGAATCTTACAGTCTAACCCTGAAGAAAATAATCCCATTACATGCCAATTAAACAATGTGCATCATCTTTATTTGCTTTGCCATGCCAATTTTTGTAAGAACTATGAATTTCTGTGTTTTTTGGTGTGTTGATGTGCTTGTCAGAAGGAGCTGAAGTCCTTCTGATGACTTCTAAAAAACAACTGTATAGATATGGATGACTCAGCTCAGAGAAGAGGAAAGAGGCTTACACATGCTTCACACATATTGTCCCCTTAACTCTCAGAAAATCTGCTTGGGGAAAAGTATCCCTTAGGTTGTCACGGGAGTAAATGAAATCTATATAATGATATCATCTTTTTAATGCATAGTATGCTAATTGTTCAAGCAAAGTAACTTCTATATAGAAATATAGGAGTAAGAAAAGATACAATGACTGCTAAGTATAGATGGATTTAAGATATAAGGTTAAGGGTGGAAACATAATGAACATTTTAAAATTTGTTGATTAATTTAAGTCCCCAAAAGCAAAAGTTAAGCTAGGATTTAGGATTAATTTATTGTAGAACTTTTAAAAAAATCTCCTTTGATCACTAAAACTTCTGTTACCAATGTCATAGTTAACAGTGTTTATTTGACAATATCAATAAAGACCTGGTAGAATATGTTTAGGTATGCAAAGATTAGATGTTGCCAGTTTTTCTTCTAACTCCATATAATTCTGTTGAGATTTTGAGCCAGTAGATCCCCTTACAGAAATAAAAAAGAATTATTTTGTTTTGAAGTAAGAGGCATAATGCATAATTCCTTTTTTTGACAAAAACGAAAATTGTGAAAATAGGAAAATCAATATATGATGAGAAATAATCTTACACTTTCAGAATATAAAGGCATGAAGGACAAAAAAAGAGAGGCGGTGATGCAGTGAAAGGAAAATATTCATTCTCAAAGGTAGTTCTCAATGCGTTTGTATAAACATACAAAGGATGACTAATAGGAGAATGAGTAATTCAACTGAGAATGCTAAGACATGTTGAAATAAATGTAGGCTGAACAGTCTTCTTAATGGTTATTAAAAAAGAAGAGACTACAAAAGAGCCCATGTCTTATAGATTGAAAATTAGGACCACTAGTGTTCTGTGCAATTTTAGAAACCACAGAGAATCATCATGTGCTACAAAGACAATACTTTTCTCCTGGAGTCTCCAGGGCACTGAAGTGAACATTTGGCAGCAGCCTCAGGCCTATAGGTGAAGTTCTTTTTATTCACATGATTGTCACTTGGACATCAAGATGAAGGGCTCCAGGGAGAGTGTGAAGCCAGCACGCTACTATTGCATCATTTAATTTTCTGCAAAAGAACTTTACCACTGCATATCAATGCTTTCTCTGAAAACTGATTCTTGATTATATGCATTTATATATATAATAGCCAATCTTTTGAAATGAAAGATATTGAAAATGGCAAATGACAATCATTTCTCCACGTGAAGCACCATTAGGACCAGTTAGGCCAGGCATTTACATGGTGTGGTGCAGTGAATTTCAATAGGGGCCGACTGGGATAGAGGAGTAAGTGTAGGTTGAGAAATGTCATTCCATTGTAATTTCATATTTGGAAATAAAAAATGATTTGATTTATATTACAAACTATACAGATTGAAATTCTTGGCTAGTGAGAATATATTGACTATAGTGATCTGTACTGAGTGGATATATTAGATCAGCTTGGAATGTGGCGCTGAAATTTTAATGTTTGTGAAAAGCAGAGAAAGGTTTCAAGAGTTTGAGAAATTGATATAATTAAAAGAAAATGGGTATTAGAGCTAGAAAATCCCATATTTGAATCCCAGCCTGTCTTCTTGTATAGCCTGGGCACCTGAATTATATTTATTGATCAATGAATTGGGAATAATCATATCCACACACAGTTAGATAATTATATCTATACATTAAAATAAAACATATAAATGTGATAGTATTTAAAGTGCCAGGCAAGTGGATTTACCAAATAATAATTCATTCTCCCTCCTCTACATATTTCTTTCTCCCTCTTCCTCTTGCTCTTATTTTCTTTCCAGTTTCCCCATCTCTATTTTTTTCCCCACTCAGCATATAAGCATACTCAAGAAAATTAAAAACTAAAGTGGGAACCACCTCCATAGTTCCTAGGTCCCACCTCATTACCACAAAGTTCTCTTCATCTCCTCACCATGAAACTTCTTGGTCCACATTCACTGTCTCCACTTTCCCATGGTCCAGTCAAGCCTGCACCCTTTGCAGCTGGGTTCAATCCCCATCCATCCCACTATAACTCGTCTCATTAAGGCCCCCAATTCCCTTGGTTGCCAAATTTAATCAGTACTTTCCAGGATTTTCTCACTGGACCCAATCTTCAGGAGCACTGGTGCAATAATCATTCTGATGCATCCTTCCTTAATGTTTTCTCCCTCTTCTTCCTCTCTGCCTGTTCCTTTTCATACTCCCTCTTTATCCAGTTCATCTTTTCCCGCCTGCCTTTTACATGTTATCACTTTTACAGTTCCATCTTTAGTGCCCTTTCCTTCTCTCTTTATAGTCTCTCGGAGATGTTTATCCACATCAATATCTTCAATTACTCTTTATTGCTGAGCATGTGGTCTGTGAACAAGCTGATTTGGAATCACTTAGGAACATTTAACAGACGTGCAGATGTGAGGCTTGCCTCCATACTCACCTGTGTCCAGAATTCTGATGAATTCCAAGTCTTTGTCACCGTCTCAAATCTCTTTCCTTAGTGCCGGAAACAAGTGCCCTGCTTCCTGTTGGGCAAGTTCTCTTGGGTGTTCCATAACCACTGCAAGTTTGAGGTGTCCAGAATTGAACCCATCATTTGTGCTCCTCACCCTCACATGGCCACTCTCATGGTGATGCTCACTAATCCCCCAGTTTCCTAAGCCCAAGTGTCTCCCTTTCTTTTATTGCCACATACTATTAGTCATCAAGCCCCCCTCTTCACCCTCACTGCCTTCTCATGTTTCTCATTTGGATAACAAATAGCCTCAGAGTTTCCCTGCAATAATCCCATCCCTTTTACATTTATCCTCCACAAGACTGTAACACTGCATGAATGCCATTGCATGCTTTAAGTCAGTCACTGGCTCCCGCATTGACCTCTGCATAAATTCCAAACTTCTTAATGGTGTGTGTGGCCCTTGCTTGCCTTCCAAGGTCATCAACTGCCACACCTCTGACTGGGGCCCTAAGATCTCTTGTCCATAATGATTTGCAGTTATTGAAGGCTTCCTGTCCTTGCATGCCTCCAAGCTATCAGACACATTGTTTTGTATGCCTGTGCTTTCCTTTGTCACAGCACTCATTGTCCTATATGGTGATTAGCAGAGCACTTGTCTGCCTGCATTTCTATCTGTTAAAGTGAGAACTGCACCCTCATTTTAGAATCTGCCACAACATGCACAGTTCCTGGTGCACAGTAGGTGCACAATATACATTTGTTAACATAATGGCTTGTGAACCTAATAGTCCTTTAGAGTGAATGATGGCAACAAAGGTGCAGTTGATGAGTGGAGAGAAAGGTACTATTCAGAATTTCTCAGTGAATCATGGTTTTATCAAATATGCTTTTATTCTTCAAAAAAATGTGTGAGAAGTCTTCAAAGAGCATCTGTTTTCTTAAAAAAAATTAAGCATAAATATTTAAAACAACTCTGGAGCTACATATCACTACAAATGTCATAAGGTATAAATGCATGAGAGTGCTAACATCTGGTTAGCATGGAAATATGTTTAAGGGTGTATTAAGATACACTTGCATAACTCAACTTGTCTAAACTCCAAACCAGAAATTTATTATTTGGAAGCAAGATGAAACCAAAACACAAGCCTTTTAAACCTAAACACAGGCTGGTCAGAGGAAGAACAATGAAAATATGTTCATCCTTAAAGTCTTACAAAAGGATATAAGTAATTTTTCACTCTTTTTAATGAGTACGTCATTCCGACAGCAATTTGGCTGATTTTCTTCACTTAATACTAAGCCAACATGTTTCAGAAATGAGATAAATATCCATGTTTTTACCTTTGATTTTCAACAATTCAGATAATTTTAAATTTTTTAATGTATTAAGTGTGCAGTCTATATAATACCTACTAAAAGTAAAATATATAATAATCTGTTGTAAACAGTTTAAAGCAGAATAAAAATTAAAACTAAACTCTTCATTTCTGATTCTCTGAATATCCTCTCTTCAATCCCCAATGAAAAGTGAAGACTCCAGCAAGCTTTCTACAAAAATTGTTAGCTATTAACAAAACTGGCTTTGCAAATCCATTCTTAACGTGATACACTTGGTAGAATGAGAAGAAGTTTAGATTAGAATTCAAAAGACCCAGTCTTGTCTGGGCCACTTACCAGTTATGTGGTATTTGGCAAATGACTTATCCCCTTTGAAGCTCAGTTCACACTTCTATAAAATAGAGATAATCTTATTTGCTTACTTAATATTTACTTAATCAAATCATAGAATACATGAAAGTTCTTTATAAAACTTTATTCTTTGCATTTTTTTCTTTTTATATATTCATGGGGTACAAGTGCAGTTTTGCTACATTGATATATTGCATTATGGTGAAGTCAGGGGCTTCATCACTGGAGCAACACATTGTACCCACCAAGCAACCTCTCATCTGTAAAACTTTAAATGTATATAAACAGTATAAGTAATACACGGCAACTTTACAAAACACATTACACCTTTCAAAGTTTGACCCATAAATTACCTCATTTTTATGTGAGAGTCTTCTGTTGCCCTATTGATCATGTGGATAAGTTAGGATAATCTTATGGTACATCTTACTCCTTGACAACCTGTGCAGAATGTCTTGAACTCTGAGATGCACCTGCTTAGCAAGGTCCTCCAACTACATTCAAAGACTTACTCAATTACTGCTGGGAACACCAGGATGTTTCCTCTGAGCTTACAAACAACCTTCAGATTCTTCTCGTTCTTGACTGCTTCGTCAGTTTTTACTGCTTGTGAAGTCACTTGTGGGCAGAGCTTTGCCAGTCTCCTAACACCATTGTCTCCAGTGGAAATAGTGATGTGTTTGCCAAAGGGTGTTCTCTCTTGGTGTTCCTAATACTGTAAACCCTTGAAGTGCAAAATGTACACTGAATTTCACAAATTCTCTGTGCTGAAACCACAGAGCAGGCCTTGAAAGTGTGGGAAGAATACTTCTCTTCCCTACTCTGTGCCATACTGAATTGCCCAGGCACTAAAACATCCTGCTTGTGCCCAGTGTCACATAAAGTTGCTCATGAAAATAGGTATCCCAGCTATGTGATCATTCTTTCTGAAAGAATCTATCCTTTAAGTTGGGCACAGGGTCCATTACCTGAGACAGACACAGCCTGCCCTTTTTAGCCCCATGACTCCAACTCCTCTTCCCAAGGGACTCACAAGAAACTCTTCCTTTTTTAACCAAAATACCTTGGAAAATAAACTCCTGGTATGACTTCCTTGAATGGAAGATCAGACATTGCTTTCTTTTCTTTTTTGCTCTAGATTTATCTTTTAATTGTATGCATTTTGCTTTTTATTTATTGGCTCATGTCTCCAACCTAGCCTTTTGGAAGTAAGTTCCAAGAGAGAAGTTCTGTCGTCAATTTTGCCACCATTTCAGCTCCAGTTCTTTCCACATAGTAGGTAGTTAAAAAATAATTTTTAAAGAATGGGTGGATAAATAAATACAAGGAAAAATGTACTCAAAGCAACAGTATTTAAAAAACTGTTAATGGAAATGACTGGAGAGATTAAATGCGTATGAAGGCATTTTAATTTTGGCCTTAAGAACCTTGATTTTTACAGAGATATTTTAATAGCTTTAGAATCAGAAAAAAAGTGTAATTTTAAGAATTAATCAAAGAGTGATAACCAAAATATTTTACTAAGCCATTCTATGATGATTTTTGAAGATATTAAAGTGTTTATAGAATTAGCTTTTACAAACCCCAGGGCCTAGATAAGAAAGCATACTTTCCACATCCCTGAGTTCTCATCTTTACACACTGTTTTGTTTTCATATGCTTGCAAGTGTGACAGTCTCAGAAGAAATTTCATTCCAAGAAAAATTAATCTAAATGGATAAGAATTATAATTTTTCCCATGGTCTCTTTTTCAAAATAATTCATTTTTATTCCATGGAGCAGAATTCCATTGTATTGATATATCACAATTTCTTTATGTTTTCATCTATTGATAGACACTTGGGTTGTTTTTAGTCTCTTTGGTTATTACAAATAAAGCTCTTATGAATGTTCATATACTAATCTATGTATGAACATATCATATTCATTTCTCTTTGGTAAATACTTAGAAATGGAATTGCTGGGCTGCATGAGAAATGTGTGTTTAACTTTAGGAGAAAGTACTGTGTTTTCCACAGTGACTACACTATTTTGTTTTCCTACAATATGTGAGTTCCAAGTTGCTCCATCTCATTGCCAGCACTAGATATTCTCAGTCTTTTTAAATGTTACCCTTTAATTTTTGATTAATTAAATAAATAATAAATTAATTAAATTAATTAATTATTTGCATGATTAATAAAGCGATTTCTTAAGTGGACTTTTTCATAATATCTCTCTTTTACAACCTACTAATATTTCATCCTGTATGTAAAAAAGATTCATAATCAAGTAAATATAATAAAGTAAAAAAGTGTTCCTTAGTCAATCCTGATAGCAGTAGAAGCCACATACTTCTTACCATTTCTCAATGTGCTCATCAATAAAGATCGATACAGGTGAAATATGAAAATATACCAAAAGAAACAAAATATGAAAAGAAACTGCCAACTAGAACAAGTTAAGGTTGTCTGCTCTCATTGCTTCTATTCAATGTGGTGCTGGAAATTCTAGAAAATGCAATAAAACAAGAAAAAGAGAAAACTATATCTAGATTGAAAAAAAGAATTAAAACTGTTATTTGCAAAACATATGTTTCCCTATGTAAAAAATTTGATGTAATTTACTTATAAAAACTCCTAAAACTAATCAGTGAGTTTAGCAAGATGATAGGATACATAATATTTACAATGGCAATAAAAATGAATAAAAATACTTAGAGCAAATCTGAAAAACAATGTGCAAGATCTTTACACTAAAAGTTATAACACATTGCAGAGAAAAATTAAAGAAGTCATAAATAAATAGAAAGGTATACTATGTTTATAGTCAAGACTGTTAAGATGTCAACTCACACTAAATTGTTCTATAGATTCGATACAAACTCATTCATAATCCTAGCAGAGTATTTTTGTAAAACATAAAAATTTAATTCTAAAATTTATATGGAAATGCCAAGGACCTCCAGTAGCCAAAATAACTTTGAAAGAGAACACAGTTGGAAGACTGACACTAGCTGATTTCTGGAATTATTAAAAGCTACAGTAATCAAGGCTGGGTGCGGTGGCTCACACCTGTAATCCTAGCACTCTGGGAGGCAGAGGTGGGAGGATCGCTTGAGCTCAGGAATTCAAGACCAGCCTGAGCAAAGGCGAGACCTTGTTTCTACTAAAAATAGAAAAAATTAGCCAGGTTTCATGGCAAGCACCTGTAGTCCTAGCTACTCCAGAAGCTGAGGCAGGAGGATGGCTTGAGCCTAGGAATTTGAGATCACAGTCAGCTGTGATGACGCCACTGCACTCTACCCAGGGCAGTAGAGTGAGGCCCTGTCTCTAAATAGATAATAAATAAATAAATAAATAATAAAATTTTAAAAAAATAACTAAAGTCATCAAAAGTGTGGTATTGTTATAAGGGAGACAAATAAAAATTATATAATAAAATAGAGTCCATAAATTGACCCACACATATATGGAAAATCTATTTTTTACACAATGATACAAATACAAAGACAATTCCATGGAGAAATAACCTTTCAACAAATGGTGCTTCCACCAATTGAATATCTATATTCAAAAATAAAATAAATTCCTATCAATATCGCACATCATGTGTAAAAAATCAACTCAAAATGAATCACAGACCTAAATGTAAAGCCTAGGATTCATACACTGCTGCTGGGAATACAAAATAGTACAATCAATTTGGGAAAAAGTTTAGCAGTTTCTTAAAAAACTAAGCTTACACCTAATATATAATCCAATCCTTCCATTCTTAGGTATTTATCCAAAAGAAATAAAATCATATGAGATTCATAGACTTACACATGAATGTCCATCAGCTGGGAAATGGCTAAACAAATTGTGGTTCATCCATACAATGAAATAGTACTCAACAATAAAAAGGAACAAACTTCTGATAGAGGCAGTGACATGAGTGAGCCTTAAACGCATTATTCTCAGTGAAGGAAGCCAGTCACAAAAGGCTACAGATGATGCATTTCCACTTTTGTGACATTTTAGAAAAGCAAAACTATAGCGACAGAAAACACATCAGTGGTTTCCAGGGGCCAGAAGTAGGGAGGGAATTGATGGAAAAGGTCAATGATGCAACTTTCAGGAGAGATAGAAATGTTCTGTATCTTTATTGTAGTGATGGTTATATGACTATGTATGTTTATCTGTTAACTCATTGATCTGTACACCTAAGAATGATTATTTTTATTACATAAATGATATATCAATGAACCTGACTCTTAAAAAAATTAGAGTTACACACCCTAAACAGTAAACAGAACTGATGAACAGTAGAGAAAACCAGGAAGTGCTGAAGTTATCAGGAAAGTTTTCCTGGAGAAGATTCATTAAATTTGGTCAGAAAGTAGAGTTCCTACGTAAATAGGTGAAAAGGAGAAGAGTAAAGTCATAATATTAGTTTGGGAAGACTTACTACTGTACAGTAGCCTGAAATCTTGGTGGCTTAACATAGTAATGGTATGTTTCTTGCTCACATGGCAGTCCACTTCAATATTCAGAAGGCAGTCTTCCAAGAGAGGATGCAGGATCCCAAATCCTTGAGAGTCCAGGAGGCAGTCTTCTAAGGGAAGATGCAGGATCTCAAGTCCTAGAGAGTGTAAGTCCTTGGATTCCTACACTGCCTCCTCTGTATCTGACCCGGAAATAAGGGCAGAAAGATAAGGAAGCAGTGCACTTGTTTAACAGAGACTTGTGGGAGATTTTGGAGGCCAGACATAGAAGTTGTACCATTTCTGGTGACATGGTCTATTTATCTGCAAAATACTGGGAAATATAGTTTAAGCTGGGTTCCCAGGAGAAAGAGGAAATGAGTTTGGTGAGCACATCACAATGTCTGCCTTGGATATGGAGGCATGGAAGTGAGATGTGCAGCCTTGGAGCAGTGAAGAGTTCAGTCTGGCTGTAGGAAGCTGGTAAAATTTGTAAGGGAATGTGGGAGTAACTTAAGGAGAACATTGGATGCCAAGTTTAAGGAGTTTATATTATCTTTGGGGGAATAAATTGGCCCTAAAGATGTCTTTGTAAAATAAGGTGATACTTGTCTACCACTCAAAGATATACTGAGGATGGAGTAGGATAATATATTGAAGCTGTTCTTCAAGGTTCATAAAGCACTAAATGAGCGTATGACACATTTTGTATTAATTCAAAAAAAATGTTTCTGCATTTTTGCAAAGCAATTTTTTCCTTTCCAGTGATTTTCCTGAAAAGTTCAAAGTTTTTCCATACCCCTCTAAAGGAATAGTTATATCCTTTGCCTGTCTTACTCCTTTCTAAGATATTAATAAGGTATTAACTATAAAGAAAAGGAAACCACAGGATTTCTTAGAATACTTCTTCGCAATCTTGCTGGGTTGTAGCTAAGAATACAGTATTACCATCTGTGTTAATAACAATAACAATAATGTGAATGATAATGTTGAAATATAGAATGATAGATGTTATTTCAAAAAAATGAAATTAAGTCCTGTTTTTGTCTCTTCTTTTTGCAGATTTCATTTTTGCCTTATCAATATTTTCCTCTTTATGTTAGTATATTCATTGTGTTCTGCCTCAATTACTCCAATAATTCTGCTTCTTACCTTAGGGCTGTCTGCCAACTAGTCACTTCTAAAACCAATTTCATGTTCTTCATTATGTTGGCATTCTCTTCCTCTCTCTTTTTAAATTGCCTTCTCAGTGCCTTTGAATCCAATTTTAACTATTTTATTGAGTTCCAAGGCAACTTTTCCACCATTCTTGAGCTATTAACATCAATCACATGCAGTTATTTCACTTCTCTGTATCTTTATGTTAGAAATACTCTACAAATTATCCTTTTGCTATTTTCCTACAATTGTATTTTCATGCATATTTTTACCTGACTGCATATGTCTGCACAATAAGTTTTTCTTCATCAATTCACTCTTCCCAACCTTCAAACAACTGCTCATTTTTCCAGTGAGATTTTGACTGAAACACCTGATTTGATATTCAAATTGAATAGACTTACCCTTTCTCATCTTTGCTATTTTCTGATCAGAGTTCATAAAACATGGATACGGTAAAATACTTTATCTTCTTAGAAGTTACTTATGATTACATCACTGAGAAGCTGGCCCTCTAACTTTCTCCTAGCACCTTGGGTATTTATTTGTTCTTTTCATTTTCTAGACCCCATATTTCATTACCAGAAATGGAGATGCTTTAAGTTTTGGTTAGGTATAAGTGTAATACTTTTAATTGTGATTACCCATTGTTATTGAATTATAGTGATGATATGATCAATATAATTTTTCTATTTTGACATAACAAAATCTCAACAGAAACATAACATTCCATTTTTTCTGTGCTTAGTTTTGTAACATTTGAAGTAAAAAACATGATTATATAAAATAAAGGGCTGGGCAAGGTGTGGTGACTCATGCCTGTAATTCTAGCACTATGGGAGGGTGAAGTGGGAGGATTGCTTGAGCCTGGAAGTTTGAGACCAGCCTGAGCAAAATAGTGAAACCACATCTGTACAAAAACTAGAAAAATTAGCTGGGTGTAGTGGTGTGCACCTATAGTCCCAGGTACTTGGGAGGCTCAAGCAGGAAGATTGCTTGAGCCCAGGAATTTGAGGTTGTAGCAAGCTGTGATGATGCCACTGCACTCTAGCCTGGGCAACAGAGGCAGGCCTTGTCTCAAAATAAACAAATAAATAAAATTTAAAAAAGAAAGGGGTAGTTAATAAGTCTTATCTCCTTTCAGAATTAATAGCAATTGAGTCTTTGAAATAAACAAAGAAACATATCCAGCTTTTTACATGAAAGGAAAACCTGGGGTTCATAAAGATCTTATTAAGTGAATTTGCAAACTCTCTGTTTTTTCCCTATGTGAATCTCTTTGTCACTTATTTTTTTTTAAAAGCAAGACTAATGCCTATTTTATAAACTTACTAATAGATATTTACCTGGCATTTATGATAAATTGTAGAAATAAGGACATAGATAAGTTAAGGACATAAGAAATACCATTTCAATTTAAAAAGGAAAACCAAACCTGGAAGATTTCTCAGCATGCATATGTGCTTTGTGGACAAGTTGTAGCATTAAGCTGAGTTTTAATCTATACTGATAGAGTTTTATGGAATGCACACAGCATTTTATAAGGAAAAAACATACATTTTGCATCTAGCTAAATATAGGAAAGTATTTGAGTTGTTTCATACACTTTTATACTTTATAATATAATCCATGCTGTATCTGAAATAAAGATACATAGACATAACCTATGGATATAAGGAGGGAAGAGGCAGTAATTCCAAACATCACATGTTTCCTCCCCATCAATTAACCACATTTATATCATAATTGTTGTTCAAAGTTTTTAAAACTGTGCTAGACCAAATCTCAGTTTTTATTACAATTTATTCATTTGTTCTATAGTTATTTCTGTTAATTTCTAAGTCACTCCATTTTATTTCAATCTTTTAAATATTCTGCCTGGTTAAAAATGAAAGGGGATATGACTCTTAGTGGTGGATCAAAAAGATATAATATAAAATAAAATTTGAAAAAATGAAGTGGAAGAAAAGATGACCCACATAGAGATTTAGTTAATTTATAGTTGCTTATTATGCCAAGATTTGCTTGCTTTTTAAATTTTTCAATTGCTTGAAATTATATTTCAGGCCCTTTATTAAAGATTTATAGCAATGTATTTTATTTGACACTTCAATATTTAATATATTTTTAGCAATATAAAAGTGATGATTTGCATAACCCATATTCATCTTTATTGGAATTAAATAAAAGTAATTTCTCTTGTATTACTTACATAATTGATTTAATTATAGTGTTAGGCTTTAAAGAACAACCTTTTCATGCTTCTAAGTTATTATATTTGTTACATGTGATATATTTTCCTGAGTGCTCTAAGCTGGATGTGATTTAGTTGTGATTTAGGTTATAATTATTAAACTTGCACAGAATAACATTGTCAACAAGGCCTGCCATATTAAAAAAGAATAATTTCCCCAGTGGACATTGTTTTTCAAATTTAATTTCCATATAATTATCCATGTCTTAATGCTAAATGTTCAATAATAATTGCATTTAGCTTTTTGAGGAACTTCTATACAGTTTTCTAATTTACAGTCCTACCAATAGTGTATAAAGTTTCCCTTTCCTCAATACCCTAATCAACACTTATCTTTCAACTTTTTGATAATAGCCATTGTGATCGATGTGAGGTGATATCTCATTTTGGTTTTAATTTTTGTTTTCCTAATGATTAATGATTGTCTTAGTCTGTTTTGTGTTGCTATAACAGAGTATCACAGACTGGATAATTTATAATGAATAGAATTTTATTAGCTTACAGTTATAGAGGCTGAAAAGTCCAAAATCAATAAGCCAGCAACTGACGAGGACCTTCTTGCTGCATCATCTTATGGTGGAAAAGCAAGAGAGAATGAGAGAGTGAGAACACAAGAGGGGGTAAACTCATCCCATGATCATGATCCCACTCCCACAATAACAGTGTTAATCCAGAGGGCAGAGCCCTCCTGGCCTACTCACCTCTTGAAGGTCTTACCTCATAATACTCTTACAATAGTGATTAAATTTCAAAATGAGCTTGGGAGGAGACAAACATTAAAATCATAGCAGCAATGTTGAACACTTTTTGGTATATCTGTTGGTCATTTGTATGTCTTCTTTTGAGAAATGCCTATTCAGTTCCTTTGCCCATTTCTTAATCAGGTTATTTGTTTTCTTACCATTGAGTTGAGTTACTTATATATTGTAAATATTAACCACTTAATAGATGTATGGCTTATGAATATTTTCTATCAATCAGTAGGTTCTCTCTTCACTCTAATTGTATTCTTTGGTATGGAGATGCTTTTTAGTTTGATATAATCCCATTTGTCGATTTTTACTTTTGTTGCCTGAACTTTTGGGGTCATATCCAAAAAAATCATTGCCAAGACCAATGTTGTGTAGTTTAACCCTGTGTTTTCAGAGTAGTTTTACATTTTCATGTCTTATATTTAAATCTTTAATACATTTGAGTTGATTCGTCTATAAAGGTTGAGATAAAGGTCCAATTTCATTCTTCTGCATGTTTTCCCAACACTTTATTGAAAGGTGAAAGGACTGTTTTCTTCCAATTGTATTCTTGGCACTTTGTACTGTAGTTTGAAATCAAGTAGTGTGATACCTCCAGCTTTGTTCTTTTTGCTCAAGATTGCCTTGCCTTTTGGGGTTTTTTTTGTGGTTCTATATAAATTTTAGAATTTTAGAATTTTTTCTCTTTGTGAAAAATAACATCAAAGTAACAAAAACTGTAGTTTTTGAGTTTCCTCAAAAACTAAAAATAGAATTACTAGCAATCCCATTTCTGTGTATATATCAAAAGAATTTGAACTCAGTATGTCAAAGAACTATCTGCACTCCCATGTTCATTGCAGCATTATTCACAATAGCCAAGTTATGAAATCAACCTCAGTGTATATTAGCAGGTGAATGGATAATGAAAATGTGGTACATATACACAATGGAATACTATTCAGCCTTAAGAAAGAAGGAAATTCTGTCATTTATTACAACATGGATGAACCTAGAGAACATTCTGTTAAGTGAAATATGACAAAGAAAGAAAAATACCACATGTTCTCACTTATATATGGAATCTGAAACAATTTAACTCAGAAAAAGAGAGTAGAGGCCAGGTGCAGTGGCTCATGCCTGTAATCCTAGCACTCTGGGAGGCCGAGGCAGGCGGATGGCTCAAGGTCAGGACTTGGAAACCAGCCTGAGCAAGAGGGAGACTCCATCTCTACTAAAAATAGAAATAAATTAATTGGCCAACTAAAAATATATATAGAAAATATCAGGCGGGCATGGTGGCGCATGCCTGTAGTCCCAGCTCCTCAGGATGCTGAGGCAGAATAATTGCTTGAACCTGGGAGTTCGAGGTTGCTGTGAGCTAGGCTGACACCACGGCACTCTAGCCTGGGCAACAGAGTGAGACTCTGTCTAAAAACAAACAAAAAAAGAGAGAGTAGAATGGTGGTTACCAGAGGTTAGGGAATGAGGGTACTGGGGAGATGGTCAAAGAGTACAAAGTTTCAGTTAAACAGAAGGACTAAGTAATAAGCTTTTTGTGATTGATTACATAGCATGGTAAATATAGTTAATAAAAGTGTATTGTATATTTCAAAATTGCTAAGAGAATAAATTTCAAATCTTCTAATCACAAAAAATGATAAGTATTAGAGATGATAGATATGCTGATTAGCTTGATTTAATCATTATACTTTGTATACATATGTCATATCATAACATCACTGTGTACTACATAAATATATATAATAATAATTTGGGAAGAAGTTGATTCCATCCCTCATGGATGACTTTGAGGGGTTCAAGACTTCAGTGGAAGAAGTTACTGAAGATGTGGTGGAAATAGTAAGAGAACTAGAATTTCAAGTAAAGCCTGTGATATAACTGAAATGTTACAATCTCATGATGAAACTCGAACAGATAAGGAGTTAATTCTTATGAATGAGCAAAGAAAAAGTGATTTCTTGAGATGGAATCTATTCCTAGTGAAGACAACACTTCACTAGGTGAGCATTGCTGTAAGCATTGTTGAAATGACCTTTTCAGAAAGAGGTTGCTGTAGTTGTTTGTCTATGGTTATAACTAGGAATGGAAACATCAAGAGCTCCTCATGAGTCCTTTGAATTCCAAGACATACCACTTGCTCTCATTTTGTATTCATATCTCGTTCTTATCATGATAATTAAAGTTCACTGTGCCAGTATATTCACTATTTTCTTTGCCTTCTTCTGAGCTACTAGCATCAGTATAACAAAATGACCAGGTAGAAGCCATAGTTTAGTAGTCCTCTTACCCTATCTTCCCTTGAAAACCTTCCTCCCCCACATACCCTGTCTTATACAGCTGAGTTGAAAGTGGTGTCTGGGAAGCACAAGTCACTTAAGTGGATTACTGGGATAGATAGTATAAAAGACCACTTCTAATTTAACCTTTTTGTATTCTAGCTATTAGAGACACAGAGCCATGTAGTCTAGCTATTATAGACACAGCACCATACAATAGCCACTAGCATTTAAAGGATAATACGCCAGTCTCATAGGGTTAAAGTATCATTCACAAACTGGCGGTTTACTTGTGCCTTTTAGAGCAGACCAGCAGATTTGGGGTAGCAATATATTGTAAAATGAGTGATATTTCACAGTTACGTACTTTTTATCAACTTTCCTTTGCTGTAATAGGAGTCCTTTAGTTCAAAGAGATGGTGTACACCATCCCATGATGATAAATCTCCCATTTTCTAAGCCGTTGGATAGTATTGCTGGATGAGACACTTAGGCAGAAAAGTCAAAAGTCATATCTAAAATATTTATTGATCCCAGTAATGACAAGTTACTGCCCTTCCCAGGAAGGAAAAAGTCAGATATTAACAACATGCAACCAAATGGTTGCTTGGTTTCCTCAAGGGATTGTATCATATCAGATGGTCACTATTGGTCTCTGATTATGAGAAATCAGTCCTTTAACAGAGGCAGTAGCTAGATGAGCTTTATACGAGAGAGCCCATGCACAGCCTACATCCATGCCACAATAATTATTCATTTCATGTGTCCTTGCACAATAAGTGTAGTTGCCAAGAAAAACAAAACAACTTGTTCTACTTGACAGTAATATTTGCTTGTTCAGTGCCTCTGCTATAGAGGATATTTATATAAGACACAAATATCTACACACTTTGTGCCTACTTCTATAATTCTTTCTACTATTTTTTCTCTAGACACTGTTATCCTCAGTCTTCCAATACCACTCTTTCCAAAGCCCCTTACCAAACAGTCAAGTTATTTGCCCACTGCTCAACAGGCCACATGTAGCCTTTGCTTGGGCCAATTCTCCTCCTGTACAGGTGATGGCCAGATACACTGCTCAAAGCTCTACCCACTGGGAGAATTTGCCCATACTGTTGTCTTTCAGAACTATTGCTGAGTGAGGAACTAGTATGGCATTTTCAGCTCCCAACAACTTATTGCAAGGGCCTATCAATGAACCAAGCCCAGATTTTTCTCCTGCTGATCATATGAGAACTCCTATGAAGCCATCGGTGTGAGCTAAGAAAGAGGTATTAGTGTAAAATGGAAGTTTAGTCCACCTGTTCCTGAAACTTACTTATATTTATTTTCTCAGTATATTCTGTATATTAGGCTTTATCCCAAATGTAACATCTCGGTATGATGGATTTTGTTCTGTTTGACATTCCAATCACCTGATAAATAAGTCAGAGAATAGTCTCAAATTGGGTATGAACTAACTGCCTTTAACTGAAGAAGACATGTTAAGTGCTGTGTTTTTTCTTAGTGTTGGATGTGTAAAGTAAAATAACTTGTTCTTTACCTTGTAGAGTATAGCATAGAATGTTCCAGACACTTGGATGCCTACAAACTTAACCAATGTGGTATACCCCTAAATCATTATAGGATTTATCTCCCACCATCTGTCAGACATATGTTATAGTGTAGCTGTCCTTAGCACTAGCCATGGGCTCAAGTTTGAATAGCATGGCATCATCAATACAGTAAACCAGTGTGACATACTATAGAATATTCAAATGATCAGGGTCCCTTCAGAGTATATTGTGGCATAGAGGAAGAAAGTTTTAAGGGCTTATATTTGGTCCTTCCTACCAAAATGCTTCTTGTTGTAAAGATCAGGGAACAAATTCAAAGGTTCTGTCAATTGCTAAGTGTATCTATCCAGGCTCTATATTCAAGGATGAGGAAAATGATTACGGGATGAGTCTGTGGACACACTGGATCCACTATGAAACAGACTTGGGCTAAGACTCCATTTATTATGTGGCATCTGTATACCCTATAACAGGCCATGATAGCATTTAGGGTCCCTTTCTATCCAACATACTTTGAAATATGTATTTTTCCCAGTATTCAGAGACCTGGGCATTTGGGGGGAAATATTAGGGAATTGCTACTCTATATGATTGTATGGCACTGCAGGATCCTTCTACAATGGGACTTCGCTTTCCTAATTGAAAGTTTTTGGGTCTAAAATTGGTTCTGCTTGGGACACTGGCTGAGAGATTATAAATTTCCATCATAGCAGCAAATATCAGCCTTCTCTACCCCATCTTGATCCTTTTGTGAGTGTGTGTATATGTGTGTGTGTGTATTCAATCTTATATTTCATTCCTTACAATTCAGCCCTTACATTCTAAAATCCTCAAAACCCATTCTCAGGCATATTCTCTCAGTTTTTGATGGTGAATAATATCAAGGTCCTACAGCTCGCTTGGTGAATACTTTTCCTCTTATAGAAGGGACGGTTTCTCCAGCCAGGTCATGCTGAGGCTTAACCTTAGTTATTGGTCTGGAAATAATGAGGCAAAGTGGGGGAAGATCAGCTTGTGAGCCATCTGCCTCAGGTGACGTCTTTGCATAGTCTCCAAGGAAAGAAAGGCTGCTATCCTCTAACAATGGGAATGAGACACTTCTATCAGGGTTCCAGGAAATCAGAGGGCTCAGTGTCACCAAATGCCTCTATCCAGATGTCCCCATCCCACATTTTATGGTCATGATTTTTTCTTCTGAGGAACTTACTTTAACAGAAAGGACTTACTGGTTCTGTGTTTTAGCCTTTCTCACAATTAAGTAACATATTCCTCCATCTATAGGAGATGGATGTTTATATAAATGCTGCCACAAAGTCTTTCTGGCCTCACACCTTGCCCTGAGTTGAAAGTGGGCTCAAGTGACACTGTTATTGTCTTGCTTTAAGCACTGCAGTGGCACTTTACAGTAGCCATCTAACTTCATAGGCCCTATAATTACCATTGCCCCCATGGTTCTCACATGCTATGCATAAGTATCTCCTTCCATCTGTATTTTATCCCGAGTCTTCACAGGTGAGGTAACATCTGTGGTTCTGTAGCACACCAGGAATTATCACTGCTGCAGTTACAACGGGTAATGAGATTCTTGTTGCCATATGGCCAGCAAGTTATCCAATTCTACCAGCCTATCCTGAGTATCTGCTTTTTAATATAAGGAAATACTGCCTTTGTATATGATCCCCCAGAGCAGGCTAGCTGATCTCAGGAAACATGGTAAGAAAGGGGGGAAGTGACACAGGAAAGAATGTGTTATCAAGCAAGTTACCACTGGGCAACTGGAGCTTACTGGGAACTCTAGGAAACAATCTAGATCATACACCGTGCGGTTGTACCACACAATACGGGAGCTGGGATCTTCATATACCAACTGTTACTGTTGTCAGCTATTGATTGAGGCTGCTTCCAGAATAAACATGATGTTTGCACAGGCAGAGTAGGCTCTGGCATTGAGGGAAGATCCTCAAGTAAAGAGATTTAGGTGAGATGGTTGGAAGGAGGGGAGACATGGACTAAAATGGTAAAGCCTGAATAAATATGGGCAATGAACTGATGGCATCTTTTGCAAATGACTGGCCCAACATCACAAGGTCTATACATGGTAGAATGGAAACAAAAACATCGGTGTTCTGACTCATTTTGGTGATCCAATATTGGCTACTATTTTTACATCTGTCTTAAGAATCTTGTCTGGTTTTTACTTAAGAGTGGCATATATAAAAATGAGTTCCTATCCAATTTAATGAAAAAACCCCATTTGTTGCTAGCCCAGTGATAAAGATAATAAATAAATAAATAAATAAAGCACTTATCTTTTTGAACTGCTGTTGACCTCAGGTAACTGAAACCTCAGAAGGCAAAACCTTGGATAAGGAGGGGACTACTGAACAACCAATAAATATGTGACAGATAATATAAATTAGAGAGCAATTCATCTAGGCTCATTAAGGAGAGTTTTTCAAAATAACCTCAATATTTAGAAAATGTGTTTTTCATTTAGTTCTTATGGACTAGAACACTAATGTTTCTATGAAATGGCTACTCATTTAATGATAATGGCTTTAATGACTCATACATGAATAGAATTGTGTGATTCACAAAGTACTTTCATATACATAATCTCAATTGAGCATTTCCACACTCTTGTGAGGTAAGTGTGCTAGGCAGATATTGACAAAGTTCCTCACACATTCTGTTTTAAGGGAGAGTCTAAAGTCTTATCTCCAGGATCCCTACAGGCAGCCCTGTTTAATACTACATTACCCTGTGCCTTTTAACACTAACTAATTGGGCAGAAGTTGAGCGCTGATTCAAGGGTGGACAATTTACAGAGCACCAAGCACTGTATGAGGTGGCCTGGCGCAAAAAGTTAACCTGTGACCAATAGTTTCTTTCCCTCTTAAAAAAAATGTGAGTTGAGAAATAGCAAGAACCTGGCAGTTAATAGTTTCTAACTCTGAAAAGGTGTTTAGAAAGAAGAGCTATGAGGTATTATACAAAATGCAGGTCATAAGGAATCATGGCAAATCAAAGTTAGGAGGGAGCAGAAGGAAATAGAAAAACTGTGAAAGGGAGACCTTTGGCCCATGAGAGAGAGAAGGATATGAGTGGTGCCTAGAGTTGCCTCAGTTTTCTTTGGGTACCTTCAGGTAACTTGGTTAAGTTACTGTTTATTGCAACCAAAAGATACCAATCAAAATAATAGGCAATCTTATCTCCACTTTATATATCGAGTAACAGAAGTTCAAAAGAATCACATATCTACTAATACAATCACAATGGTCATAAAGGGTTTTAGTTGGTAGGGAAACATAAACCTTTTAAAGTCAAATAGAATGTTTTCTTCATCATTATTTTCTTAAATCTAGAAGATTGCCAGAATCATTAGGAGAGTTTTACAAAACGCAGATTTCCAAGGCCTGACTGAGACCTACTGAATCATAATCTCCAGGGATAAGACTATTGCTTAGCTTAAGAATTTAAAATAAGTTCCCCATTATTATTCTGCTGGTCATCCAGATTGAGGACAAAAATGTGCACTTTTAAAGGAACGTAAAACTTTCCAAATTTGTCTCTTTATAAAATCATCTAAAGCCTATTTCTGAATGAAATATTTATAAAGGGTGAAAGAAAATGGTTGACTTAACGTTACTAAACAAGTACTATGAAAATGCAGAATCCTGGATGGAGCTAACTAATGATTTCTTATGAGGAAATGAAATTAAAATTTTGTGGACAAATTTATCCAATTTTATAGTATACTTTTAAGATATCAGCTAACTAATGGAAATGTTCTCAATTTTGAAAAGGTATGTGTTTACACTAACTAGTCTATGTATTTGTTGAAATTCATTGAGTTGTACACTTTAGATCTATACATTTCACTGTAAGTAAATTATACCTCAAAAAATATATAAAGCAGTTACATGTATATGTCTGATGTACTGAACTGAAAACCTGGCACTGAGACATTGACAAGTTTTTTAAGTTTTCAAAATAGTATATAGAATGTGATCTAAGTTTCATAATAAAAAGTTGTGCTATATATATATGTATATTGTATGTATGCATATTGTTAAAACCATTAGAAAAATTTTGGAATGCCAAACATTAAGCTTTTAATTTGAAAGGAAAGAGAGAGAATTTTACCTCTTTATGTTCTCCTAAAAGAGGTAGCAATAGTATGTGTGGTTTCTACTTTGTTTATGTTTTCTGTATTATCAAATATAAAAAATAAAAATACTACATTTTATACTATTATTCAGTAATACATAATTGTTAATGAGAATAGACTCTGAATTTACTATAACAATATACCTTGAATCTTGAATAGTCTCACTATTGTGGACTATGTATTTTAAAAAGAAACCATTATCAAATTCTGTGGCACAGATAACCTCAGCAGAAATTAGGACTAAAAATGTTATTTTAACTAAAAATGAATAAAAACATGAAAACTCATGAAAAAAGGAAAAACTAGTAAAATAATTTTTTGTTTGTAAATGTCATTAAAAGATTAGATCTGTAGACACTAGGGTCTCAGATGTTTAATTGTTGAAAACTTAGGCATAAAATATAATTTAAGGCCAAGAATGGAAAAACAAATACCACATGTACTCACCATTAAATTGGTACTAATTTATCAACACTAATGTGTACATACACAGGGTGTCGAGTAGGTGGGAGGGGGGAGTAAGGGTTGGGTAAATCCACACCTAACGGATGCTGTGCGTGCTGTGCGGGGGATGGGCCCGCTTACTGGGTGGTGCAAAGGCAATTTATGTAACCAAAGCGTTTGTACTCTCATAGTACTTTGAAATAAAATAATAATAATAATAAAAATATATAGTTTAACACAATCAAAAAAAATTCTTCAAAATGTCTGCAATATGATATGCAGCCTTATTTGATGATGGAATTATTAAAGAAAGAACTTCTGATCTTTCAGAAGTTCATAAAGATAACACTTGTGAAACCATTTAAACACACAAAGTATATCCAATAATTTAAGCATTTCAAAAAAAGAATACCTCTTACCTTCATCATACAGATATGTATTTCCCTATTAGTGATACATTATTATAGATCATATTGTACTACTAATCTTTCAAAAATCAAAAAGTATGTCATTTTTGAAACGATAAATAACAGTCATGCTTCCTAAACATCCATTTCACCTTGCAATGATTCAAAAGAATATTTGGGAATGGGGGAACACAATGAATATATATGTATTTAATTCTTCAATTGCACACAAAAATGTAATCAAAAGAGATTTTAAGAAAAATCTTACTAATGTCAGAATTTAAATCCTAAAAATTGGCAAATAATACTTTTTTCCCCAAATTCAGCAGTGCTCTTTCTGCAGCCCTCAGCACTGTCTTTTTTTTAAGGATTTTGTCATCCTTCCATGCTTGTACTATTACAACCTATTTCCTACTTGTTTCCTGGTCACCATTTTCTATCCTTTCCAATTTATGCTCTAAACTGTTGCCAGGTTATATTCCACATTAAACAAATTCTATTAAGTCTCTTAGGTTCCCAGAGGGAATTTGTATATTTTTCTGCTGAAAATTTAAGTTGGCTAGCCACAAAGATAAATAGCAACAATCCAAGGCTTCAAATAGTTCACAATCCAGAGGCAGTAGAGTCATGTAAACAATCATTCCAGTGTGGTAAATACAAAAACAGAGATTTGTAGTATGTACAATACTGTCATCAGAAGCGGGTGATTAACTCTATATCAGTAGGTCAAGAGGAATCTCACCAAGGAGAAAACATTTGGTCTAATTCTTGAAGATTGATGAGTAGTTTGCCAGAGTCTTCCAGGTGTGAATATGCATGCTGAGGCATTTGCTTTGGGAATCTCTGAAAACAATCAGGAGGCTGCAGACTTTTACCTTGGTTGAATGTGTAGTTTCTTAAGATCACCTCAGTGGTAGTGTATATGAAATATTGATTGCTAAGGCTGGGCAGGAGGGTGGGAGGGCAGCCAGTTAGTAGACAGAATTAATAGTCCAAGCAAGAGATCAGAGTTAAACTCTAGCTATAGAAAGAAGAAGAAACGTTAAATAAATGAAATATGATGGAGAATCAGTAACATTTAATGAGTGAGTATGATGGGTTAGTGCAAGTGTAAAGTCTGAGATAAGACTAATTATCACATTTCTAGCTTGCAGGACTGGGTGAGTGGTGGTGCCATTATATATAAATGTGGAAGGAAAAGAGCAGGTTTTGGGGAAAGTTAATGAGCTCCATCTGGGGTTATGGAGTGTGAAGTTACTGACGTTCTAAATAGAGAACTCAAGTAGGAAGTGCTGATAGGTGGCAGTGGATTGGGGGTGGGTGGGGCACGCAGACTAAAACAAGAAGAGAAGCAAGGATAGAACCTTGGGCAAAACTAACATCTAAACAACAGGACAAGAAAGGAAACAGTGAAAGGCTCTAAGAAGTAGGGACCAGATTGGAGCAAAATAAGTCAGTGAGTGTCATTGAAGCTATAGAATACAGTTTAAAAGGGGAGAACATCGAGAGTCTCCTCCAGGCTAGCAAAGGGGGGCTGGACTTTTTATTCTCTATGTCTAAGGTAGAGACTCATCTGTTATAGTTTTTCCATGTTTTGAGATTAGCCAAGATTATCACAAACTCTACCCTTGTTTCTTTCCTTTTATCCCTACTTAGTGTTGTTAGACAATAATCTTAAGGTTGGCCAATTAATAAACGCTTGAACCCTTTTCATGTTTCCACCAAGAGATTTGGAGATCATTAAACATTTATTTTATTTTATTTTGAAAAAAATGAAAAAGCTTACCCACAAGGTACACACAAACTTACCAATGCATATAGATTCTATATACTTTTCTTTCTCAAGTTTTGTCATTAATAAATTTTGGTAATTCCTGACCTTTAATGGATAAAAAAGGCTATAGAATATGAAAAATTTTTCTTCAGAGCTAATTTACTGAGGGTATTAATTACTAAGCATATCACTTTAGAGTATGAGACTTTCTTTTTAATTTATTTAATTACACATGAGAGTTATTTAATTTTTATATCTTGTTTGTTGATTATGATGTGCAATTTTTTCTAACAAAATTAAACAATTTTGTCCTTTATCAGTATAATTAAATATAAATTTTAACAAAGTTATTTGGAAATCTATATAAGGTTTATGTCAACATGGGTATTTTTTGGTCCATATAGTTGACTCTGTCTCAAGATAAGATCATATTTCTAGTTATTTTTTGAATATATTTTATAATTTTTGAAAATAATCACTTATTTACATTGATTTTAAGCATCAAAAAATTAATTTATAGATTAAGAATGATAAAATTAAAAGGAGAATATGAGAATTTTATAATTAAGTATATACATTTACCATTAGTAAACAAAAAGCAATAATAAATTTCACATCTGGAGATTCAGTAAAGGTGTTGAACAAACTGCTATGTTTGAAAAAAATAATTGTAGAAAATGTCCTTACTGTTATATGTTAAAATGGCCCCTCTTGAAACCTGCTTTTATTTGAAACCAAAAAGAAAACTAAACAAAGAAGAATTTGTGATTAAAGAGGAGATATTAAACACAGGGAGTGATATCTATCCCTACTTTAAATATTTACACACATGTTATTTAACTTGTTCTAGCTGTTACATTATTACTACTTCTCTGTCTCTGTGTCCTTCTATGTGAAGCTGGCTCTATCCCCCAAGTGATCTGAGAAGTTCTGAAAAATATCTGCCCAAAATATCTTCCTTTTTGGTCTGCTATATTCCCTGAAATCCCACTCATACAGAAGGTGTGTTTTTAAACAAAATTTTATTTAGGAAAGGGAAAAAAGTATTTCAGTCTTTAGCCACCATTAAGATAACTACTAGGATTTATTTATGAAATTTTCTGATATCTTAGCACACAGAAAGAGAGCACGGAGAATAATGGTAATAGGAAAATTAGATATCATAGTTGTACCAGGGTTGGGAGAGGATGCTATCTTTGGAGATTTCCTAGATTCTAAAGGTCCAGGGAATCCTAAGAAATTATGGACAATGAGAAGCGCAAGGTGAGAAAGTATAGTTTAGCAAAAAGGAAAGGAATCCAGGATCAAGGGGCTGGAGATCTAGTCCCAACTATTTCTAAAGGCAAATCTCTATGAACTGATTTGATTCATTATCAAAAGAAAGATTTTAAACTGGATTACTATAAAAATCCTTCAAATTCTGAAACCTGTTGATTTCATAACTTCTAATGTAACGTCAGTTCTAATATTTTACTGTATTTAAGCAGGAATGGGGTTGGGGTAGTGACAAAGTAGCAAAGTCCGAGAGGGAAGCAAGTGTGGTGGTCCATAGAAATGCCCAAAGCAAGTTTAGCAGCTCCTTAAGGATAACAGGTCTAGCACTGGTACTACATCGGTGCTCTGTTTAAGTGTTCAAGTTTCTTGCAAACTAGTTGTACTTACTTTCTCTGTGGCATCACACATGCAGAAACCAACACCATAGGTAGTGCTTGGCGCATGTATTAAATTGGTGCCCATGAAAGCAATTTGGGGTAGATTTGTCAGAATCTACTGTGCCTCACATCATGCAGGAGGACTGGTTGATCATTCTAGACCAAATGTAAAAGGATGCCTTACTAAAATAATGGTATTCAAACATAAGATAGAATGGCTGTTAATTAATAGACAAAGCATGTTGCCTTCAGTTTCTAAGTAGTCAGGATATAGCAATTACATTGTGATTTGAAAATTGCATTTGTATTGTGTATACCCTTTACCCCTGTTAGCTTTCTGATTTCAGGAAAGTGATTTGACCTCTTTAGGCCTCAGTTGCCAACGCTCACATAGTTCTTGTAAAGTAAGCATGTATATGGCACATCAAAAGTTCCCAGAAACTATTAACTTCTACAATTTTATTACTACAAATATTCTATTAGGAGGGAACAAAATAAAAACCTTCATTCCACACTTGCAGACATCAAAGTAAAATTATACTATTAAAATACTTATTTGGCCAGGTACAGTGACTTAAGCCTATAATTCTAGCACTTTGGGAGGCCGAGGCGGGAGAATTGCTTGAGGCCAGGAATTCAAGACCAGCCCGAGCAAGAGTGAGAAGTTGTCTGTACAAAAAAATAGAAAAATTAGCCAGATGTGGTGTTGCACATCTGTAGTCCCAGCTACTTGGGAGGCTGATGCAGGAGGATTGCTTGAGCCCAGAGTTTGAGGTTGCAGTGAGCTAGGCTGACGCCACTGCACTCTAGCCCGGGCAACAGAGTGTGACCCTGTCTCGACAAACAAACAAATAAAAAACCCCAAAAACCCCCACAATTATTAAATAATAAGAAATGTTTTGCATTGTTTTAAATACCAAGAATTTGGCTTTCCTTATAATACTATGTTTTTAATTTTTTTCTTTTAAATATCATGTATTTAATTTGTTCTACCTTTGAACTAAGATTCTTCGACATAAACAAAATAATTCAATTCATTAAATTAAAGAAGATATTTTGCTCCAGGCTGAGAAATTAAGTGATTTCACTACATGTAAAAATAAAATTTTGGAGGGGGGAGGAGAAAATAAGTTCCTAAGTGGAGAAAAACATATTGTGTTTTCTACCCTCAGATATTCCATTCAGAGTTTTTGGCTCAATGGAAAGAGAAGAAGTTATAATTAAATTGGTCAGTTAAACAATTCTTTAGGCATAATTTGACCAGTTTGTTTCTTAGTAAATCTGGCTTGCAGCCATAGGTAGCTCTTGTAATGCTAATGTAAGAAACAAATTTGTTTTGTCTTTTTCAGCTCCTTAGAGTTGGTTGGAGGGATGAACACAAACTTCATTAATGAGTCAGACTTTACTAAACACCAACCATGTGTCCAACAGTACTAGTATTCTAGGTAATAGAGGTCAGCGGTGAACAAAACACTCAGGGATCTCTCTCTGCTTGTGGAATAATTAACAGATAGGTGAACAGACTACATAGGAAGATAGATGATAGATAGACAATAGAAAGAAAGATATCAAATTGTCACAAGTACTATGCAGAACATTAGGATAGATTTATGTGGTAGAAACTGACTGGGTGGTTATTTTAGATTGGGTTGTCAGGGAGGGCTTTTCTGAAGAGGTATCATTTAAAATGCAGTCTTAGTACAAGGAAGATACCAGCCCTGTGAAGATTATGGAAGTGTATCCTAGGAGGAGAGAAAGACTGGTACAAAGACCCTAGAGGAGAAATGTGTTTCGGATGGTCAAAGAACAGAAAGAAAATCAATGTAAGTAAACCATAGTGCATGATAACACTGGAATGAGACAAGTTCAGAAAGCTAACGCAGGGGGTAAAGTTATGAAGTCAAGATAAGGAGTTGGGGTTTTAGTCAATGTGCCACTGGAAGATATTGGAAAATGTAAACATAAGAGTAAGATAATCCAATAAAACCCTCTGGCTCCTTCCAGAAATTGGACTGTAGGAGGACTAGGCTAGAAGGATAGAGTCCAGTAAGGGAGTTGGGGCCATGTAAGGCTAATTTCTCATCACACCTATTACCTCTCTTTCTTTGGCACCCAGGTAGATTGCCTTTGCCAGCCTCCTTTAAAGTTAGATGTGACCGTATGACCGATTTCTCCTCAATGTAGTATGAGAGAAAGCTATGGGCACCATTTCCTAAAATCTTTCATGTTCTCTAAGGCTTAGACTCCCCAAGCTAGAATTAATTAATCAGTTTATTTATTTATTTATTTATTTTCAAAATATTAAAGCGTACAAGTGTTCTTGTTGCATGGATGAATTGTACAATGCTAAAGTCAAGGTTTTTAGTGTGCCCATCACCAGAATAGTATACATTGTACCCAATGGGTAAATTTTTATCCCTTACTCCCTCCTCCCCTGTACTAGTTTCCAATGTCCATTTCACCACTTTATGACAGTTTGTACCCATTATTTAGCTCCCACTTATTAGTAAGGACATGTGTTTGCTTTTCCATTCCAGATACTTCCCTTAGGATAATAGTCTCTGGTTCCATTCCAGTTGCTGCAAAAGACATTATTTCATTCCTTTTTATGGCTAACTAGTACTCCATAATATATATCAACCACATTTTCTTCATCTGCTCTGGAATTAATGGGCACTTAAGCTGATTCCTTATCTTTGCAATTGTGAATTGTGCTGTGATAAACATTCGGGTGCAGGTGTCTTTTTTATATACTTCTTTTCCTTTGGTTGGATAGCCAGTAGTGGGATTGCTGAATCTAATAGTAGACCTACTTTCTGTTCTTTCAGGAATCTCCATACTGTTTTTCATAGAGGTTGTACTAATTTGCAGTCTCACCAACAGTGTGTAAGTGTTCCTTTTTCACCACATCCACACCACCATCTATTGTTTTTTGATTTTTTTAATAATGGCCATTCTAATAGAGTTAAAGTAGTATCTCATTGTGGCTTAATTTGCATTTCCCTGATGATTAGTGATGTTGAGCATTTTTTTCATAAGTCAAGCTAGAATTTAAAATTGTAGACAGTGGGGCCTCAACCTTTCTTGCCAGTATTATATTCCTATGTTATTTCATATAAACCATCTCCTAAGGTTACTGCCTCTTGTCCTCTCAAACTCATTCCTGAAATATGCCAGGTTTGGGCTATCAGTTCACAAGCTGCTTTAAAGCTGGGACTTAATTCAGTTGCACCCAGGACCAAAAGAAGGAATGTATGTACTTGACTGTAGTAACTTTTATTATTAAAGAACCACCTCCTTGAACTTCTACTGCCCCAGTAATCCTAAGTGGCACTAGGTATCAGATGTCATTGAAGTTTTGCACCATCCTTAGAACAAGATGTTAAAATGGATTTGATAATGTATAATCTTTTAAGAGCCATCATGCTTTTCACAAGTGTAGGTGTGTTGCCATGGAGTCCTAGCTAACCACTAATTTCATCAAAAGCATTCTCCCCTATCTGTACTCTCACTTTATAATCTTCATATTTTTGTCAAAAAATGTCAAGTTATAGTGATGGTCCGTGTCTTTTTTTCTGGGGTCAAGAACTCAGTTCTTAAGCATGATTTATTTTCCTCTAGCTGACTGTATCTTTTATTTCCTTCCAGAAAAAACTTCAGGTTTGTGTCCTTCTTTGTTAAACTAGTGATTTAACTCCTTTTTTTTTTCAGAGCTCGTAGTTGAAAGGATTAGAAAAACACATAACAGTTTTATAATTGAAAAATATCAAAAGCCCAAGCAGAGCCCAATATTGTTTTATCATTTTTTCAAATCTAAGAATTTGTTTTGTATAGCATTGAACAAAGGCTGCCACAGAGTTATAAAGCATGTGTGTATGGGTGTGTGTAAAACTCAGGTACCATTCACACCAAAACCATGTACACATGTTGATAAGACTACTCATGCCCCTCAAAGGGATAACAGCTTAAGCAGTTTGTTGTATTACGCTTGGGAAGATTTGATAGTCAAAAAATTCTATCAGAATCACTTACAGATGTCCATTTACTACTAAGTGTAGGACTTACCTGGCTGTACACAGCGGACACTCAAAAGATGTCCAGTCATTTTCCTTTGCTATTATAATACATTTCCTAATCTGTAGTAATAATTACATTGAGCCAACAGTTTAAACTTTAAGTGTTTGGGAAGAAAACATTTCTCTCCTCCTGCTTATTGACATAGATCATATTTAAGATATTTACTAAACATTATCTTAGTCTTGTTTCCAGCTTAATACAGATAAAAACAGCATAGATTTCTGAGAAATCTACTTGTTTTATATACACTGCTTCCATGATTCAATTGTATGGATGCGTACAGGTTAGTTAAAACTTTAAGCTTCAGTACATGGCCGGGCGTGGTGGCTCATGCTTGTAATCCTAGCACTCTGGGAGACTGAAGTAGGAGGATTACTTGAGCTCAAGAGTTTGAGACCAGGCTGAGCAAGAGACCCTGTCTCTAAAATTGAAAGAATTGAAGCCTTAGTGCTCACTGTTCACATTTTAAAATTGAGACTATTTCACTAGGGTTTTTGTGAGGATTAAATAAGTTTTAATAGTTTATTGAATGAGCTGGACTACCAATGAAAATTTAGGACTAACAGATTTATTATGTCATAAGACATGCATGTAGATTATATGTTCATATATTGGGTCAATTGTTTATAAATTCCAAAAAAATTAAATTCTTGGTATGTGTAAGGAAATAATGCAAATTTTTGAAATTGTGCTCATTTATGTACACATTTTCATATATATACATGTACATAACTAACATAAATCTTCAATATTAGGATATGAGATATGATATGGCTATAAGGAGACCTAAATATTAAGATGCTTGAGTGTGTTGTATGTAATGGAAATGAGAGTTGAGATTTGGTGAGAAGGTATGCTTTTGTGCTGAGGTTTTTGTAATCTTAAGTAACAAGGATAAAATGCTCAACATCTCTAATCATCAGGGAAATGCAAATCAAAACCACAATGAGATATCACTTATCTCCAGTGAGAATGCTTTTATTCGAAAGTCTCAAAACAATAAATGTTGGCATGAATGCAGAGAGATAGGAACACTCATACACTACTGGTGGGACAGCAAACTAGTGCAACCTCTGTGGAAAGTAATATGGAGATACCTCAAAGACTACAAGTAGAACCACCATTTGATCCAGCAATCCCATTACTGGGCATCTACCCAAAGGAACAAAAGACATTCTATAAAAAAGACATCTGGACTCGAATGTTTATAGCAGCACAATTCACAATTGCAAAGATGTGGAAACAACTCAAATGTCCATCAATACATGAGTGGATTAATAAAATGTGGTATATGTATATCCTGGAGTTCTACTCAGCCACAAAAAGCAATGGTGATAGCACCTCTTGTATTATCCTAGAAAGAGTTGGAACCCATTCTACTAAGTGAAGTATCCCAAGAATGGGAAAACAAGCATCACATGTACTCACCATCAAATTGGTATTAACTGACTTAACTGACCAACACTTCAGTGCACCTATAGTAGTAACATTCATCGGGTGTCAGACAGGTGGCGGGGTAGAGAGGAGGGTATGGGTGTATACACACCTAATGGGTTCAGTGCACACCATATGGGGGATGGACATGCTTGAATCTCTGACTTGGCTTGGCAATATATGTGACCTAAACATTTGTACCCCCGTAATATGCTGAAATAAAAATAAATAAATAAAAATTAATTTTAATAAACGAGGGCACTATGAACCTAATTAGTTCAAAGGAGTGAAAGGGGTGAATTTCATTCACACAAAAAGTTTTTCTTAGGGAAGATAACTGTTAGCTAAAATCAGGGCAGGGGATCAGAGGAAAGGTTACCACCTGACAAAATATGTGTACATAAGGATGCTGCAGTGATTTCCCCTGACAGTGACCGTCTCCTCTTGCAGCAAAGAGATAGCCAAAACCTACCTGAGCATGTGTACTGGAGGAAGCTTTGCATAACAGGGAATAATTAGAGGAAAGGGCTCAAGAGCAAGGAAGTAGTGAGGACAAGTGATGGGAACAGTGGTGAAAGATTAAGATTAACTGTCTTCTGTATGAGTGGCAGGTGAGTAACTTGAGCCACCAGAGTTAACTGGATGGTCCTACTACCATTTCAAGATTAAACTAAGTGGCATAACATCCTGTCTGCAATAATATCATCATTGCATTGAGTGTGATATTGTTCCAAATGACAGAAAGGCATAGGGAATGGATCTGGGTGATCAATAATAAGCATACAAAATTGTACCAATAATATACTTGTTTCTTTTCTTCAACATTTTAGTCTCAGGTTTATTTCTCTAAAATTTCTTGACTACATTCAATATTAAATTCAAAAATAATTTGGCTGTAGACGATAAATTGACCATTTGTTTATTCATGCTACTAAAAAATATTTTCACCATTCAGTCAATATTCACTTGCTAAATCAGAGTGAGTGTACAACACTCTAAGCAGCCATCAAGAGAGGTAGTTTTTAAAAATAATAACATTTTCACTGGAGATAAGTGATAATGTACTCACCAGCAAATTGGTATTAACTGATCAGCACCTAAGTGGATATATAAGAATAACATTTATCGGGTGTCGGGCAGGTGGGGGGAGGGGATAGATATATACATACATAATGAGTGCGATGCACACCAACTGGGGGATGGTCACACTTGAAGCTCTGACTCGAGGGGGGGAGCAAGGGCAATGTATGTGACCTTAACATTTGTACCTCCATAATATGCTGGAATAAATTAATAAATAAATAAATATCTACAAACATTCATATGAAAAAAAATAATAACATTTTCACAAATTCATTTCTTTAGACACTCTGACATTTGTTATACTCCGCTGATTTCTTCAGTTCTCTTCAGGCAGTAAAAGCACATGGTGAACATAATGTACATTGAGTATACATGGTTATCTTTTCCTTCTTAGAAGCAGTAGCAGTAGCATCTGCTCAACATCTGGCTTTTTCGTGGAACAGTTGATTATTGGAGTCCAGATTGAATCTTCTAGTCCATAAGGTTAGCATTCGGATAGGTTTCTTGAGATTACTTAGCTATTTTGTTGGTATCATTTAAAGTTACATGATCACAGGCTTTGTTCCACAGGCTTGTGTTAAGTAGTTTCTTTGAAAAACAATGTTCTTTTAAACACCACTAAGACAAAACATTCATTATAACTTTCTTTGGCATGTTTTTCATAGGACATTTTAAAACCAAATTGCAGTAGAAAATCAGCATTTGTGTTACAGAACTTGAGAGAGTGTCACACCTTCAAATGAAAATGCTAAAGTAACTGATGAAAACAAAAGATTAATGCTAAAATTAACAAATGAAAATGACTCATGCATTTTGGAGTACATAGACTTGAGTTTCTAGATCAAACTTGATTCTCCCTCCTATCTAAATGGACTTCCATCTATAATTCTTTATTTCTCTAGTCATTCTATCTGTCCCAGAAGAAACAAAGAGATTATCTTCTATTTGTGAAAAACACTCCTATAATTTATTTTAATACCAAATGTGTAATTTCCATTTGCACTAACCCTGTAAGTTTCCTGTTTCATCACTGTTAGTTTGTTCAGTAATTTAGGTACTTCATTGAAAAGAAGTTTTTACTTTATAGCCACCTTATTATTATCATTTGCTAACTTAGTTGGGCAACAAGGAAAGAAAAAATTTTACTTTTAGATAAAGATGGTGGATCGTCATATCTATTTTCTTTCCAACTTGAACCCTCCAAATTATAAACTTTATAATTTATAAAAGAATAAAAACTTATAAACTCACAAAATCAAAGAGAAAAAAATGAATCTGTTGGAGAATAAGAATTTTTAATTAATTTTTGGATTATGTAAAGAGGGGGACTAGTGGTAACCTGTAGAGCAGAGTGACCATGCATAGGACTCCCCATTGCAGAAGAAATGAAGCAAAGCTTTCAAATTCTGAGAGAAAATGCTCCTTAATCTAGATGACTTTGTCAAACTATCATTCAAATGGGAAGAAAGGACAAAGATTTTTAGTATTATGTCATGTGTACACTTTCTTCGAAAATACTGGAGAATGTGCTCTTTCCAGCAAAATGGGAGAATTTGGAACCAGAAGCAGAGCATCCATAAGGGAGTATGGTCAAGTAGGGGCTCAGGTTGACAGCTGTGTATAACATTTAGAGAGCCCTTGATCCAGATTTGAGCCAGAAGATAGAGCTCCAGACAGGGATCATCAGCATAAAAGAGGGAATTACTGATTAATATTTGGAAGATGTAAATGGGATTTTGGGGAAAAAAATTTGGATAGACATGGAGAAAATAATGCTAGTAAAAAATGAGGTAATTAATAATTTCAGGTATTTTTTTTTTAATCCAGGCATGGAAATGCAATTATCTTACACTATTCAGATATATAATGAACATTATATGCCTGATCATAAAAATGGAAACATTGATTATCAATAAGAGTATTATAGAATGATGTTGGGAATTTGGGGTAAGGCAAAATGGGGCAGACATATAAAACACCTAACAGGTAGCCAATAGGTAATATCCAATATCAATAAGCCAAGAAAGAGCATAATAAGCATACTATTTTAAATTTTGAATTAAAAACCCAGAAGAAACAATCAAAATATTTTTAAAGTAGATGACTCAGGTAAGCAGAACATAGGGTGGGACTGTGTGAGTGAAGAAATTACTAATTTTTAAGAAAGGATTTCAGAGATAGGGGGACAGAGAGAGGGAGACACAGAAAGAGAGAAATTAAATATATTTAATTATATAGGATTAAACTATATATTTGTAAATTAAATATTCATATTTAATTTTGTGCAAATTTACTCTGATAATGATGTTTTAAAAGTGAAGGCCAAAGACCAAAAAAAAAAAAAAAACTTCATATTTTAGATCTTACAAAAATCTTTTTCTTAATTTAGGTGGACCCTATATATTTGAAGCCCCAAAGGCTACAGGGCAGAAAACCAGGATTGATGTCCTTCCAAACTTATTGACTGTGGAAAGAAGAGGAAAGCAGGATTTTAAAAGTCAGGTCCATGAACATATAGTCTACAAGGAAGGTTACTCTTCCCAGTAACCAAAACCACTCTGTTTTGATGGTCATTGGTTCCCCAGGGAAGAAAACTGATAGCAACTGGGTCTTTGATCTTTGATATCTGGATTATTGCTTTCTAACTCTGGGAACATTAAAGACAGATGCAATTTCTATACTCTAAGATTATTTTGGGAGTTGAAAAACAGAAATAGCAATGAATTTCCTCAAAATTTAAGCCCCAGGGACATGGCCCTTAAATAAGGAAGCAAAGAGAAAATAACCATTTCATTTAATTATATATATTAGGGACCCTTCTGTTTCTATGGTGTTGACATGCTTTGTGAGTTCCTGCTTATTACAATAATTTAGGTTGTGTTTGCCTAAGAATTACAGAATGGTATTTTTTTCTCCTACTACAGACTGTTGTTGAAAATCTGCTCATCCTTTGACTAAATACAAGAAGCATTCATTGATTATGTAAGATTAAAAACTAAGCTAAAAAATAATTTTTAATATTTTTTGGTATTAATTTAATAATTCTGCCTCTATACCTTATTTTAAGTACACCTTGGTTATTGTTTAAAAGCAGATAATTTATAGATAATCTCTAAGAAACTATAAAAGTCTTTGTTATTTACTAATATAAGGATTTGAGTTGGAAAAAAACATGAAGCTAAATCTTGTAATTTCAACTTTAAGCTTTTACAGTAATGCTTGTGTTCTTATTGCTTTACACAAATATGTTTACACTGTGTTTGGCCTACTTTAAAAAGTTTAAGAAAAAGGAATTTCAAACCTTCTTGGGTTGGTCAATTCCACCAGGTGTTTCCTCACCCAATCCTCCTCCTCCCCCCATTAATCATTGCTGAGCTGTTCTAGAGAACAGAATTGAACCTACCAGGGTGAGGGTTCTTTTTGGAATGTCAAACGGGTATTGACTTCTGAGCCTGCTCTTACATTTGGATCACATGTATCACTGTTTCATTTTGATTTTTAGCATTAAGTATCTGTATAATTTTGAAGTATGATCTATAATACAAAAATGCTATCCCTGTTTACCACTATACCCTTAGGTCAAAACTATGAATAAACTGCTAAACAATCAAAGTGATTCATGAACCCCTCTGATATGATAGAAATGTACATTTTACTGATGATTCTTTTTTAAGACTATTTTAATGCTAAATCTACTCTGTACCTTAAGCTACCAAAACATAGAATTGAAGTTCAAAGTTCAGTGTTTATGTATGGTTAAAGACCTGGAGAAATAATATCAAAAGTTTATGCCCTGGGTCATCTTCCCCAGTAAATTGATGAGTGTTTGTATTATTATAACTACTGGAAACTTTGGTATTAGAAGACTCAATTGCTTAAGCTTGTTAAGTCACATTCATAACTCTGCCCATTTCCATATTAGTGCTTGTCTTGATGTGAGTTGGAATTGTGGGGAATGAAGGGAAGGATTAAGAATTCAAGACTTTACCAAAAAATTGTCCTGTTTAATTACCACATTTAAGATGTTTTATGAAGAAATCTTGATCTTCCAAGAAGTCATCAAGACCTCTTGGCCAGATCACACATGGTAAATGGACATGGACATCTGTCTAGTACTATGAATTGATTGACATTAAATAGACTGTAACTAAGGGTGGTACTTGCCAGTGATTCATTGTAGCTTAATCATGGTAGGGACCTGAAAGAGTTACGTAAGAACCCTTATTGATTTTATGAACCATTCTAGCTGAAGCACTTTCTGATGATGTTACACACCAAATTATTTAAAGGACAGTTTAATTCTATCTGAAACATCTGCTGAAACTTGGTAGCAGTGCATCTTAGTATAGATAGGACTGTACTTTCCTAAGTTGAGTTTGAGGAACTTGCAGAAAAACACATTATATGAAGTGTCATTCTCATATCCCATAACCCTCTAGCAAGAATCTAGACCATTAAGTATTCCTTGAAGTCACAGGAAAAATTGGCCTAGGGAAATTTTCTTATTGTTTAGCATGCCATTTCAGGTTTAAAATCAGAAGTCCATCTTGCTGAGTTACTTGCTTTGTTTGCCTCATTTAGGGGCAGATATGGACTTCCAAGAGATGCAAACATATGCCGAGTATTCTGTCTATGCCTGTGCAGTGAGACTGTGGTGGGCTCCTGGGATAGGCTCAGGTCTTGATCTATATTTTTAAAAATCAAAACTTCAAATGAGTTATGGCACTACTGCTGCATGAATCTATAGGAAGGTGCTCATTCCCAAATGAGTTGCTATTTGGAGCATAACTTCTAAAACCAATTTTTGTGGATTTTCATCTATATTTTAGGAACACATGAGAGCCATATCTTTATTAGTATAGTTCTCCGAAAAAAGAAGAAACAAAGAAGCAAAGTGAAGGATGAGAAGGAAGGAAAAGAAGGAGGGAGGAAGGAAGGAAGGAAATATTTTTCTGGTCATTAACTTTATATCTCTTAGATTCTTCCTTCCTCTTTGGAGTTAGAGGCATTATTTATTATTATACATGCTGAGGGTATTGGGATTAATTGTACCAAAATATGTAGTGCTTTGTTAAAATATAATTTTCAAAAGGTAAAAAGCATGATTCTCATGCAAATATAAAATGAACATGTGCCAAAGTTTTTATTTAATTCATTAATAATGAGGGATGCTGAAATTAAAAAAATTTAAAAAAATAATGAGGGAATCAGTAAGGTTATGACTGATTCAAAGAGCATTTAGGAAACTAGGTATACATAAGCAATGTTTTGATAACATTGCTGGGTTAGATGCAAAACTGGTATATGTCTAATGAGGTCATGAACTTGTGAGGTTGTCTATTCTGCCAGATAGAAATTATTTTTATTCTTACCAGACAAAAATCTACAAGTTAACAAAATAGCCTCATTAAATTTGGGCCCTTTAATCAATAGCAAACAGTGAGGTGAACTAAATACATTCCTCTAGATATCCCTTTATAACCTTTCATTCCTCTAGAAACTTATCTAACCTGGGTAAACCTTGATTGTGTTTACCCTTATACAACAGAGAGGACATGCTATGCACCTTTCTGCCTTATTTCCAAATCTCAGAAAAATTTTCTGACGCTTCTGGGTACTGCGTATTACGGTTCTGGGCCTGCATACCCTAGCATCTGTCTATCCATTGCCCTATCCCTGCTCTGCAGTGCTCTATATCATCATAGATGATTTTCCCAGGTTCCTGTGTCAGCTGGCATCTAGTTGTATTGGGCTAATGGCTTGAGATTGCAGGATAAGTGAGGAGGAAGGGAAAAGCCAGACTACTTCTCTGTCTCCCTCTTCACCCCCAGGAAACCTCCCTTACATCAGTTGTGTCTCTTCTGTGGTTCAGGATGCCCCTGGACAGGCCCACTGGTGCTTCTCTCTTTTGCAAGAGCCCCAAAGCCCCTGGGATCTGGTGACCCTGCTTCCTGCTTTTGACCTTCCAAAACCTTCCTGCAGTTGCTTATTTGGGGTTCCTATTTCCCTGGCTGTTTTATCATCTCCCATCATCTGAGTAATCAGCTATAAGAACTATTAGGTCATTAAATATGAAATGTATGATTTTTTAATCAAAAGCTTACCTTATTATATCTCAAACAAGAAGCAGTACAATTAATCAAATTATGCACCAAAACTATTGACACAGTTTTGCCATCTTAAGGGTAGTTTGTTTATGCCAACAGTGAAGAAGCCTGGAGAGCGAGTGGTGATAAAATCTCAAAAGGCATTTTTCATAGCTTGTTGAGAATTGAATATTTTTTCTTGCAAGAAGTGATCCAAAGACTGGAATCAGTGGTAGTCAGTTGGTGCGAGGTCTGGTGAATATAGTGGATGACAGAGAGTTTCCAAGTCAGCCTCTGCAGTTTGAGCAGCATTGTTTGTGTGACATGCAGTCGAGTGTTGGCTTGAAAGAGGATTAGCCTGTCTCTCTGACCAATCTTGGCTGCTTAATCACAAGCATCCTCATCATTTCATCCATTTGGTTGCAGGAGACATCTGTTGTAATTGATTGACCAGGTTTCATGAAGCTGTAGTGGATAATACCAGCCCTAGACCACCAAACAGACAGCATTAGGTTTTTTTTTTTTATAAATATTTGGTTTTGGACTGTGTTTCGGCACTTCATCTTTACCTAACCATTATGCTGAATGCTTGTGATTTTCAAAAAGAATCCATTAATCCATTTTTATCACACATAATAATATGGTGTAGAAATGGTTTGCCTTTATGTGGTGACAGCAAAGAAGCGCAAGCTTTGAAACGATTTCTGTTCTGACCCTCGTTTAATTCATGCAGAACCCATCTATCCAACTTCTTTATCTTGCCCATTTGTCTCAAATGGTCCAATATTGTTGGAATAGTAACATCAAACCTTGCTGCTAATTCACAAGTAAGTTGAGATGGAATCACTTCCACTACAGCTTTCAGCTCATCATTGTCCACTTTGGTCTCAGGTCACCCATGTGGCTCATTTTCAAGATTAAAAGCACCAGAATGGAACTTTTCAAATCATCAATGTACTGTGAGTTTATTAGCCACATCCTTCCCAACACTTCATTGACATTTGGAGCTGTCTGTGCTGCATTGGTTCCATGACGGATCTCATATTCAAAAATAACACAAATTTTTGACTTATCCATGGTTTCACAAAAATTTGAAAGATAATCAATCACAAGCTAAAATGTACATTTGAAAGACTGGGGATGTACCTTCACAAATTAGCATAAAACAAAAAGTGTCAAAGTGAAATGTCAGATATATCAACTGTCAAACTTAGTACTTAAAGAAATTGGACATTTCATACTTAATAACCTAAATAAATTGTTAGTTTTAAATGTTCAGAGTTGTTTTATTTTCCTAGTTAGACCTTGACTAATTCATTTGGGAGTTTTTTTTATTTTTTATTGCATTGTTAAAATATACTAAATTTGTGACTCAGTGGTTCATACCAGTAATGATGCATTCTCAAAACTGCTTCTATAAATGTTAATATAACACTTATAAAATCTCATAAGCAAAGAATTATTTACAATTACCCTGAGGGATTATTTATATAAAAGCTACATTTCTACAGAAGCAGGGGAAATTCTATAAAATTAAAGGAGTTTTTTATCATCCAATGTTAGTGGTGTCTTGAAATCCAGGTATGCATACATATAGGGAGGGAGGGAAGGGGAGAGAGAGAGAAAGATATATATAGAGATAGATATAGATAGAGAGAGAGAGAGAGAGAGAGAATGAGAATCATTCAAATTAGATGGCTAAAATAATTTTCTAATTCACATAACAACCTTCACAATAGAAGCCATCTTTTCAATCAATTCATTTGAACTCAATTTGGTTGCATATTATGCCACAAATTGCGTCTCCCAAGAAGGATTGGTCTTTCAAGTGACTCTTCTTTAAATGACTCACTTTTCCTATCACTGTGTGACAAGAGTAACAGGAGGACTTCTCTCCTCTCTGATAATATCTGCCATGGAAATAGTTCTGTTTTTAGGTTTTCTTGTGTTGTGTAATCTATTATAATTGGAAAAATATCATGTTGACTTTTCTTTCCACAGTTTTATTTTTTTGTATGCATATTTCTCTAAAAATCTATTTTTACATGATTTTCCTTCTCTGCTAGTGTATTTTTGTTAGTACATGGTACTGCATTAATTAAGAGTAAATATCCGCAGCCACTTGATATGTTTGTGTCCCCTCAAAATTCAAATATTAAAATCCTAACTCTCCCAATTACCTTTGGGAGGTGATTGAGTCACGAGGGCAGAGCCCTCATGAGTGGGAATAATGCCTTTACAAAAGAGGTCCCAGAGAGTTTGTTAGCTCTTTCTGCCAGGTGAGGTTACGATGAGAAGATGGCCATCTGTGAATGGGGAAGAAGGCCCTCACCAAGCACCAAATCTGCCAACACCTTGAATGTGGATTTCCCGGCCCCCAGAATTGTGAGAAAGAAATTTCTGTTGTTTATAAGCCACCCAGTATATGGTATTTTTTTTATAGCAGCCTAAATGGACTAGCACACTACTTTTAAACATTCCTTTGTTATTTTTTGTGGAACTGGTGCTGAGATTGCTTTGCTCACTCAATATAATAATAGACTTTACTGTTCTTCACCCCCTTATTGTTTCAGGAGCACCCCAGTCTCAGTGCTGTTTGCCCACCCAACCTCCTGTCTACTCACTTTCATTCTTTCTCAACCACATTCTAATGTGACTTTTATAAAACTACTCAACATACTTTTCTGCTTTATCTGATTTTGCAAAACAAAAATATGATAAATTCAGCTATTATAATTCATTCCACTCTTATACTTTGTACTGTTTTCTCATATCTTCCTTTCTCTTTTTCATAACATATATATATCCTTTTTAATGTCTACCTTAAGCCTGAAACATGTGCCTGTTCAGTTAGTTCAGCACGTGTGCATGAAATATTTGATGAACAAGTATATATTTAACAATCATGTTAAATCTAATTTTTTCCCATTGGTTTCACTATGTGTCTAACAGAGCCTTAGAAAAACTAGATTTCAACATCACCATCAAGTCATGATTGGAATATTTTGTACTCTTTCAAAATTGTTATTTCCAATTTGAGATGAATTTTGACATCTTGTTATTATTCAGTCATTTAAATTTGTCATGGTCAGTGATTCCAAAACTACCAAGTAAAGAATCTTACTTCTAAATTAAGACACTTCCCTTGTGAGCAATATATTAGATATTTTACTTTAATAGGGAACTACATCATTGAATTTTTTTATTATTATCAAAAGATAGCAGTCAGTTCCCCAGAAGTAAATAATCTCAATGGTTTCATTCTTTTAGTTCTTCCTTCTTCTGGAGGAAGAACTATATTTTCAAATAATATGCTTTTACTATTTCTTAATTTATCAATTTCAGACTTTATGGACATCCATAACGATAGAATAAATAACTGTTATACATTAATTCCATCAGCTTTCTCACCCTAATCCTCTCGATAAAGTAATATTTGACCTTATTTTGTTTTTAACTTACTAATGTTTATAATATTGTGACTTTGTAAATATTATTTACCTGTCAATCAAGTAATGAACTATGACTGATCACTACAGAAAACTCCTGGAAGTAACTCTCTAGTCAGCATGTTGCTCATCTCCATGGACACCAGGAAAAGGGTGAATGTAGATAGGGTGAGTCCCCACTGACTCCAAAGCCCTGCTTCTACAGTCTTTCCAATACCCCATAGGTCTCTACTGCAGGTCTCTTGTATGAAGGGATGACATTGTGGGAGGTATGATGGAAGTTAGGCAAAAAGATGGCATAGTCCAAATGGGTAATTTAAGAAGCAATTAATAAAGGGGGTATTTACAATCATGGGAAGAATGTGGGGAACTACCCGGGATAATGCAGAACCTCTCTGCCAGTAACATGGGACTACAAGGATGTGTCATCATTACTAGACCTGAAGCATCAAGGAGTGGGATGGTTACAGAATCCAGAGAGAAAGAGAGAGAACTCTGTGGAGAGGGCTGCCTGACAAATGACCTTCTGTTCTGACCCTCTGGGGAGAACAGAAGAATATTATGCTGACTTCACTCTTCTCCCTCCCTGTTATCTCCTGCTGATGTTTCACATTTGTGAACTCCAGCTGGACCTGATGTAGTCTCTGCAGGTCAGTCTCTGAGGGCATGGAGCAGAGCAGAGACCAGTAGAGCAGATCTGGAAGGACAAAGGAAAGGTATTTAGCACAGAGTTGCTCTCTGAGCTGAATGCTAAACATGAGTTTTCCAAGGTCCAGGAGACTGACAAGATATTAAACTGTTCTTAAGTGAGTCTACTGTGTGTGTACCCTATTCCTAACCTGTCTTCCCTGTTTATGTAAATATCTTACTAGCAGGTGAAAATCACTCATTTTTCTTTATCAGAATACATAGATTTAAATAAATATATTAAATTTAACATATTTATTTAAACATCTAATATATATATATTTTTAATCTTGAGCTTATATAATCCATGGTATTTTAGAGGGGTAACAGTGATCAGTCACAAATGACAGGTTTCGTCTTTAGAGTTGATATGGTCTTACTGGTTTTTTATCTCCAAGGAGGAAGAAATTGATCTTGAAAACCTTTCCAACTCTTTGAATGTTTTTGTACTTATAAGGAATTTTTCAACAAGCTGAGAATTATGCAATGTCCATTTCTATAAAAGAAACTAATACTTCTTGAAGTAAAGTGATAAAGAGTTTACCTAAATTGTGATTTTTGGAGAAGAGGGAGAATAATTATGTATTCCTTTATATATAAAAATAAACAAAAACTTTTCTATCACATATTCTCTGTCAGAATTATTCTGTTCCTTTAAATGTATACTGTAGTAAACACATTTTTAAGACTAATACTATTTGCCATACTATTTTTATTGTATATATTTAACACACACAGCATGATGTTTTGATATACATATACACAGTGAAATGATTAATACTATCACACATCTTACATAGTTTTATTGGTGGTAAAAATACCTAAAAATCTACTCTCTCAGCAAATTTTCAGTATGCAATACAATATTATAAACTATAGTCCTCATGCTACACATTATACTATTGGTCCATTTTTTTCATTTTGTTCTATTATATAAATAGAGGAATTATTTATTTCATAAAATAAAAGTATCGTGGAGCTTCACAATTATATTTGCCTATGTGAAAGAAAAATGTCTGAAAAGGCTTTAAATCTATAAGCCCTGCTTCTTAGACTAAGGTTAGGATTTAATTTCCTAAACATTGACCTGCAGAGTAGACAACTTCATTATTTAATGGATTTTTATTATCATTTTTCATTGTTTTAGGCTCGAGGCAAGGAGGACTTACTGAAAATGACATAGTAGCTTCTTGTTCTGCCAGTTCCTATTTATATGATTTCATGCACTCCTGCTTATGGCCAGATTTTAATGTTAATATCTACTATAGGTATTCTTTTAACTTTACCTTTTCTGATTCTTAGTATGGCTTTCTTACAACAATATCCTTCTCACTTCTTTATTTCAATCAGGTCACAATGGGAACTCATTGATAGTAATATAATAATTATCAATTCTTTTTGTAAATTTCATTTGTTGATTTATATATTATTCATGCTGTGTTGCATTAGAGATAGCCTGTGTATATTATACCCTAGAATTAATAAAGACATGCATAAACACGTGGGATTTTTCTGTATGAGAACATTGTTAGTTATATATGTGGTCCTTTAGCAAGATTGGGTCATGTAACAATATCTTAGAAGGTAGACTTAGAATATTTGAAGTACTGGATTATAAAAAGTTCATAATTTTACATTGAGTATTTTTTATTTGGAAATTGGCAATTCTATATTCAAATAAAAAATAATCATTTTCTACAATTCAATACTTTTTCAATAGTAGATATTGTTTCTCTTCTGCAATGACTTAGTTTAATCACAGAGCCAATCAATTGTTTTCAAAGAGAGTGTTGTTATTTTTATTTCCATCTTCTTCTAAGTATCCTAATTACTAGAAGGTAAGGAAGCCCCTTCAAAAAGCTAAGCAGATTCAAGTGTGCTCAGCACATATTTTCAGGCTGATTTTAAAAGTCTTAGGAATTACAAAGATTTATGTCATTCTTTTTGGGAGAAAAATCACTAAGAGTTTAATGCCACTTTAGTTTTTTTTTTCATGTCTTTGATAGTATAATTTACAATTTTAAGTATTTTCATAAAATTGAGAAAAATTAAGATAGATAACAGTAGCATCTATTTAGCATATATCCTTTTTCTTTTTCAAATTACAGATTATATATTTTAATTTATAATTTGCAATTTGATAAGTGCACACATAGGTGTACACTTATGAAACCAACACCACAACAAGAAAATTAACATTATCTATTGTTCTCAAAAGTTTCCTTGAGGCTGAGCATGGTGGCTCATTCCTGTAATCCTAGCACTTTGGGAGGCTGAGGCGGAGGATCACTTTAGGCCAGGAGTTTGAAGTTGCAGCAAGCTATGATGACGCCATTGCACTTTAGCCCAGGAGACAGAGCAAGACCGTCTCAACAACAACAAAAAGTTTCCTCAACTCCTTCCTTCCTCCCCCCTTCATGACTCCCATCTCCTTCATTCCCAAACAACCACTGGTCTGCTTTCTGTCACAATAAGGATAGTTTGCATTTTCTAAAATTTTATATAAATGGAATCTTCCTCCTCTTCTTCCTCATAATATTTTCATCTAGTTTTGTTATTAAAATAATTTGGCCTCCTAGAATCAACTGATAAATTGTATGGAAAATATGTACAGAATAGATACTATAACTTTCTTACATGTTTGTTGGAATTCATCAGTGAAATCATCTGGGCCTGGAGTTTTCTTTATGTGAAGTTTTTTTTCTACAAATTCCACTTCATCTATTTGTTCTTGAGATTTGGTAGCTTGTGTCTTTTAAGAAAATTATTCATTTTATCTGAGTTGTTGAATTTATTGGCATAATGCTATTTATATTATTTTTTCATAATAACTGTTTTAACATTCTTGTCTACTAATTCTATTTGTCCTATATGGGTCAATTTCAATTGATTTATTTTTATCCTTTTTATGAGTCAGTTTTCCCACTTCTTTGCATGGTAATTTTTTATTTTATGTGAGAACAATTAGGAGAAATATCACATACAAAAAAATTAAATTCTAATGAAAGTCAGAGAAATTTTAATGTTGTTAATGATGAAGAAATGAAGTGTGGTTTAGTTTCTATGTAAGGAGAGATCACAATGAACACAAATTTTCAAAGGACTTAGGAGATGGGTAGCATTCCAGATAACTAAACATGATTTAGACAGTTAAAGATGGTAGAGTTGTGGGAGAAAGGGATTTCAGTAAGAGAGCAGCTTGAATCTAGGATGATGTGAGAGTTTTTGAGGAACACCGACTAAACAAGTTTGCTTGGAAATTAGGGTGTATATAAAAGAGGTAATGGGAAATATATGCATTTAAACATTTGATTACATTGTGTATGTCATGCCACCCTCAGAGATCGCCAATACCTTGAAAATAGGTGCACACACAGGTGCCCATGCATTATAAATGTGTATATTTATATATATTATATGAGTGTGCTTGAGTGTTTCCTTACATATATATATCTTTTTATATATTCTTATATATGTTTTCATATATATTCTTATATATTCATATATACTTTTTCACAGCCTCAGGTGCAGTAATAGATGACAAATAATTATTTATTTAACTGAATTGGGTTTTTAACACCTTTTTGGCAATACTGCCTGCTTGTAAATAACTGGTCTACACTGTTTGATAGAGCAACTGTCAACTTGTTTTACTACTAAGCACAGTAGCCAGTGGAGCCTCCATCTACAGATTGCTGGGTCATAAAGTGCTCAGGTGAGAACATCAAGTACATACCCTAAGCTTTAGGAACCTAGAGTAATGCTCCTAGGCCAGGTAGTAAGAGCACTATTTTCTACTTGTCTTACCTACTCTGAGGAAAGGAACCAAATCATTAAAAGAGATATGCTAAATTAAGAGAACTTTGTTATTTTATGTACATGATTTTGTGATTTCATTTTCATCTCTGAGAATTTTTCCATATGATAGTTTAAGAATTAAGTAAATAATATATATTTATCTTTACTTTGTACAGATATATGCAGTAAAGCCTTAACACTTTGGAACCTACCAGTATAGAATGTATGATCATTTGAAAATGATTCATGAAGATGTTTGGCTTTGTATTATATATGAAGAAAGTAAAATAATAGCCTAAATAAGATTGCTGGTAATTGTTATATGTATAATTTGATTACAAAAGCAAGTTGACAATTGGGATAATAATGATATTAATTATTCCATTAACCTGTTGTTCTAACTATAAATAAGCTTTTTACAATACAAAGGTTTTTTTTATGTAAATAGAAATATGCACTCACTAATGAAAATTTAGTGCACACAGTAAAGGATAAGAAAGAGTCCTAGTAACCCCAAAGTATATATTTCTATCCAGTCTTTTTGGATTTATATAGAGGGTTTAGGTATATGTGGGGGATGTGGTTTTACAGAGTTACAGCCATATCTAATTAAATTTTCTAATTCAGTGGTAAAACCTTTCTGAAGTGTTCCCCCAGAGAAATTTTTTGTGTCAGATTATAGGTTTATACCCCCATTAAGACATAATAATTCACAGTATTTTGTTTTTAACCCACATTGAGCTGTCTCTATGAAAGGGCATATTCATTGTGCAAATGTCAGAGCCTCTTGATGTCCCAAGTGTCATCAGTTGTGGCTGCTGATAGGATTATTCCCCTGGGAACAAGTGCAGGCCATTCTAAGTCAGAAAGTGTACCTGTGAGTAGTCTCCCGGCATAGTCCTTTATTTATACAAAGATTCTCCATTCTTGAGCTCTTTCTTTTGATTCATTTCTTATTCATTTATCAGTTAGGATGGAGTTCAGCTGTCTATAAAAGAAAACGCAAAATAATAGTGGCTTAAGTACATTTGCTTTTCTCTCCTCTGAAACAAGTCCAGAAGTCGGCAATTTCATTCAGCTGGATTCATAACGTGATTTCCAGGCCATTTCCATCTTTCTTCTTTGCCGTTCTTAGCGTGGGGCTTCCTTCTGCCAGGTCATTTCATGATCCTAGATGACTGTTGGACCTTCAGAAACTTCCACTGCATTCTAGGCAGTAAGCAAGGGGCAAGGGATACAACAGAACTCCTTGCAGCTGAGTTGGCCCTTTTCAAAATAATTGTTCTGACAGGCTTACCCAACAACCTCCATTCACATCCCATTGGCCAGAATTTAGTCATGTGACCACGCCTAGCTTTAAGAGAGTCTGGAAAATGTAGTTTTTTAGTGGGAAAATTGCTAACAAATAAAACTAGAGTGCAGTTATTCAAAAAGAAGGGAAGGCAACCATCTAAAGTGCCTATTGTTTTTAAGCTACATTATATAACTACATAAACCAAGTTGTACTCAAATATCATAAGAACACATGAAGGGTATATTTCTAAGCCATTGCAGAACTTTGGAAAAGAAAAATTCTTTCATTTATTTTTATAAATAAAAGGAAATTTGACTAAGTATACTGTTCTTGAGTCATAAACTTTACAAAAATCTCAAAACCCTCTGTGCGTTGATCCATTATCATCACATTCAGTGTTTCAGACAAGCCTCAAAGCTAGACTTAAATTTTCCTTTCTGAGTAACTTGTTTCAGCTGTTATTTTTGTTGTACTTTGCTTTGCTTTGCACTAATCATATTTATTGGTCCATAGAATTTATTTTTCAATATTGTTTTCTGCAAATATTTTATTATATGAAAGTAAATGATATAAAAAAGTAATTGTTTATAGCTTCCTGAATAAGGAGTTTTAATCTAGGTGTGACTTTCTTTCATAAGAAATAGTGTGTTTCTTATGGATAAAAAAATGTCAGATACCTTTGCTTAAATCTTAACCTGCCTTTATGCCCAAGCCTTGGCATTGGAAATCATCCAAAGTAAATTGTTGGAAAATCTGCTACATTATCTCTAAGATATGAGTAAAAGTAAAAGCACTCTTTTGAACAGAAATGGAATTTAATTCTGTCTCATGACTTAGAAAAAGGAGTAAATTGTCTTCATGTTGCTTATCTATAGCATGTGCAGAGTAAGGAATATTTGTTCCTTTCCTGCATAGCATGGTACACATACTTCAGAAATACTTGGCTTATAATGTAATGCATAGTAGTTTCCAAAAATGTTATAAATTGATTGTGGTAATTTGTATCAACTCACTATATTAGATTTCTATTGCGGTATAACTATTATCCCAAAACTTAGTGGCTTAACAAGATAACATTATTTATCTCGCAGTCTCTGTGAGTCAGGGATCTAGCTGAGTCTTGTGCTTCTAAATTCCTCAGAGAATTGGGACACATGACTTAGGGGGACAAACAAGAGAAAATACTTTCAGATTTGCTTCAGGTGAAAATCCATTCCAGTAAAAACACTAAGGATACATACGTATATATTTTTCCTCATCTTCATTAATTCTGGAGGAAATTTTTGCTTTCCATCTTTGGTTTTATTGCTATCTACAGTGAACAATAGCTACTGTAGCAGTCAGAAGAGCACCCTTTAAATATTCCCTTGGGGCTAACTCGGAAGAATCAGAACAGCCATAGAATAAATCCTAGCAATATGAATATACCTTCATGGAAAAGTGTCTAGATTGTCTTGAATTTTCAGGAAGACTCTTATTGAAATATGACACTTAAATTAGGTACCTGCACCGCTAATATTACTGAGAGGCAAATATAATTTCTAGTCATTGCTTAAGTGATAAAGACTGGCTTTAATTATATAAGAAATTTTTTTCTGAAAATATTTCTATTTGATGACCTAGAGATAGCTATGTTAAAATATTTACTCAATTTGTGTATTTAATATTGTACTATTTTCTATATAGTTACAATAAATCTCTATTTCTCTTTCTCTTTGGCTACTTTTTTGAAATAGACTAAGATGCTTAGTGAAGCAGCTGGAAAGAGGTGACGTTAACGTTGTTGACTTAAAGAAGAACATTGAATATGCAGCATCTGTGCTGGAAGCGGTTTATATCGATGAAACAAGGTAAGTTTTAACCTCCTCTCCCTTTCATCCTCTTTGCCTCACTCCCCTCTTTGTTTCTCTTTTTTGACCCTCCTTTATCTCAAACAGGAATTTAGCATATCTTTGTATGAAACCAAAATCAAAATCTTAAAATTTAAAAGGTTCTTCTTCACTGAGCTAATTAACTGGATTATGATTCTCTTAAAAATATATATATATACATATATATATATATATATATACACATTTTGATCTAAATGCGTTAATGTCATAAAACGGTCAAACACTAAAGTTATAAAATTAAAAAAAATAAATAAAATCTGCTCTCCCCCACCCTCACTGTCTTTAGGCCCAGACTTTTAAATGTCAGAGACATGTGTAGGCTTATCCTAGTTTTCACTGACGTAAGGGTTTTCCACACATTCCCATGAGACGTATTTTTCACTCTCTATGCAGAGCCCAACTGATTTTTTGTGTTTTGTGTTTTGTTTTGTTTTGTTTTGTTTTGAGACAGAGTCTCGCTCTGTTGCCTGGGCTAGAGTGCCATGGCGTCATCATAGCTCTCACTGCAACCTCAAACTCCTGGGCTCAGGTGATCCTCATGTCTCAGCCTCCTGAGTAGCTGGGACTACAGGGGTGGAACACCACGCCCAGTTAATTTTTTTACTTTTTATAAAGATGGGGTCTCTCACTATTGCCCGTGCTGGTCTCGAGCTCCTGGCCTCAAGCAATCCTCCTGCCTGGGTCTCCCAAAGTGCTAGGATTACAAGCGTGAACCACTGCATCCAGCCCCCAAATATGTTTTTGATCATTGCCCAAATCTACCCTCATAATTAGCTGAGTAGTAAGGAGATTAGTAAAAGAGTATTTATTTGAAGAGAGTTGTTAGCCTAGTGATGCAACTCTCAGCCAAGCCATTTACTCCCACCAGGATATTTGAAAAATCCAAGAAATTTAACTGATGTCTCTCGGTGTTGGAAGAGTGAAACTCATTCCTGATTCCATTTCAAAAAACAAAACAAAAAAAAACACAAAAGTGACAGGCCGATTAGGGCTACCTGTGAATTTAGAGGTAAGAGGGAAACCCATGAAGGAGAGACATACATTTCCAGAGTTTGATATGGAAAATGTGCTAAGTTTTTTCAAAGCCATAAGGCAAGTGGAGTAGAGGTCTCTTGAAGTACCAAAGAGTACTTAAGTCAGGTGGTGAAAAAGAGGCTGCATGGGATGATTGAGGGTATAAGAGCCAGGATAGAAATTGTAAAAATTCGGCCAAAATATCAGAGACCTTATAATGCTCAAGGTACCCTTTGGTGTGGCAAGTTTCTCTGAAGGACCCACAAACATTCCCCAGGAGAAAAAACAGCCAGCACTTGGGCATTTGTCACATAGATGACAGCAAAACCACCAATCTAGCAAGACTCTTTGGCCTATAATTTTCTGCCTCTGCATTCACATTGCTGAACAGTCAGAAGCAGAGGAACGCGGAGAGGGAAGACACCCACCAGCCCCTTCCCCTCTGCAGGTGTCCATGCCTGGGTCAGCCTGGAGCTTGAGGAAGGTGATAAATGTTAAGCTAGCTAGATGAATGATCAAAGTTTTTATTTATCTATGTGTACTGGACTTCACACATACACATTCACATAATGTTGCTTGATATGTAATAAATTCATGATTCAAAAATGAAAATATTGTAAAAAGTGCTTGATGAAAGTCTTGCCTCCACTCTGGTCTCAATCTACTCCATTCCCCCATAAATTTCTTGTACATCTTTCCAGTGATTTATTACAAATTTTTATTTCATATGCTTTCCTTCCTCCTTTCATGGAAGGTAGTATACTATAGACAGGGTCCATTCTGCTTTTTTTTTTTACTGAACAAGGAAACTTGGAGATCTTCCTAAATCATGTTCTGAACTTTTTGGTATCTGACAACAAGAAATTTCACTAATAACTGACAGAAAGGCCATGGTGAGGGCTGTGCTATGCAGATGATTCTTTATTCATCCCTAAAACACAACTCTTCTACTAAGCCATGGTTTGGAGATACAAATTCAGGGGGAAAAAGGCACATTTTTAATTATAAATTCTGCCCAGAATTGTTTTCCCAGTTAACTTTTGTGGAAAGTATATAAATGCATATATTCTTTTAAGTGAACAAAGATTCAAAGTGTAAAATTTTAAAAATTTGTTGTTCCTATAATTTCTTTGCTCCTTCATTTTCATGTATGTTCATGTTGTTCACAAGTTGATTGACCTTAACATGTTTAAGATTTCTTCAATCTGTCCTTGACCATTTCATTTTATATTTATCTATAATATTTAAGAACTTTCACCAAAGAATTATTTATAGATTTACATCATTCATCATGTAATGGCATAATGCTAACTATATGGTTAGCCTTAATGTCCTGTCTTTCATTTGATAGATTATTATATATTTATTCATTTTTCTGTTGTATTTCCTGTCCCTGAAAATTATGACTGTAATTATTTTGCTTATTTTGCTAACTCATTTAAGCATACATTACATTTAAAGTATAGTTCTTTTTCATTTGAAAATTGCTCTTTTGTGAGGAAAAAAGTTAAGCACAATGCTTAGCTGCTTCATGGTAAAAATTTAATTTTTTTCTTTTTTGCTTCTTATAACAAAACATCTCAGCTCTTAATACCACATCATTCCTAATTCTTACTCACATGACACAAAGCTTTTCACTCTTTTATTTAATGCTTCCATGGCATTTTGATTTTTAAATTAGATTAATAATAACACCTAGAATTTGTATCATCTTCAAAGGGCTCTTAGTTTCATTATCTCACATTAGTCTCACCACAATCCTATGTAGTTGGCAGGATGATTATTACTTTGTACATTTTACTAATGAGAGAATTAAAGCTCTTAGAAGTAAAATGGTTTGCCAAAGGTCATAGAGCAAAGCATTGGCAAAACTGGGACTCAAAACTAGCCTTTGACTTCTTACTTAGTACTCATCTCTGTATAGCTGGCTCTTCTCAGAGTATTGCTATAAAACAGGATGGCTTTTAAGGACCTCTGAAAGATTTAAATGACAATGAGTAAAACATTTTGATAGCTGTAATTATAAATCCTATAGCTAACATGCATTAAGGGCCTACTATATGCTAAGAACTCTTTTAAGCATTTTATATGTACTATTTCCTTTAAACATCACAACAACCCTATGAGATAGAAACTCTATAATTACCATTTTATATATAAGGAAAATGAATGACAGAAAAGTTATATAGCTTACCCAAGGGAACACAGGGAATACATTGAAGCATGGGATGAGGTCTTTGGCAATCTGACTCCAGGGCTTGGGCTGCTAAGCACCATTCTCATCCTCATCCCACTTGTAACATTTAACTAAAAGGTGACTTCAGAGACTCACTGGAAGATTGATGAAGGCTCACCTGCTGTCAGTGTCATCAGTGATACAGATTATGTCGCATTTTTTCCCAATTCTGGCTTCAGTGATGTCACATTGGTAGCTTAAAATGGGCCATGGTAAAAGTATTTACACCATGGAAAATGACAAATATAACAAATCAGAATTTTTTTTTTCCTGGAGAGTCTATTGTTAAACATTTACCATTATGCTACTGGTTAAGATTACCCCTTAGGAATCTTCTAAGAGCTGTGATATTATCACCAAAATATCAGCAATAATACTAATGTGGTTTGATTTCCTATATATTTAGTAAGACACACAGCAGTAAACCAAGGATGTTTCTTCTGAGATATGCATGTAATTATTAAAATGTAATTTGCCTTAGGAGCAGGACTCAAGAAGCATTTATTGCTTTTAAACTTTAAATTAAAAATCGGCTGACTTCTGAGATGTTTTTTAAATGGAAAATTCTCTTTCTAGAAAAAAATGATTCAGTGAGTTTTTCAGAGAGGTGTCGTCTGGGCCAGACTGAAAGAAGGTCAACACATGGTAAAGCAAGATAAAACAGAAACTATATTAATTGGTTTAAAACACACATACACACACACACACACACACTCACCCACACCCCTCTTCCTACTAAGCCTTAACGACTGCAGGATTTCAGTTAAGAAAACAAATCAAAACAAAAATATTTTTCAAAAGATGATTTTGGTGAGAAAAATAAAAACAGAGTTTCTGATAGAAATTGAATTCCGACTTTCTTTGTGGAGATTATAGCACAATTCCCTGATGAATATGACTGTTGGTTTTTCTAAAAGACATTTTCTAATGCAAATGCCAATGTTTTGTGATTCTTGCTTTCAGATATGTCCCTAGAGGCTACTGTTTTTCAAAGTTGCACAGTTGTAATCCAGAAACATGTGGCCTAAAAAACAAAACAAAACAAAAAATCCGTTTGATTGTCCTTATTTGGATTGGAATATTGCCAAGCAAAGTAGTGTCCTTGGCCTCATAAACAGCAGGATAGGCAGCTGATGGAGAGGTACACTTTCAGAGATGGATATTGTGCTTACTAATATCTCCTAAAAACACAATTTATAACTTCGTTTGGTTAATGTGAAGCAATCTGGTTTATAACTACCATGGTTAGAGCATAGACTCCGGATTCAGAAAGAGTAGGTTGTTCAAAGCTTCCACTCAATACTCTCTTTCTTTAACTATTTTCCTTGACATCTACAGTCCCTCTCTTTATCATCTACAAAATAAGAATAAGGACAATCCTCACCTCATAGATAGAGTTGACATGGGAGTAAATGTAGCATAATGCTTGACAGAGTAAAATTTAAATAATAATCAATTTTTTAAATTTTTAAATAAATTTCAATTTATTAACTACTAAGAAAATGCAAATACCTCTAGGATATGTAACACATGAAAATATATAATTTATACATCTTAGTGGAGATATCAAATAATTTTCTGAGAGCAGTTTTTGATCCTAAGAAAATGAAAACAGGGAGGCTAGTTACTAGGAAATGAAAGCAAAGCATACAATGATGAAAAAGACTTTAATGCAGACATACACATCTCTGTACAAACACCCTCAATTGGCTTCCATGTCTTACCAAGTCTAAGGGTCCTTAATTTGGGGGTAGATTATCTTGAATAAGAATTCAGTGATGTCAGTCAGTACTTCAAGAAGTTAGTCTGGTAGAAATTGAATGACGTTCAGGGCACCTTGGAGGCTAAGACCCCTGAAATCATTAAGTAGAGGAATCTACCAAAGAACTTTCATTTAACAAATATATATTGTGTACCTGAAATGAATCCCAGACACACTGGTAATCCAAATAGGAGTACAACTGTGCAGATATCTAGTGCCTAGAAATGGTTCAAGAATTGTGAAGACAAACTTAGGCACAAGGACAAATGCTGCAAACAAGAAACAGGGAAGTTGAGACTTAGAGAGAGAGAGAGACCCAAGCACACTGACAAATTACAAGAGGAAACTCTAAGTAACAGTAGTTAAGTCATAACCAGAGGGAGTAACATGTGGTAAGAACTTATACAGAGTCAGGATTCCAAACTAGATCTGACTAGATGTGCAGATATTTCTTAGTATTACTGAGTTTGTTCTCTAGCAAAGCTCTCCCAGCCCATCTTTAAAGACAAGGCTTCTAACAAGAGGACTTAAGGTAAAAAATGTCTGGAACGTGCTAGATATGTGGGCAATGAAGTTCAGAAACATAGTGCCAATTAGAGACGTGAGTTTGGGAATTATAACTCAGGGATCTCAGTTTTTTTGGATACCTTTACTTTGATGTCAATCTTCAATAGTTTGAGCTCCTTTGATATTTGAATATATTCCCCATCCTAAAGTTTTTGAGAATGCCCAGCAAATGTTTACTTATTTCACAGTCTTTCCTGGTTGTCACTTTCCTCTGCAGCCAGCTTTCTGGCTCCAAACTGATGAATTGTTCCTGTGCAGGTCACCTATTTTTTCCTCAAGTTCATCTATCTACAGGCATGCTCCCATACATGAGCTCAGTCGTTCCTCTAGTTCTCCAAACTGAAGGGAAAATCAGCTATAATTGCAGTAAGACCTTATTGATAGATGCTTTGAGCATCCACAAACTCAAGTTCTTTCGTAGAGGTCCCCTACCAAGCGTATCTCTGCATCCTCTAAGGGCTGATCCCCATCTCACAAAGACCAGCTTACCATCCTCTGTAGAAGTCCTTTCAGTATGACTTGCTATCCTGACTTCAGGGTCTCATGCTCTGAAACCGAAATAAAGGAAAGTGGTGATGAAAATTAATGTCAAATTGTGCATTCATCTCTCAGGATCAACACCTGTGCTGAAAGACTAAATCCATATTTAGAAAAAAAAAGACAGTTTTCTAAAGGATACATAATCTGCAGTGAAGCAGCTGTGCTCAAAGTGAAGACAGCCTTGTACTTTTCTGTTCAGAGATATTAGGCCTCTTAGAATCACATTGTCTCAATCTTCTATATGCTAGAGGAGAGCCTTTACTTTATTTTAGTGTAACTAAAAGACCTATTCAAAATATTTTTTATAAAACAAAAGAGCAGTCTGCACTGAAGATAAAATAAAGCTCCTGTAGAATAAAACAATTTTTTGACTTTTCGAATGTCAGGGGTTTTCTACTTCCAACAACTAAGGTTTAAAAAACGCTTGGAATTCCATATCAAAATGGGTTAAATATTACCCTAGTAATTGAAGTCAAGGGAGAAGACGAAAATGCCAAATAGAGATATAGAGTGGTAGGGTAGTTAAGGACATGCAGGTAGTTAAGTAGAACATAAGTATTTAGGCATAGGCATGGAACTACCAAAGAAGAGACATAGAAAGAATAGATATAGCAGGAGGAGGCATGTATGAAAGATATGGAGTGCCCAATTAGCAGAAAATCAAATGTTACAGTGATAACCACTGGATGAGTTAAAAGAGTCCTGATGTCTCTGAAATGGAGTTTCAGTAAAGAGAAAAAGATACCAGCCAGATTATGATAGCATGAAGATTACTGTGAAATGGCTTCATGAAGAAATGAGTATAGACTATTTTTCAAATATTTGCTAATATAGAAAAAACTGGAGATAGAATAATCTATTAATGGGAACATATACTTGAGGAAGGCTTTTCTGGTTGTTGTTCATATTGTTTTTATGATGGAAGGCTGGTATCTTTAGCCTGGAGATAAATAGTTTAAAAAGAAATTTGGAATAAAAAGAAAAAATATTTCATAGAAAGATTAGGTCAAGAAGTTATCCTTGGGAAGTTATCTATGAAAAGAGAGAAATATCCAAGCATTGGTTAAAAATATAGATGAAGATGAAACTAGTGCATAGCCAAGGGTCTTCAAATAAAACATGAGTAGCATTGCAAAATCAGAAAGATTGGTTAGCATTTCATTTTAGACTCAGCTTCTCATCATAGGCAAGGGTGCTAAAATAATTGTGGCCAAAGTATGAACAACAGGCTGCAAAATTTTGGGATCAATGTGACGTGGAGAGTAAACTCTTGGTGGTTAATCACTGCAGCCTTCCCATCATGATGGCACTGATCCATGTAGGCTCCTTTGACATTTGGAGTCAAATGAGGGAAAGAGAAAAGAGTTGGACTAATGAACAGGTTTTATGAATATCTCAATTGAAAGTGATAGGAAACCCAACCAAGCTGGCTTAAACAAATGGTTAATTTACTGGCTGTCACTGCCAAAACATTGATGGCTAGTGCTGACTGCAACCTTAGGCTGGTTCAAGTCACAGGTGATGTCACCTGGTCAGCCTCTGTTTGGCTTACTCTGGCATGGCCTCTTCTGATGCTTAAGTGGTAACAAGATGGTGGTAGTATTTCTGAGTTTTATTATCTTACACCATCAAATCAACAGGAATGAAAACGGTATTCTTTTCCAGAGGATCCAATAAACATATTCTTATGTTTTTATTGGCTCTAGTTTGGTAATATACTCATCCCTGAACCAATCATTGTGTCTGGGGGAATTGTGTATACAAGTTCAGTGGTCAAGCATCCCATGAAACAGGTACAATGTCAATTCTACTTAAATCATATGCTTAAGAATTCAGACTGGAAGAGAGTGTTTTCCCAGAAAACAACAACAACTGTGTTCTCTCTACAACAAAAACTAAAATTTTTGTGTTAGTACCAAAAGCAGGGAGACTAGGATGAGTGTTTGTGTGGGCTGGGGAAGAAAGCCCTTGACTGGTAGTTCAGCAACACTTTTCTTGGCTTTGCTCCTAATAATGATTAGCATCTGGGCAAGAGATTTTTTTCCCCTTTAATCATTGCTTTTCTCACATAGAAGTTGAAGTCTCCAGTACCTCTTTATTCTGGAATTCTGTGGTTTTACCCATAGTCCCAACATCCCCTTGTAAAAACCTACTCATGACTAAACTACCCTGGCCACCAGGAGGGAGCTGCTTATCATTTGCTTAGTGGGAGAGCATTTATAAATATGGGCTGTTGTATATTTTAGATTGATTCCAATTGGAAAAGTCCCTAAGGAAATCAGTTTGAGGGAAACAGGCTAATACATTGCTGGAACTCAGTGAATCATTAAAAATCAGATTATGATTTATGAATTCCATTTTTATGGTGTGAGTTGTAGGGAGGGATGTCTGTCCTCACCCTGTAGGTGGTGTGAGAAAACTAGTTAGAAAAAGTTGTAATACTTTTTGGTTGGTTTTCCTGTTTTTCTGTCCATCTGTGGTGTGTTACTTTCTACAAACTTTCAAAAACAGCCTCACTAGTGAAAAGGGCAAAGAAAAAAATCTGACTAGATCTTTTAAGAAAATAACTGACAAAAAAGCTCTACATATTAAATAAAATTTCACTATTTGGGATATTTTGAGTCAATAAAACATAAATGAATATTTCCTTATATATGTCAAAAACTTATTTTTTTCTAGTAATTATATTAATAACAATGAAAATTGTTTGACAATTATATCCAAGGCAATGTATTATATAATTTGCATATATAATTGTGTGTAATCCTCAAACAATCCTATGAATTAGGTACTTATATTGTTTTTCCTATAAAGAAACTTGAGGCATAAAGAAAGTAATTTACTTGCTTAAGATCATATAATTATTAAGCATCAGAGACAAGTTCAAACTTAAATGGAGCATACCCAACATCCACTCTTCTCCTTTTCCTTGCCAACAGAACCCATTTTCCCCCCAATATTCACACTGTTCTTCAAAGCCAAGTGATTCAGGGGAGACCAACCTCAGCCCCAGGCTCAGGACGAGTAAATCCTAATCGATTGAATCCAGTTATTATTCCCCAATTTTGTAGCCAGTTAGACTCACTGGTCATGTGATGCAATTCTGGCCAAAGGGTAGACTGTTGATAGAAGGTTTCCTTTCCATAGAAAAGGAGTCCTATGCCTCTAGAAGACATTGTATCTGAGTATGATGCTTGAAATAGAGACAGCCATGTTGCTTCAAGCATAAATCTAAATAAACCTAATACTGAAGTTGATGATATAGAGAGATGAAAGAAACCTGAGTCTTTGATATCATTGCTGATTTTAAAAATCCCTTACTGGAGTCAGCCTATCTTTAACTTTTTTCTTAAGGAAAATAATAAATTTTCCTATTATTTGAGACACTTTGGTTTAGGTTTGATGTCACTCATCCTTGAGAGCATCCTTTAAGCTGGGTAGGTTGGAGTTGCATGTTCTTCATCTCTGATACTTCCAAGGGGTCACTTTATCCTAACAATAAATCTTAACACAAAAGTTTGATTTCTAAGTTAGCTACTTAGAATTCATCACCTATTTTCCCATAAAACAGATAATAGGTTAAGTTTCCAAGGTAGCCCCCAAAACATGTTGATCCCATAATACAGCGAAACAACATAGATGTTTCTTGAGCAAGTATCAAGTACAGGAAATCAGATACTTAAGTGTTTTCTAAGTATAAGGGTGTTTCCTTATTCTATACTATACTTCATCAGCAAGCCTACTTCCAAAACATATTTGGCCTCTGTCTACTCCCCTCTCTTTTCTCTTGCTTGCATCTTCATCGGTCTAGTCAGAGTCACCATTATCTGTGAGGCTGTCTCAGGCCTATCTCTCTAACACACATCGGTCAGTTCTACACTGGGACCTGGCTGGCCTCCATGTTCCACCCAGGAAAGGGTGCGGGGGTGGGGTGGGGCATTCAGCTCGCTTCGGCTTCAGGATCCTGGAAATTTATTTGGGGCATGTTGCTACCCTCCTCACAGTTTGTCTTAGTTGGAGTTCAGGCAGGACTCAGTGTCCTGTCTCCAGATTTCTTCTGTCTGCTTTCTGACTCCTCTTCATTAACCTAGGGCATCTTTGGATAATCACAGCAATGGGAACTTTGCTCTGACTTGTCACATATTCTTCTACTATCTTTTCCTGGGCCTTGCCTTCTTCCATGGGATCTAGATTTTGAAACTCAAATCAAAGAAAAGACTCTTTTCCTCCCTCAGGTTATTATGTGTTGTGTACAACTTGAAGTACTGAATGAATTCATGGTTGACTATATAGACAAAGGGTCACATGATAAAAGGAAATAATTTTTAATTGTTTTTTAAAAATATTTTACACGCGAAAATTATATTTTTACACATGATGCAGAACATGACTGAAAATGTTAAGATTTACAATATATACATCAAAACAAATAACTTATTCTTTATCTGGCCTAATACCTAACTACTGCAAATACCTGAATATTTAAAAAAATCTCTAAGGCCAGAGACTCTATGTTTTATACTTGTATTCATTTATTCAACAAATATTTGTGAAAGAAACTCTTCATGTGCTGATAATCATTTTGGTATTCTGTCTGGCTACTTTTAACACCCTCTTGTCATCATCCCCACAATTTTGGCCTCATGGGTTTAGAAAGAAATATATTCCTTATCTTCTCTTACACTCTTATCTTTTGAATATACCCCAACTCTTCTTAGGACCCATTCTCCAACCCCTGCTTGGTTGAGAAACAAACTTTCCTATTTTGCAATCAAGTAATATACAGGTAATTCCCATTTGTAATATCAGTATAAAAGATTTATCACGATACCATTACAGGGATTATTCTGCTTTTCCCTTCCCATATAAGTCACCAACACTCACTGACAGTGAAATAGTAGGCATATGCTAACAAGAAGTGCCACTAAGTCCATATTATAGGAGAGAAATAAATCTTATTTTCTCAGCAGAGAGCTTCCATTAATTGGCAAACTGTGAAAGAAGGAGAACCATGTTCTCAAACCTCAGCATTCATCAGAATCACGTGGAGGGCTTGCTAGAACAGCCCTTGTTGCAGCCCACCTCCAAAATTTCTAATTCTGCAGGTTTGGGTTATAGCCCTGGAAGTTTCATTTCTAACATGCTCCCAAGTGATGCTGATTCTGCTGATCCAGAGACCACATTTTGAAGATTACTGGAGGATGCCACAATGAAGCCACAACAAAAGGAAGATGCAGAAAGAACATTAGAAATCTGATGGTTAGAAATTGAAGATCGTATCAAAAGAGTATGGCCTAAGTATTGCCTCAAGTTGTATATGATATAATATTGTGCTAAAACGCCTCCCCCAACCTCGAGGAAATTTCACCATAGAATCAGGGTGATAAGAAAAGGGTGCTGAATTGGAGATTAGCAGTGCCTCACAGCAACAAGTGTGGGACTCAGAGGAGGCAAGGTCTGTCCTTTGGTCCTTGGAATGGTCATCTCTCCCAGGTCTGGGAAACCATATGCTCATCTCTGGGCTGCAGACCGTCCTTTTTCTCCAACCCTCCATGCTTAATAAACCTTGGAAGAACACACAGATGGGGCATGGAATGTCCTTCTCCTAGGTCTCATTTCCCTGATTAGAAGAGGCAACACATCCGTTCTCTGGAAAGTGGGGTATGAAGAAGATCAATACTAGGTAAATATTGTATTATTGTGGTAATATATACATAATATAAAATTTATCTTTTTAACCATTGTTAAGCGTACAATTCACTGTAATTAAGTATATTTACAACGTTGCACAGCCATCATCACCATCCGTCTCTAGAATTTTCATCATCCCAAACAGAAACTCTGTACCCCTTAAATAACAACTCTCCATTTCTCCTCCCCTCAAATGCTGGTAACCTATATACTTCTTTCCACCTCTGTGAATTTGCCTATTTTTTATTTTTAATCTGTATCAACTAAACTTGATAGTGGATAAAGGTTATTTTTGGAGGTTTCTCTCACTATCCTTACTTTATTTTTTGACTCCCCAAAAATCTACTTTGACCAACGTCTTCCCATAATGTCTCAAACACTTCCATCCCCATGATGCCCTCCTTTTTCTGCATGTTGGAAAAAGGACATCTGCTTAGACTAATGCATGCAGATGTGTCAGTGGCTGAAAGTTTACCGAGAGCTTACTTTGCGGCAGATGCTGTTCTAAGTGCTTTCTGTGCATTTATCCATTTCTCCCTCACAGCCTCACCACTAGGGATACTATTGTTATCATCTCTATTGTGCTGACAAAGGAGATAAGACTCACACGGATGAAATATTTTTTCTAAGACTGCATAGTTAATAGGTGATGAAGCCAGGAGTCTGCCCCCAGAGGCAGTTTTCCTAACCACGGAGGATGCTTATTAATCAAAAATTTGGTAATTAGTGGAACATTAGGCTTTGTGCCTAATGGAACATTTTCAAAGATATTTTTGAGCCAAGAGGACTTCCTGGTGGGAAGCCAACAGTCATCTTCAAGGCCTAAGGCAGTTTTCTGCCACACCCGTTATCCCCATTTCCATCCCCAACTGACTCCAAAAATATGATCTTGGTCCCAGCTTTCCAAGCAACTTGACTCCTTCTCAGAACCTTCCCCCCCAACATTCCTTGGCCCTTCCTGTTGGTCCTAGGGGCAGGACTTCCTCTGCCTCAGCCTCTGCTTCCTCTGGTGGGCACAGAGGAGGCCCCAAGTTCTCCTTAGGTTTTGACTTCAACACTGTCCCTAGTTGACCTCATTTCAGCCAAGATTTGCCTCTTGGGAATTGAGCTGAGGTCAGCATAACTAACTTCTCCACTCAAATGTTCAGTCTTCATAGTCACTCATATACAATGGTCATCTTCTCACAGTTTAAAAAAAGAGACTGACAAAATCATAGGGAACATTGAACAAAGCTATCAGGTTGATAGAAAAAGGAAACTGCTTTAAAAAAAAAAAAGGCCATTGAGATAAATATTTGTGAGCCTGTCATTTAAAATCCTTTTTGGAACAAGACAGGGAATAAATAATAAATAAATAAACATGCTTCTCAGTGGTGGCCTGAAAGAAATAATTTAAATGTATTTAGCATTCAGGAAGTAGGTTACTGACAAGTAGCTATGGCATTTCAAATATATTACCTTTTTGCATCCTGACATTTAATTTATTGTACTTCAAAGTACCCTGAAGTACCCATATATATTTCTCTATGAGAAAATGATTCAACATACCAGCTTTGGAAAATAAATTTAAGCTTCCTTTAACCAAAAATTCCCTGGTAGACCAAACTCCTTTAAGATTTTTTTTCCTTTATTTGTTTTTTTAGAGACAGGGTCTTGCTATGTTGCCCAGGCTGGTGCTGAACTCCTAGGCTCAAGCGATCTTCCCACCTCGGAGTCCTGAGTGGTTGGGATTACAGGCCTGCACCACTGCACCCTGCTTCAAAAGTTTTTAAGATAAATTGTTTTTAATTCTAAATTTCAAGGCAGAGATGAGATAGAGAATAATGATTACTGACATTATTGATCAAATGTGAAGGTAATTTGTACATTTTTAGTAAGAAAACATGCATTGGAGATGGAGGATAACTCAGCAGTTAAGAACTCTCTCTGAAACCATCAGATGTGAGTCAAACTGTGGCATGGCCCCTCCTGGTTATATGACTTTGAGCAAATCACTCAAGATGCCTATGCCTCAATCTACTTATCAGTAAAATAGAGGTAATAATAATAATTAGATCTTCCTCATGGTGGTATTGTGAGGATTAAATGAGCTAAAGCTTGGCTCCTTGCCTGGTTTATAGTAAGAAAGCAATAAAGTTAGCTGGCATTATCTATTATCTATCTTCAAATAGTTCTGAAGCTTGAGTGAAAAATTGGTATCACATTTAGGATTTTGTTTTGTTTTTTTGCTTTTTGTGGGGTGGGGTGGGTTGGGGGGAAGGGTCCAGGCATCTCAGAATACAGACATGTGTTAATCTAAGAAATATCACTAATGGACTCTCCTATGAGAAAACCACTTACCCCAAAAGAATATCCATACTGCAGAAAGATCAACCTCTCCTAATTCCCCCAGCTGTCCTGGAAGAGCTTGCAACATATGAGTTCAATACCACCCTTAGCCCCAGGTCAGTGAAACCAAAACCGCTACCTTGGACACTACCTCTCACCTCAAGGTGCTCAACAAAGGCCCTTTTGTTGGTGCCACTCCCCATGGGATGATAGGTCTCTAAGACCAAGAAGAACCTGGAGTCCCTGGCCTGCTTCCTCTTCCAGATTCCAGGACTCTGGAATTCCCTGCCCTTTTGCCCAGTGTATTTCTCTACCATAGTTTGGGCACCGAGATTCCAGAATGCTCTACCCAAAGGTCTGCAAGCCTGTCTCCTAAGTCTTAATGAGCATCATTCTTAGGGCTTTCTTCCCACAGGGGCCCAGGACACCATTGGTGTTCATTCACTTTCACTCCAAAGAATGGACAAGAAGCAGCTGCTTTCAAGGCTAGGCTGGTTGATGGAGATTATAATTGGTGGCTACACTGTGCACTTGCTTCTGTGTGAGGCCTGTACAATGAAAGCCTGAGCAGTAGGTGTGTGTAGGGGAAGCTGCAGCCAGCTGGCCCAGCCCTGCCATTCGGGGAGTTGAGAATTCTTAATTTGAACCCAACTTGTCAATGTTTTATGAAACTTGTTAAGAGGTAGAAGGATAGAACATATAACAGTGTATTCACCTGATATACAACTTTAAAAATATTTAGTTATATGGTATTTGGAAGAAATGTGCTCCTGCCCTGGGCCCATCAAATGTTAGGGAGCAGAACTGAATGAATTAGTTGTTTGGTGAAAAGTGCCCTTTATAAGAATAGTAAAACAGACAAAGAAAATTTCGCACTTGAGAAACCAGTTTCTCCTAATGCATCCAGCACTTGAATTTTAATTCTTAGGAGATGTAATTGTGGGCACCATTTGCCTGGAAATAACTATGTGGGTACATGGGTATAACCATTTTCGAAGAGTCCACTGTAGACAGAAATATTTTCACTAAAATACCATTGTAAAAGTCAGAATCCCATGACCTCTTCTTCCGTGGCCGCCTCCTTCTTTACTTCCCTTCCCTACAAACTTTCTAGTTCAAAATATAAGCCCTTTGGGAGTTGTGTATCTAATTTCAAGAGAAAATCTGGAGTATAAATAGCTCTCAAGGATCAGTCGATTGTAGATTGGGTCAGTTTTCACAGCTCTCCAGCCCCCAAGAGCACCCAGCCAGGGTTTAGGAACCCCTCACTTTATGCTTTATTGACTCCATTGGGACTAAAAAAAAAATTCATATTAAACACCAGTGGAAGCATGTTCAGAGATCAACAGTGATAACTTTTTATACAGATACTCCTTATCATTTCTTTTCTGTATAGTGTATTTTAAGAATTCCTAAGGAAAATTCCTAAGAAATTCCTAAGAATTCCTAAGGAAAATTCCTAAGAAAATTCCTAAGGAAAAGAATGATTATTCTTTCATGTTGTAAGTTTCTTAAACACAAAGTCTTCATTTTATAAGGGCATTCACTGTGTCAACAATTATGCCCACTCTTCCCCCTAACACGAGGATGAAGAGCAATCAAGCTGTTGGATGTTTGTAAAGCAAAATTAATTATAATATTTGAGATCCCATTTTGTCATCCTACTTGCCCAAATTTTTTTCGAAAATGAAATGAGGGAAAAATGCAGTCTTACATGTGACATAATCTTATATAAGTATTCAGATATTTTCATATCTTAGATATATGTATAAGAAGATTATTTATGATAATTCTCTATGAAGAGTTCTGGATTATCATTCCACACTATACTATAGTTTTTGTCCTGCCCTGTCTACCATGGTCAAGTGAAACTAGAGGAGCCTCTTGTGCTCAGAGGGAGGAAGACACAGAGTACAAGGCAGGTGCTCAGGGAAGGGAAAATGAATAGGAAAGAAGAGATGGAGGGGAGAAATATGCACCTTTAGGTTTATTAGTTTATTTTTTGAATTATTTAAATTTAGGTTTTATCCTCCTGTCTTCTCTCTAAACTGGAATAATAAATGAACCTGCTACAAGTTGTTTATGTCTTCCTTAGAAATTCTTATCATTCTCTACTTGATAAATGAGCATAAAATAATTGTTATTTAGCAGACATGCTGAGTCCCTTGGCTATAGGCATGGAAACAGTATACACAATTTTTAAAAATTTTCTTTCCTGTGACTATTGAAAATTCTATCAAAAATGTTTAATGTCTTTTCCATACCAAAAATACATGTTTCTTCACAATTTGTTTCAAGAAATTATAAAGTGATTATTCAAGAGAAAATTAACCTAAAAGCAATGAAGGAGATGAGGGCATTTACCTCCAAGCTGATGCTACTTATCAATCAAATAATATGGGAATCTAGACTAAAACTTCTTCTACCATTTCCCTCCTCACTCCACTCCCTAAAGGTCGTCAGTTATAATAGTTTAGTGTAAATATTTCTAGACATTTTCCAGTCATTCAGTGGATATATATTGATCCCCTACTCTGTGCCACCCACAATTTTAGGTGCTGCAGTGCACAAAAACAGAGCAACCCTCTGCTCTCAAGGTCTTTACAATCCAGGTCACTAGACTGTAAGCATAAAATGAATAAACAAGCTAGTAAACATATGGTATGACATCAAGCAGTGCTAAGTGCTAAGAGCAAGACTGTGGCAGGATGACAAAAAGAGTAAGAGTGCTCATACTTGGTGGGGGATGCAGGGAAGCCCTCTCTACTTAAATGCAGTGAGGAAAAGATCCACACAAATATCTTGAGGAAGAGATTTTAAGCAGGGGACAGCAAGTGCACAGACCCTGAAGAAGAAGCAAGCTTGGCAGCTTTGAGTACAGCAAGAAGGTCAGTGTCGCTACAGCAAAATGAATAAAGGGTACTGGTTAAGAGAGAAAGTTGGAGACTTAGCTTGGGATGACTTATGTGGGACTTTATGAATTAGGCATTGACATTGTCTGACTTACACTTTAAAAGAGGCATTCAGGCTACAGAGGGAAGAAGAGACTGACAGGCACAGGAGCAAGAGCTGGGAGACCAGTTAGGAGGCACTGTAGTCAGCCAGGCAGGAGATGGTGGTGGCCTGGCCTCTCACTCATTCATTGCTAGTGGGGATGCATAATGGTACACTTTGGACAACAGTTTGGCTGTTTTTTACAAAATTAAACACAGTCTTCTTATTACCATCCAGCCATTGTGTTCCTTGGTGTTTACTGAAATGTGTTGGAAAAACCTGAACACAAATGTGCTTTACTCATAATTTTCAAACCTTGGAAGCAACCAAGATGTCTTTCAACAGTAGAATGCATAGACAATAAAAAGAAATGAGCTATTAATCCATCGAAGGATATGGAGAAAACTTAAATGCATATTACTAAGTGAAATAAGCCAATCTGAAAAGGCGTAGCCTTTTAGTGTGTGATTCCAAGTATATGACACCCTGGAAAAGGAAAAACTATGGAGACAGTAAAAAGATCAGTGGTTGCCAGGGACTGAGAAGTAGGAAAGGTAGGAAGGATGAGTAGGGGAAGCACAGGGATTTTTTAGGGCAGTGGAACTACTCTGTCTGATACTGTAGTGGTGGATACATGTCATTATGCATTGGTCAAAATCCACAGAATGTACAACATAACAAGTGATTGCTAATGTAAACTATGAACTTTAATTAATAATCATGTATCAATATTGGCTCATCAATTGAAATAAATATACCATAGTAACACAAGTTGTGGATAATGGGGGAAACTGGAGTTAGGGGTAGAGATGAGATGTATGCAAACTCTGTGTACTATCCATTCAACTTTTCTGTAAGCATAAAATTGCTCTAAAAAAAAATCTATCAATTTTTTTTTTTAAATGAAGAAGTTGTGGATCTCAGGCAGGGAGAGCAGAATGCAGACTCCTCTAGAAAAGGACACTCATTCTAAAAGGAAAAAACAGAAACTCCTTGCCCAAAACAAAAAAGATCAAGGTGTGTTGCCTGGCTGTGGAGGCTTCCTCCATTTAACATGCTGGAGTAGCAGAGATAGATTCACAGGAGGATGAAGGTCCTCATAGGCTACTTTTGCAACTGAACTGTAGAGCAGAGAAGAATCTTTGAGAAGTAGACTTGTTGCTACATATTTCTGTCAGCTAAAACGAAGGGAAATTTAAATTAGTTCTTAGACACACAGACACACATCCAGACACCTGCCCAGATTTACTTCTTGTCTGCCACACACATTCTCCTGGTCCTTCCCTTCAGCCTTCCGATCCAGAAAGAAGTTCCCTCGTATAAGGATGAGCACAAAAAGAAACCATCACAGAATCCGTACAAAAATAACACAAGAATAAAGGCAGAAAGGGATAGGTAAAAACACATGACAAAGAACCCATGCCACAGGAATGTACAAATCTGTGAGCTTGTCCTGCAAACTCAAGAATTTAAAAATTGTCACTTCTGTATTAAAAAATTAATAAATTTAATACTAAGACACAATGACTTAAGAGAGAAATAATATGATAATAGAAGGAGGTGAAAAAATAGGTACACATAACTCAGTAAGCAAATGGAGGAGGAAGACAAGACCATCCAGGGAAGAAAGCCACAGTCAAAGCCACAAATTTTAAAAGAGACATTACTGAAAACATACATATAAAAAAGGAAAAAAGTAAACAAAACAGGGTAAGGGCAAAGACTTTTTTTAAAAAATTTTTTACTGTAAAAACAATAGATATGGAAACTGGATAAAAGAGACCTCTTATGGACATAATGTGTTTCCCTGAAGAAGAGAACCAAACAAATGGAACAGAAAAAATAGTAGTTATAATCTGAGAAAACATGAGTAAAATCCCACTAATGCTTTGACCCATATATTAAAAGGGCATGATATGTACAGGAAAAATGATGCCCGACTCAGTACCAATTACAGCTTAGAAAACATTGAACTTCTAAGATAAAAGACCATTTTTGCAACTGTGCTAAGTTAAGGCTCTTAATTGAGCTCCAAACTTCATTCTTACAACTTATTCTATTCTTCCCACAGCACACAGAGTGGCCTTTTAGAAACATAAATCATATCACACCTTGCTTAAAAACATTTCAATGACTTTCCATTGCAAAAATGACAAAATCCTTCCAAGGCCTGATAGTAGCTGACTTTTACCTATATTTGCCTCATGTCTTGCCTCACTCAGGATACTCCACCCACATTTGACCTCCTTTCTGTTCCTCAGACACATCAATACTGATAATACATCAGGGCCTTTGCACTTGCTCTTCTCTCTGTCTGGAATGTCCTTGCCCCAGCCTTTCCTATATCCAATTCTTTCTTATTCCTCGGGTCTTAACTCCCTGGCCATCTTATCTAAAGTAGTGTTTCCTGTCATAATTAATCTCATTATATCACTCTCCCTATTTCTTTTTAGTCTCTTTCTTTTAGAATGTAAGTTCTACATGAGAAGGAACCATTCTAACTTTTTCAATTTGTAATCACTCGTAAGTTGACAATTTTGCAATGTCTACATAATATGGTGTTTAGTCAATTGCAAATAGGATTTTTGTACCAGAAATAGAATTGATATGCTCTATTAAATGAATATTAATAGAAAGCTTAGCTTTTATCTTCTATCTTATTTATAACCCATACTGGTAGTTACCACAGAGTGTTCATAAGTGAGTGGAAATATTCTTTCTTGTCCAAACAAATAGGATACACACACACACACACACACACACACACACACACAGAAATCGAGAGAGAGAGAGAAAGAGATGTATTTTAAGGAATTGGCTCATGCGATTATTGGGACTGGCAAGTCTGAAATCTGCAAGGCAGACTGGCAGGCTGAAAATTCTGGCAGGAGTCAATATCTCAGTCTCAAGTCCAAATCCAGTCTGGAAGCAGAATTCCTTCCTCTTTAGGAGACCTCTTTTCTTAAGGCCTTCAACTGATTGGATGAAGCCCACTCATATTTTGGAGAGTAATGTGATTTCCTCAAAGTCTATTGATTTAAATGTTAATCACATCTAAAAAATACTTTCACAACAAAGAAAGTAGACTGGTATTTGAACAAACAACTGGGCACCATAGCCTAGCCAAGTTGACACATAAAATTAAACATCACAGAGATATTTGTTGCTTTTTCAAGATTCCCTTTAAGTTATACAATAGCATATTTCATGCTTTTCTCTTTACACACTCTCTTCCTTTATTCCTATCCACTAATTAATCCATATCATTGTTTCCTCCTGAGAATATATGCTCTTTCCTTCTCAATAAATGGCCTCATACATCATGACTAAGGGTTGCTAGTCTCCTGAGTACCATACCTCTCTGTGAACTATCATTTCTGTGTGCTGATTTTGTCGTGTTTGATGATCTGTCTTGGATAATTTATGAGTTTAGGACATACATCCTTAAGTCATTACATCAATTTTGCTGAGGAGGAGTTGGCAACCATTACAGCATGTCTGTCATTCTACTCAGATTTGCTGATAAAACAAGGCAGCAGTGGAATGCTTGGAGCGTGGTGACATCACAGATTATACCACAATGATTTCTATTCCAACTGTCCTGCTGTGTAGTTTTATTTGATCGCTGCATAAGAGTAATAGATATGGCATCATCTTTAAAGTGGTGAAATTTTCAAGCCATGTAGTGTAGTAACTTGCTGAAATGGGCTAAGGAATCTAATTTAAAATGGCCAAAAAGGAAAAAAATATATTGCGCTTTAATTTTCTATTTCAGTGTTGTAAGGGTAAACCAAAAGTATCAGAATCTAAGACCCCAAAGAAAGTTAAAACTAGTATACAGTAAGTATAAATCAGTATTAACATCCAACTCTGTAAATCTTTTTGATCCTCATATGTATACATTTAGCTTTGTAACTCCAGCATCCAGCATTTATGTTTATTTTTTTATAAGTTATCTCATAAATGCATTCATGCTTAATACCACAAAAAATAAATATTTGTAAATGACTGTCTTCTACATGTTTATAAAAAAACAGCAGAACATATGAGAGGTCATTTAAACTTTAAATTTTAAAGGAACATTAAGATTTACTCTTCTGCATATTATCTTTTGAGCCTCTCTTTGGCCTTGGTCTTATTGGGTGCTTTGGGTGGGCCTCTTGGTTTTTTGCCATTTTGTTTGGTTCCTGCCTTCTTGAGATGGCCTGTGACTTGTCCCTGAGGCTTTAGCATGGGCAGCTACCTCTGGCTACCTTCCCTCCATTAGCGCATAATCCTTAGGCCTCATTCTGTGCAAAGAGATTTACCAAAGCGAATGAAACCCACAGGTCAAAGCTAAAGTATGCCAAAAAGAGCTCTGAGTTCTTAAATGGTGCACTGACAAGGAAAGAACCACTGTCAAACGACAGGTAGACCTGGCCTGTGTTCTTCCTGGAGGCAAAGCTTGACAGCTCTGGAAAGCCGTTTTTGTATTTGGTGGGGAGCCTTTCACAGGATCTTGCCAGTTCAGACCTTTAGGAAATTCTTGATTACTGAAGCTGAGCGGCCTTAAAATAAAGATGTTTCCTTTCCTGCTTTAATGGCCACTGTTATTACTGGTCAGTCCAGTCTACCTGCGGTTTTTACAGAAGTGTGATAGTGGTTCCAGTTCCTGTTCACTGTTTCACTCCTAGGTTGATTTCCTTGTCCAGCAGTTCTAAACCCATCAGCCCTCCACCCGCAAGACAGCATTTTCTCTGAACTGGAGATGTCTTTTCCACTTAAACAGGCTTGCAATGAGCTTTTGAAATAACTCATTTATTTTCAAGTGTTTTCATCTTTTAACTTTTTAAATCTTCAAAGTTAATATCAAAATGATTATCTTTTAGAGTACTTAAATTATTATTTTCCTAAAATCTATAAATACTTATCCAATAAAATAGCACCTGTGAATGACTTTTGTAAATTCCAAAGCCTCATTCAAATAGAATGTACTATCTGTATTATGTATATAAGATTAGTAAATATGTGACAGCTATGATAGATTCAATTTCCCTTTTGTCCTTCTATTTCAGTTGCTTCCTTTAGCAGCAGACATATGTTTATGGATTCTCTCCTACATCTTTTCTTAGTTTTATTCATTATTAAAATAGTATATTAATGATACTAACAATTGATACCTCTAGACTGGTATCATTGTTCTGAAAGCTGCAAATGCTTAAGTCTATTTAGTTCTTGCCTTCAAAAGATGATCAATTTGAGAAATTAAGAGCTTTACAAATGTTAACACAATTTTTTTTCTTTCTTTAAATAGCTCCTATTAAGAAATAACAAGGGAATAATTTGCTATATTTTAAATCCCATTGCAATGCTTATTTTTTATTATTAGTTTTCCTTCACTTTTTTCTAATGTTTAATCTGCATAAATTTTTGTAGAAGGCTGCTGGATACGGATGATGAGCTCTGTGACATTCAGTCTGATGCAGTCCCAGCGGAAGTCCGAGACTGGTTGGCTTCTACCTTTACACGGAAAATGGGGATGACGAAAAAGAAACCTGAGGAAAAACCAAAATTTCGGAGCATTGTACATGCTGTTCAAGCTGGAATTTTTGTAGAAAGGTAAGTGAAATCATTGGTATCTCAAGACAATAAAATTTGAAAGGCAGCAAATGTGTTCACTACATCAAAGTTATGAGAGTCCTATATTTTACGTATTGGGGAAACCCACAATCTTTACTAGAATGAACAAATTTAGGACTTTATGATGAACTTATCTATAACAAAGATACCTTGTCCTGGATCTATTCTTTTTATTTATTTTAAGTTGACATGAATATTAAAAGCAAAGACTTTTGAATGATCATTCTCCTCAAATGAATCATTGTGAATAACTGTTTAAAATCAATTCTAACATATTTGTATGTTATACAACTAATTTTACCTAAATAAAATGTAATATCTCATAAAATATATTCTATACTAGATAACAATCTACATATAAAAAGCAAGCAGCCTGCCTTAAAGCCTTAAAGGCCTTTAAGGCTGTCTGCCTTAAAGACAAAAGACCATTCTCTTCCCATCTTTCCATCATGGGAAAAAAAATCTCTCTCATGTTCACTTTTGAGAAGTTTTTTTTTTTTTAACATTTCTGTCACTGAAGCAAGGGGTATTTGATTATTCCTAGAAACATGGATTCAAATCACCAGAGTTTCCAATATGAAGCACGTGTTAATATGACCCAATTTTATATTCTCTTAACCCTTAAGAACACAGCTTATTCATGTGCTTAGGAAACAAGATGTTTCAGAACTAAAACTACAAAAAGACCCATCCAAAACAAACATGTTATATCTGACAAAATTGAAAAGTAGTTATCAGAAATCCTGCAGATTAAAAAAAATTATATTGAATTATATATAAAATATTATTTTAATATTTTGAAAATAATAAAATTGAGGAACAGAAAAACTTTCTTTGCTATACTTAAAATTAAATTTGAGAAAGACCACATTACTTTTTATCTTCTGATATCTCTAGGCATTACCGCTAATAAGCATTACAAACTTTAATTGCTCTCTGCTAAAGGAACAATGGGAAGCACACTTGGGTTTCTAAAAGCGAGAATGCGTTGCAAGAAATATACTAAGCAATTTAAAGATGTATTTATTATAACCACAGCACATAAAGCTTCTCATATCTTGGCTTGTGCCTGTTTCACCCAAAATAGCATCCACTGAGTGATTTTCAAATTCTTCTACATTATTTCTTAAACATATCTAATTGGCTTAGATTTTAGAAATCCTCATAATAAATGGTCTGATTAATTAGGTGATGTGACACCATCCCGCTAAGTGCATAAACTTGTCCCAAGTCTACCTGCTGGGACCAGAAGTCTGAGGCAAGGAGGCAGAAAAGAAAGAATTTCTATAACCATATTACTATTTATTAAAACAACTTAGGCAACTGTGACAGTTATTGATTTTCCATAGCATCAAATAAAAATATCTAAATTGTATTTCAGAAAGGCAGTGAGGGAATCACAGATAAAACATGACAGTATGTTTGATTTGCTAAATGAATGTATATTTTGCCTTTTTTGTTTAAAAGAAATTGAAGTATTTGGCAACCTGGAAAAAAAAGTAAACTGTGGAAGCAAATCAACTGAATTTCCATGTCCACTCAAAATAAGGTTAAAAAGAATTCTATAAAATATATTGACATGCTAAATTTCCATTTTTTCATATGCTACATAAGCCAAATTTTATTTAATAGCCTACTAAAACATCAAAATATATATAAGATAACTAAATTAATAAGCAGTCTTGAAGAAATCAAAGTACTAAGGACACATAGAAATGAAATATTTCTTTTATCACTGTTGAATCCCATTAGTAAATGCTTAAAAATAGCAGGACATGTTTATTGTGAATTTTCAAAAATAATCATCTTCAAACCTGAAAGCTGAAAGCCTTTTTGAAGTCTTATTGCTTCCTCCCTCAAGCATTCCCTCCTGAGATTCAATACCTTAGCAAGTCCCGGCGATTACTTACCCCAAAGTATCCTGATTATACCCACTTCCTCGTCTCCTCCTACAATCCCAGTCTAAGCCCCCATCATCTATCTGCTATCTGAAATATGACAGTGGCTTTCTAACTGGCTCCTCTCCTCCTCACGTACCCTCTCCCAACAAGTCATTCTACAGTGATGTTTGAAAATACAAATTTGTTCCTGTTACTCTTAAGCTGCAAACCATCTCATGGTAATCAGGACTTGCTTGATAAGGGCCCCTTTTTCTTTCTAACCTCATCTGATTCTACCTTCATCCTTGACTGGATATACCAACCTGACTTCAATTCCAAGAACATTTCTAAACTGTCCTGCCGTGGAGCTATTGATCCTACTATTCTCTCTGCCAGAAATGATTCTCTCCACCCTTCAACATGGCTGGCCCTTTTTACCTTTCCAGAGATCTTCTTTGATCACTCTATACACTGTTCCTCACTACTGCTGCCCCCAGCCGGCGGTTTGTCTCATAGCACTTATCCCTTCTATTATTCTATATTGTTTCTTCTTTTCTTTTTTTTTTTTAATCTCTTTTTAACCATTGGAATAAACCCTGTGAAAGCAGCAACTATATTTTCCTTGTCCTCCACTACAGAGTCTGTTGCCTAGCACAGTGCCTGGCATAGGATGGTTTGTTTGGTTTTGTTTAAGTTTTTGAATTATATTTTGTAATTATTGTAAAACCTTTCTAAAGTAATCCACTGTATTTCCAATAGGACTTTCACTTCCTCTAGGAGCCCAGGAAACTCATTATCCTTTTTCAGTGACTCCTAATATATCACCTATTTACTAAAGTGTGAGACAACTGTATTAAGGTTTCTCCCACACTCGTTCTAATTCCAGGATGACTTATCTTAATTTCCCATCTTCATTTTCTATACTAGAATTCTATTCCTGATTATATGATTAGAAAAGTGTGATAATGAGAAAGTTTCTCTGTCTCTTTGGAAGGATAATCCTCTTTGTCTTTTTTTACATTCCATATAATGAGAAAGTACTTTGATATTCATTTCTCAGCCTACTCCAAGTCTAAGAAACTCAACAGCACTGGAGTTCCCACTGAGCCCAGGGAGCTCTGATGTAAGAGTTAGAACCAAGGGTATTGGCTGCAGGGTAATGAGAATAGTTATAGTAATAATAATAATAATGACTATCTTGTATTGATTATTTATTATATTATGCTAGGCATTTATATCATTCACTCTTCGCAGAAAGGTTATAATTATTCTCATTTACAAGTGAATGACATTAAATAGCTTTCCAAAGGTCAGACAGCTAGTGAGTATCTAACTTGTGATTCAGAGAATGTGTTTTCTTTGCTACATCATACTGCTTTCCTGTGCAATGAAGTCAAACTGATTTAATGTTACTTAACATTTTAAAACTTCCTATTCCTGATTGATTTTTATATTGACTCTTTTCCCTGTCCATCACCCTTCCGTTTCCCCTGTACTTTTATATTTTTCTAATAATGACTAAAAAAATAGAAAAAACTATTTCTTAAAAAAAAAGAACTAAGTAGCATCATTGACAGTAATTATTTTCTAGATGTTTTGTAGGGTGATTAGTAGTTTCCTTGCTCTGTGAGATTAGAATAATTATACCTATCTCAATGGAATAATTACTATAAGTGTTTTTATTTATAAACTCTTCTGAGATCTTTTAATAGAAATAGAAGATAAGGATTTTTTTATTATTCGTGGTCCGCCACATTCAAAGATGATTTATGGTTATCAAAAATAAACATACAATGGAAGCATGAAAGTAAAGTAATAACGTCTCTGGAATAAAATGGGAAGATACTTTATCAAGAAAGCCTAGGCTAGAGAAATAATTAAATACAGTATTTTAATTCTGAGCTTCCAAGAAGTCAAGATTAAAAAGGAAAACATAATGAATTACTTGGCTTTCATTACCTTTAAAAAAATGATGGCTTTTACATAGAAACTAAGTAATGTGTCCCATGAATTCTTAATATAAGGCACATTGAATCAAAAAGGTTGGTATCTTTCACAGTAGTTTTATAGAAGACACAGAATATTTTCCACATGACTGTTTCTTATATTGACCATATTTATTATTATATTTAATTAAAATATAGTATTGTCCAGGTGTTTTGGGGGATGAGAAGTTACAGCAATATAGCCAAAGAATGCAGCTTGTTGTGGACTAACTTGATATGAGAATGAAGGGACATGATTAATAATCAGTTGAATTCTTTCTTCCCAGGACTTTGTGGAGGAAACATGTATCTTTCAGAGTCCCGAATAGAAGCCTACTGCTATTTTTATGCATTTGAATACCATGTTGATTCTATTCTCGCATGAACCCATAGAGGAGGTTCTTATATTTGGTTTATGTCATTTTGATTGCCCATCAGAAGATGAAAAAACAAATTATTGATTAATAAAAATACTTTTGTTATTGATACTATTGTGGAAATGGAAAGAACTTTGTTTTCTCTCTCAACAGTCTTTCATAAATAATATTGAATGATGATTTGAACAAACTTGAGAAATTTTTGCCAGTATGATTTCCCCCAATGTTATTAACTGAAAACAAAAAGCTGTGTAGATTATGATACTACATATTCCCTCCTGTAATTTCCATTTTTTAAAAAAAGCTATAAAGGAAATATTTTAATGACATTCAGCTTCTAGACTAAAAATTTTGGTACATGAATGGACACAAGGCAAGAATATTCTACTGTCATGGATATGATGGCATGTTAGAAAGTATTGTTGATGCATATGCAAAGTACAGTCCATCTTTTAATAAGATAAAGTTCAGGGAAGGGTATCTTGATATGGAAACTAAAATCACATTAATGTTATAGAGTGGTTGTGTGTGGATAAAATACTATTAACATCTGTCACATTGTAGATGCTTAGTAAACTGTGGCTATAGTTATCATTGTTCCTACAAAAGGAGTGTGTAACTAATGGTAAAAGGTGAACAAGTCAAAACTAATCTTTTCTCTCATATTTAAGAAATATCTGAAAACTTTGAGTAAATTATTTTTATATAAACACTTATTTTTGTCTTTTTTAGGATGTACAGAAAATCCTTCCACCTGGTTGGTTTGGTATATCCAGCAGCTGTCATAGTAACATTAAAGGTGAAATAATTTCAATTATTTTCATTTTATAAAATAGTCATTTAAAAAAAATCTCAAAATGGTTAGGAGAAGAGAATAGGTCTTTACTGCCATCTACATATTGGAATATAAAAAATATTCTAACTATTAACAAAACATACTGTGTTCCAAATCCTGATGCATTATAGACTTAAATGATTGATTTATACTAACAAACTATGTCAATGCATATATATGCATGTGTGTGTGCACACATACATGTGTGATTTTTTTCTTCATGCTTTATTTAGGTAGATCTTAAATGCCATTTTGAGCTGCTACTAGTACTTATCAAAATGTATGTATTTTGTTATGACTATATTATGGAAGAGTTAAATGCATTATCAAAAGATGCATTAATCAACATCTATATTTTAAAAAAACAAAACTTATATAGAAGAAAATTATCTACAATTTTAAGTCTGAAAAAATGCAAAATATAAGATAAAATTAAGAAAGAAAAAAGTTCATCTCTCTTATCTTTGACTTCTCCAGTGGCTGCCCTATTCTAACACTCAATTGCAGTACTACATTGTTAGAAATAACTAGAGTTGAAACTCTGAAATGAGAAAAGTTACTGGCTCAGTTGTGTGTGTGTGTGCGTGTGTGTGTATGTGTGTGTGTGTGTTTGTTTGTGCATTGTTCCTAAATGTTATTTCTATAGAGACATTTTGTAGGCTCATTCTTTTAAAGTCCTTATTTCTTTCTATCACCTAATTTGGTTGGGGAAATTTAATCTTATCTCCTAAAAAAAGCTTCATAGTGGTTTTCTTGCATTCACCAAGAATTTAAAGGATATTGGCAACAGAAGATCTTGGGTTGCTTTATTTCTGATTTATTATATTCCTGTCCTATTTTAAATTTGTATTGCTTTTTTAAAAAAATTTCTTTTAAGCATCTTCTTTGCATTTGTTTTTTCTCTGCTGTATATTAAATTTTAAAGTTTTTTTTAATTTAAAAAAGTAGTTCATTTTTATTAGATGCTTTCTTATATTTATATTTCTTAAACTATACATGTTGAATACCCCTGATCTGAAAATCCAAGATCCAAAATGTTCCAAAATCCAAAACTTTTGGAGTGTGGTGCTCAAAAAAGAATGCTCATTGGAGCATTTCAAGTTATAGATTTTCAGATTAGGAATGTTCAACCAGTAAGTACATAATGCAAATATTCCAAAATTTGAAGAAAATCTGAAATCCAAAACACTTCCAGTCCCAAGCACTTCAGATTAGGGATATTCAATTTGTAATAAAGACACGAATATAACTGGAATGTCACATTCAGAAGATACTAATTGCTCTTCAGTTCTTGAGAGATTTTGCCTACTCTGTTATTTCCTCAACCATGGGCAAGAAAATTACTTATTTTTTTTTGTTTATTTTGAGAATCTTTGCTTAAAAATAACCAACAAAATACTGTAGTATGAGAGAATGTAATAGTTTTTCTAAAATGTAGTATAGTAAAAACATATGAACTAACATGTTAAAGGACAAAATATCACCAAGTAAAAAATGTTTTAGTTAAATAATTCTTATTCTCTGAGAAACCTCCTTGTCTTGTTTGTTCTCACTCTGATGACATAAAAGCCAAGCATCTGCAGTAGTTTACAAATGTAAATCATCATTGTTTATAAAAATTCCCAAGAAATGGAGAATTAACCTTTTACTCAGTGAGAACCCCCTAGTTGGAACTATAAATATAAATAGCAGCCTTCTAAGATTCTGAACTAACTCTTCTATGTTAGCTTTGGAATTTGATAAAAGATTTGTTGGCCTCCTTTGAGATTTCCTAGTGATAAAATGCCTTCTAGCAGAACTTTTAAAGACTTTTAATTTACAAAGAGATAAAGCAAGTGTTTGGGGATCAAATTAGGGCCAAATGCAAGGAATTTAATAACAGTGTACAAGCAAACCAAAAAGTATTTCATTGGTCTTTGTTTCCAAGTTATTAAAAATAGCATTTGAAGCAGTTATTATTATTTTTAAAGGGAAGTATTTTTAAAAAGAGACTGAATACATTTTATCAGATTTTCAGTTTAGCTTTAGCATGTTACAGCACATAGAGTTGGCCTCCATAAAAATGTGTTAACTGAATAAAATCCTAAAAAGAGCCTACTCAAATTCAAAATCAGTGCATAGCTTTATGGTTGCCCACTTACTGTTCAATACTAAACCTGCTGTGTGTGTGTAAACAGTAGGCCATCTTGCTAGCAGTTTCTGTTAATCTTCAGAACTGCCTACTATGCTTCTTTAGAGTTTTTTAAGCAAAATCATGAGGTAGCTGGAGTGGTTTAATATCCCTGCTCACTGTCCCTTCTCCCAATTAGGGGGTACTTTCCTGCTTCCCTACAGGCCTGTCTGCCTCCCTATGGAATTGCATGAAATGCCAAAATTACTATCCTTCTCCTCAATCAAAAGGCCCACTTCCTTTCTCTCGCCACCCATCTCTGCAGAAAAGTATAAATGGGTCAAAGTTAGAGTGAGTAATAAGTGAAAAGTAGTGTATAATAAAATATCTTTTAATAATAAAAGATAGTGTATATTCTGCCTCTCTGTGATATTTGCATGTTAAAAGAGGGCATAGATACCAAAACTTTAAGCCAAATTATAAAGTCCTATGGTGAAATTTCAAGCAATGTAGCAGGTGGGTGAGTGAGGAAGAAAAATTGGAGCTATCTTCTCTCTGTCCCTCAACTGCCATCACACATGTAACCAGCAATTCTACCTTAAAAGGAGGCCCATGCTGGGAAAATAATTTATAGCAGGAAGTTGGAGAGAGATTCAAGATAAGGGCAGTGTTACAGTGTTATCAAGTTTATTACATCAGTCTAATGACCTTGGGATTAGGGGAAGATGTTGGTGCTATATTCAGCATTATGGCCTCGCTTCTGTGGCTGTGGGCCCATGGATACTAAGTGGCCCTGTCATATCACAGTCCGGTAAAAGTGTAGTTTGACGTGCTAAATTGAAATATGAACTGCTGAATGTATGCTGTCTGTTCTTTTGAATACTTTTTCATAGAAAGAAACAGAACTATACGATGTTGCCACCTAAAGTATTCACTCTTTTTTCTATAGGATATCGATAAATGGTCTTTTGATGTATTTGCCCTAAATGAAGCAAGTGGAGAACATAGTCTGAAGTTTATGATTTATGAACTGTTTACCAGATATGATCTTATCAACCGTTTCAAGGTTAGCAACATGGGACAAAAGCGAAATGCTCTTAGAATTGGTTGTTTGAATAAGTATAAAAATGCAGCATTTTCATTTGAGTGAATTTTCAACTGATTGAGTCATTAATTCATTTTAGAATGTTTCTAGTTAGCAGGTCACAGAACTACGGGGACAAGTTCACCACATGATAGAGCCATTCTGCAGAACTCACTGGCATATCTATAGATCCAACTGGATATCATGAGGCTGGTATAGCTTCACTCCAACAAGATACCAACATACCCTGATTTATTCACAGAACATTCATGTAGGGATTCGAAGCTATGTCTTAAAGAAATATGATCAATCTCCAATGTTCCTGAAACACAGAATGAACCTTTATTGGCAGTTTTTCTTAAATTGAAATGAGGGAGCTTCTAATTAACTTGATGTAGATCCATCCAAGCAACGGATTTGATCCAGACTTCTGAGCAGTCTGCAGCTTGTAACTTTCATCATTTCATGTAGAATCGTGGCATTTTTAGAGCTAGAAAGTACAGGGTGGTCATCTATTTTAACACCCTTGTACTACAGATAGAAAAACGACTTCATGAATTGTAATTGGAAGTTTTTACCCTTTTAAAAATTAGCCTTCTTTGGAAGATATAAACATTTAAAGACTGTGGTATGGGTAAGACTGTTATTTCATCTATCTTAGTTAAATGCTTGTAGGTTACAATCCTTCTTGGGATTGAAAGCTAATAAATTAATGAAGTGTTTTTTTAAGACCAATCCACATTTGGACTTAAAGAAACTGCTGCCCACATCTGAGTCACTAATATGTCCCATACCAAACACTGTGCTCATGTTGATTTAGTGCCACTCTTTTGGTCAAAATATAATCATGATTATTACTTTTCCACAGATTCCTGTTTCTTGCCTAATTGCCTTTGCAGAAGCTTTAGAAGTTGGTTACAGCAAGTACAAAAATCCATATCATAATTTGATTCATGCAGCTGATGTCACTCAAACTGTGCATTACATAATGCTTCATACAGGTATCATGGTAAGAAAGTCTTTGTAACTGAAGTCTGTTAGTTTGGAAACATCAACTTCCATTTCCCTATGTTCATATTGTCTATTTAACACCCATAGAATTATTATAAGTAATAAGTATTATAAATGATAATCTTTTGGATTTTTGAGGGTTAATGAATCATTTATAATATACATTTTTCAAAAAATATTTTAATTCAGTGAATAAAAAGATACCCAGAGGCAAATAAAAACATATCAGTTTTCCAAAATTTGGACCATAGAACAGTTTTGTTTAAAAATTCCTTTTTAAACAAAAACAAAAACAAATTTTATAAAGGGGACCTAGAGAAAAAGTATTCAGTATAAAATCAGAGTGTTCTTCCCTCATTTATCATGTTCTCCTAAGCTAACCTTAGTAGCTTTTTCTCTTTTACTTGCATTGCTAATCATAATCAAATCCTAATAGAGATCTTGGGAAATTATTCATCTGAATATTTCCAAATTTTCCTTCCTCTTCTTTGAATATGAATGAATCAATGAGTGGGTGAATAAATGATTCAGCAATGCAAACCCTGGGATATTAGTGAGTAGATGACAGGGACTCAGACAGCTTGGAATTTCTGTCATGTCTTAGAGCTCAGGATGACTACCGCAGGGTGAAAAGTGAGGAGCAGCCCTTCCTTCTGAAGGAGCCAAACTGAGATGGGTTCAAAGAGGTGTGGGCCATGTGACATTTCCTAATCCTACTACTGCTTTCAGAATGAAGTGCAATGAGAAAAAATATACCATTTCAGTCTGGGTAGTAACCAGAATTTCATCATTTTAAAATATGTTTCTCCTTAAGTACATTTTTTTTTCACTTGTCACAAGTATAAGGAGAGCCAAATTAAAGTCTCCTGTTTCAGCTTTGGAACCTCTGGTCTGAAGGTGACATTGAAGAGATAAGATATGTCACATTAGTGGATAAATAGAGAAATTCAAATCCACGATGTGACTTTACCCTCAGACTTTTAAGAAATACTTATTGCAGGACCTAACAGCCATTCCAACTTCTCTGGGAGACTGGGAAATCTAGCCCAGCCTGGCATGACTCCTAGAAAGTTGAAGTCATTAGTAAAGATCATATAGGTGCTTTATGAGAGGGCATGACTACCAAATATAACTTCCCTCTATTTTAGCAGTTTTGACTTGGGAATTTGCTCCTGATTTTATTCATCCTTTAGCAAAAATGTGTCAGTGGCTCTTTAATCATCCACTAGTTTGGTCATTACAAACATTGTCTAGTGATAAAACATTAGCATTGTCTGGGATCAGAAAAATACATTTCAATTACAAAGAATAATGAAAAATTTTACAATAAATGGTGAAAGGAAAGGCAAAATGAGTTCACAAATGTATTGACTATTTTGACAAAACTAGGTTAGTTTTGACAGGTTTTGGAAAGTTATTTTAAGTTTTCTCTACATAAAAAAAGTTGTGGTAAGGGAGTATTCATTTTCATGCATATGAATGTGTTAGTTCTTTGAACAAAAAAGCTTTATAGAAATATTTATTCAGCTAAAACTCTCCAGCCCTTTGTTACCCCTCATATTTGATTCGAAGAAGACTGGGTTGCCTACGTTGGTGTTTTAGTTGATGCCTTGCTATTTCAGGATGACCCTATCAGTGTGACATTTATGGAGCACTTCAGTTGCAGCCCAATACTGTCAAGCGACTAATGCATCCTGTCACCTGCAAGATGTTTTAGGGACCATTGCCTGAAAGGGATTGCAATGAAACCATTGTTCAGTTTGCTAATGTCGTAAGGGACACCTTGAAGCCTGGGAGTAGACTATGCAGAGGAGAGTTGATGCTAATACACTGCTTGTCTCCTTCTCTCTCCTTTTGTCACTTGATTAACTTGTAGCCTGTGCCACGGTGACAGTGATGTGCAATAACTCAGTCCATTTGCTAAAGAGCAAATGCTTTACAGAGTGCTGCCAAGCTGCCTCCAAATGTCTCTTTGAATATGAAATCACCCAAGGGCCTTGACCAGAGAATACTTGCACTTGAGGGCTGCTGGCATTGTGTTCTCTTTAATATTAAGAGTAGAAGAGAGAGATGACTTGAAACCTATTTCCATTGGAACTTGTAGTTCACTAACTACATCAGAAGCAGTCTTCCATACCCTGGAATGACTCAATTTTTCTGTGTTCAATCTACAGAAAATTTCGCACTATTTCACTATTCTATTTCACACAGTAAAAGGCTTCTCATGCAACACTGTTAGGAAAAGTAGAAAGACTATGGGCTTGGGAAGCAGTCAGATTTCTATACCACTTCCTAATTCACTAGCTCTCCACCTTGGTTCCTTTCCACAAAAATGTAACTAATAATACAAACCATCTCATAGAATGGCAATGAGGAGTCAATAAAATCATATTTGTAAAGCCTAAGACATAATACCTATTAACACATACCTTAATACAAATTAATTAATTAATTATTATAATATGCAAGCTTTCTATACTGGTAAAATAATAGACTATTTCAACCTATTCAAAGGGATAGAGAAAAAAGCGTCCAACCCTATAATTTTAAGCTAAAAGAGATGTTTTACGTGCTTTTAGTACACTAGGAACTAAGAAGTCAATGTGATTTTTCTGACTTGAAATTCTCCCCACCCTATACATACAATACACACATATACTTCATCACACAGGCACACACACACGCACATACACATGCTTAGTAAATCAGATGTGAAATTATATAAATCTTAAAGCTTTATTAGCTTGTACCCATTCATATATCCAGTCAAATTAGCTAAAACCTCTGCTATAGACATCTCAGGAGAATGGTGCAGCATATTGCCTCCCTTGAGTAATAAATTCTATTGTGATCCATAGAAGAAACAGAAACTTTGGAATCTGACAGATTTCTTATTGTGCCACTAGATAGCTATGTGACTGACCTTTGGCATGTTAATCCAGTTCTTCAAGATTCAGCTTTGTTATCTGTAACATGGATAAAAATATTTATCTAGCGAAGGGTAAATGGCTACAAGAATTAAATGAGACCATTTAACTAAAGTATTCAGTTCATGTTAGTTCCCTTCTCTTTTTTTTTTCCTGTTATCATTATATATGCTGTCAGTGGCAGTCAATACCTCCTTATGATATAATTTGATGACTGCCTAATTTAGAGCGAATCTACCTGAGCATTCCTCCAGATAAAATGCAACCTACAGTTGCAATAAACACCTACATGAAACACAATGGCTTCGTTGCTCATGACTTACCATTTTAGCCCTTTATTTCTGCCCACTGGGAATCAGAACCTTGGATTGGTATTGGCCACTACTCTAGTTGGGAAGAGTGATATGATTCAGCCTCATTTTCTCTGGCATGACTCATGTCCTCATGAATCATTTACAAAATCTATGAACTTAAGCATCCATATTATGAGTTAGAATTATCATTTGACACCAGATAAAATGAATCAGCAGCTAAGGAGCTAACAATCAGTTCAAAATTCTACTTTTGCTAATACAAAATAGGTATATATTTTTAAATTGAGTGTGAAATTTCAGTGTTTCTCCCTTCTTAAACTAGTTTGTAGTGTAAACTTAATCATTAAGACCATAGTGTAGCAATAAATAAGAAGGATTCATGGAGAAAGTATTATTTATGGGAGGCACAGATTAATTAGAATAAAAATAAGAAATACATTTATAATCAATTTTGACAGCTAGCAAGATAATAGTTTTAAATATTTATAAACTAATCTCTAATTAAATTTTCTCTAATTTCTTAATTTATTGTTTTACTATTGCAATTTTATGTTTTATATTATCATAGTGAATATAGAATGTTACTTTTAAAAAAAAAACATAGTTAAACCTGCAAATCCATAAGTAGAACTAATAAGAAATACTTTAAGAAAATAGGTAATTTTTTTCAAGAGAGAATTTTATTTATTAAAACAATGGGTTTCTTGGGGTACAAAAACTGGTTTAACTTCAATTGCTACTCATTTCATGGTGTTTAATTTCATAGTTTCATTGGGAACATTGGAGGCTCAGTTCTAGTTCAGCCTATAATACAGGTCCTTAATAAGGTCACTTTCTTCCTTTTAATGACTCACAATTAAATGCATCTATAAACACAGAACAGCTCGTTATATCGACTTCCTTTGGTTCTGAAAATCATTTCTGCTTCAGTCCTCCAACTGTGAGACATTTATACTTTAATTGCAATCACTAAAGATATATTAACTATTATTTTCCAGATTTAATGCCTTAAACAATGTACATAAAGTAATAAATTCAGTAAAATACCATTTATTCTGTATTTTACTATATGACAAGATTTGTGATAGGCACAATGCATACATTAAAACCTCTTTTAAAACTCCACAGGGGAATGATCACTAATCCCATTTTCGTGGGAACTGTAGCTGAAAGGGTAAATAACTTATTTTCCTGGGGATCAAGAGATTTAAAATCAGGATTGCCTGATTCCACAGTCTCTTTCCCTACTACATTTTTCTAATGTAAAATTCATGAAATTCAATTCAACAAACAAATATTAAGTTTCTCTTGTGCCAAATATCATGATAGGTTCTGTAAAGGGAGCAAAGATTAATAAAACCATGCCTTTGGCAACTATAAGATTCTACAGTTGTCATCTCCTTCGTTTTTGACTTATGGACCTATAATGGGTTCCTCCAGCCTTTTATCCAAATTCCAAATTCACCAGCTTTAATCAAGTTAGTCCATCAACTCTTCCCATACTCTCCACCCTCTTGTCAATATCACTTCACTTGACTCTCCAACGCAATTGTACTATTGGTAATTCTATTTCAATATATTTCAATATAATCATTCCCCATTTGCTCTTTCTATTTAAAATCCTTCTGTCTCCAACTCTGCACTTAACTATCAATCTTTTTCCATCCTTCTTGCAATATCCATTGCCACCAAATGGCCTTTCTATCTGCCCTCAGATTGCATCTTTACTCAGCAAAATTTTATCAAGTACACATATAGTTTACATGATATTTTTCTGTTGTTTTGTGCATGGTCTTTGTCTTAAGTGTATAGACCACTAAGAGTGAACTCCATATAATTTTGGATTCTCCATTCCTATCATCAAGTACCATCCACTTGCAATGCTGTCCAGTAGAACTTTCTGTGATGATGGAAATACTTTGTATCTGTGCTATTCTATATGGTAGCCACTTGTCACATGTGACTAGTGAGCACGTGAAATGTGCCTAGTGTAACTGGGGAAGTGAATCTAATTTTATTTTATTTTATTTATTTTAATTTAAATAGTCACATGAGTTACCATATTGGACAGTGCAGTAAAAGTGTGTTACAAATAAACTAATTATTTCTAAATGAACTTATAACGTAGAAAAATTCTGTTAAATCATTCAGTTAACAGAAAGATCAGTGTAAATGAAACAGATGGTCTTGTATTTCATGTGAAAGCATCTATTCTTTCCTTTATCACTTTTAAGTTTACTTGCACAGTCATATATGTGTTATGAATAGAAAGTTCAGTGAATTCTCAGAAACTTTTCTAAATCTTTAAATATAAAAATGAAGTTCAGTTTCTCTAAAGAGTAAAGTGAATATTTTCAACTTTTAGATGGGAAATTTTCTCATAGTAGGGTCTTCTACAGAATTTGAGCTAAAAGACATTTTAATGACATATGGACTATATGTTAAAAATCACTAAACTGTAATCTATTTCATAAGGACTCAAATTGGTAGGGCTGTGAATTCAAAATGAAGGCAGGATTCATCTTTTAAATCATTGAAAATGACTCCTTTTTCAATTAGCAAGGATTATATTTCAAATTTTGAACATATAGGCCATAAAATAATCATTGACCTCATGGAGCATCCATTATACACAATTAATGGAAGTGAAAGGGGAAGAAATTTTTTAAAATATTAAAAAAATAAATAGTTTTATGATTGCATACACTGGATGCACTGAAAATCTTTTTCATAGAAAGAAAAGATGGCCTGTGCTTTCTAAGTGTGATGGATTCTTTCTTTAATTTACTAGCACTGGCTCAATGAACTGGAAATTTTAGCAATGGTCTTTGCTGCTGCCATTCATGATTATGAGCATACAGGGACCACAAACAACTTTCATATTCAGACAAGGTAAGTTAAATAAAGTATTAACTTTTATAAGTTAAAATTGGAAATTACTTTTCTGCATATTACTTAAGAGGCTTTTAAAAAACAATAAAGATTCTAATAACAATAGGTTTAATGGACTTTTAACAAAATTTCTTAAGCTGCAAACACTTAAATCAATCAATTATTATTTTTCAAGAATTTTGTATACAGTATTTTGTGACATATTTAGCAATTTAAGGAACATAAAAATGTGTAAGACAATTTCTCTCTGTCTAGAACTTGTACTGTGAACTATCATGCAAGTCACATATCTGTTCACTGAGACAAATCTTGCCACATATTGTTTAAGGTATTGGTTTGATGTCATTATGTATTTGAAAGTAATGAAATTACACTTCTGAAAAAAATTAAAAAATCAAAGAAATCTTATTTTTAGGCCAGCATGAAGCATTACATTTAAAACAATTGGAAAATGAGATTCTTTAGTGATAGTTATAATGACAGTTGTTTGAATCAAGATAACAGAGTGGAAGAGTAAATACTCTTCTACTCTGCTAGGGTTGCCATAAAAAAATACCACAGAATGGGTGACTTAACCAACACAAATTTCTTTTTCACAATTATGGAGGCTGGGAGTCCAAGATCAAGGTGTTAGCAGATTTGTTTTTTTCTGAGACTGTTGTCCTTGACTTGAAGACAGCCTCCTTCTTGCTGTGTCCTCACGTGGTCTTTTCTCTGCCTGTATGTAGCCTTAGTGTCTCTTCCTCTTCATATAAGGATACCAGTCATGTTTGATTCGGGTCCCACGCTTATGACCTCATTTAACCTTAATTATATCCTTAAAGGCTCTATCTCCAAATACAGTCACATTGGTGGTTAGGGCTTCAACGTATGAATTTTAGGGAAGACACAATTCAGTCCATAACATGAAGGTACTCTGTTTAGTTGAACAGAGAACTCAGTGCCTGAGAGGCAGAATTTGGTCTAGGATCCATCAGGATCCAAATCACTTGATATATGTGGGATCCTGAAATTTCTCCAACTCTTTCACTAGTCGGGATGCTTAACAAGGAGATGTAAGTTAAGAGACTGATGTCTCTCTGAAACCACTGTAGAACCTTCAATTCTTGTTGAGGGAAAACTAAACCTGGTTATTTTTTTCTTTACTCATTTGCTTTTGTTCATTTTTAAAAATTAATAGACTTTATTTCTTAGAGCAGCTTTAGGTTTATAGAAACACTGAACAGAAATACCCAAAATTCCCATATGCTCCCTCCTGCCACCCTGAAGTTTCCTCCCTTATTAACACCTTACATTGGTGTGGTACATTTATTACAACTGATTAACTGATATTGATATATCATTATTAACTAACGTCCACAGTTTACTTCACTTTTTGTATTATAGGTTCTATGGGTTTTAACAAATGTATGATGTTGTGTCTCTACCATTGTAGGATCATACACAATAGTTTTCACTGCCCTAAATACCCATGTGCTTCACCTACTCATTCTTCATTTCCTCCACCTTTACCCCTGATAACCACTGATCCTTCTAATGTCTTTTTAGTTTTGCCTTTTCCAAAATGTTATATAGTTGGAATCTTACAGTATGTAGCCTTTTCAGACTGGTTTCTTTCACTAGCATTACATATTTAAGATTCCTCTATGTCTTTTCATCGTTGATAATCCATTTCTTTTTATCGCTGAATAATGTTCCATCATATGGATGTACCACACCTTGTTTATTCACCTATTGAAGGAAATCTTACTTGTTTCCAATTTTTGGCACTTATAAATAATGTTGCTGTAAGCAGCCATGTGTAAGGAGTTATTGTTTTGAAGAGAGGAGTACAGAAATAATTTATTAAAATATTAGACATGTTAGAGCTTAAATGGACCCTAAGGTGACTGAGATCCACATTAGAGATCATCTGATCTAGACCTCATAGTCTTAGAAAGAAGAGAAAAAGCAGATTTGGAGGGTGAAGTGACCTCTGATATGCACAGTCTGTTGATAGCAGTGGCAGGATTAAGAAGCTGAGAAAAGCGACACTCACTCTCAATCCAGTTACTTATGTTAAATATAACTCTGCTCCTATGACCAAAGACGGAAACATCCAATCTTTTATAGCCTGAAATGGAATGGACTTACACATTGCATTCTCTTGTTGGAGACAGAGGAAGAGTTGAATTTCAGACAGTGAAATGTTGGGGAAGGTATTGTGCCTATCCCTAGAGTGGAGGAAACCTCAGAGTCCTTCAGATGACATAGAATGAAAGAAAAGGGAAAACTCAGGAGTCTGGTTGTATGGTAGGAATGTTATTAACCTACACATACTTGCAAAGTATAGGGAGTTGTTTTGCTTTTATTTCTATTAAACATCAAAAGAAAAGAAGACTATGCAGATCATTTTTGCCTATCCAAGGCTGTTTATATCCACTAAATCCATAGTAAGGAGGATTTTAATTAAAAATAGTTCATTACTGAGCTGGGCTCTGTACAGGACAACAGTTTTAGGAGTTCAAGAAAGGAGCAAGTGATTTGTTACCAGTGAGTAGTCTTACTTTTTCTACTTTGAAAAGTGAAAGCAATGGATTGGGCTTTTCCAGCAACAGTGTTAGATCATCCTTTCTAGCTTTCTCCTTTTACTATTCATCTACAACTGGATAACGAGTCAATTTTTTAATGCTTTGGGCTGTGGGGAAGAAGGAACAGAAGGAGAAGAGGAGGAGAATGACAAGGATGAAAGATGTGGAGAAGGAAGAGAATAACAAGGAGGAGGACAAGGAGGAGAAGAATCAATCTTTTCCAATTTTATGTTTAAAAACTCAGTATATTCTAGTCCAGGCAACAGTGAGACCCTGTCTTAAGAAAAGAAAAAAAAACCTCGGTATAGAAAGGGAAAAATTGTCTAACAGGGTCATATTTAATGGATTAATTTTACATGAACTTGAAAATTCCATGAACAAAAATGTTGTAGTGACCAAAATGCAACCATATAATATGCTTTTCTAACTCTTACTATTGCCTTCACATTTTATCCATGAAAAAATAAGGTTGTACATCATTGATATCAATAATTCTATTTTATTTCATATTATTCATTGTTACTTGGATTTAGAGCGCTTTTTGAACATGGAAACCCATTTACTGCATAATGCAAAATGACTAAAATGTAATTTAGAACACAGGGCAAGGCTAGATTGCAATTTAATACAGACATTATAATGCATGAAATCCTTGAAAGTGTAAATAAATGGAAATAATTTCCTCTTTGTGAAAAGAAAGTGCCAAGCTACATGTTACCATGGATACTGGATGTTGCTTAGAGTCTGTTCTTTTCTTAGCAGTCAAAGACCACTCAAACATTAAGACCATGCTGTATTCTCAGCATTCTCTTTGTTAGATTTATGAGACAAAGCACTTTGATTCAATTTTATCTGGCTGAAAAACATATCTTTGCTTGTTTCTGAAAGGAAGAGATGGTGACACTTGGAGCCATTTCATGTAATAACCCTGACAAAACTGCTACAGCTAGATTTGGGGCTATATGATACAAATGATGTTATCGGAAAATCACAGTTTTCCCCATAATCTCAGCAAACTTCTGGAAATGCACATGCTATTTTACTCAGGAAAAACATATTTAATTATTTCTTCAACATGGATTCCATATATGCATTCCTAGTTCAGAATTCTGGGTATTGAGCTATGATTATTGATTAAGTGATTTTTTACGTCTTAGCTGGGATTATTTTTAAAAAGTCGATTTTGGACATATGTACTATTAGCTAAATATTAGTACATGTGTTATTACACCTTTATGATAGTGTTAGAAACAAAAGAGAAAGTAAGTATTTTAGTGCATTGATAGGTCATTTCTCTTATGTTGGATTAATAACAAAGCTTGGTTTATCTACCAGAATGTCAGATACAGATATTGAATAGGTTGCTTGCAGCAGATGCAGATTTTTTTAGTTCTTTATTTTTTTAAAAAATAAATTTTATCATGTACATTTAAGTATGTCATATATTATAGGATACAAATAGCAAAATGGTAATTATAGTTAGACAAATTAACATATCCGTCATCTCACATAACTACCCATTTTTGTTGTTGTTTTTGTGGCAACTTTAGTTCTTTATTTTATCATTGTCTATGCTTCAGTAAACATTTAGTGGCAGGTCTATGGCTAGATTATAAGTAGGATTTCATCCTCTGAAAAGCCTGAAACACTAAATCTGGAGTGAGGCAGTTTTACACCTGACTGCATATGTACCTATCAGGAGGAAGGAAATTGAGAGAAGCCTGGGTGTTGGGGAAGTGGTAGCAAACTTGTTACAGGTTTTAATTTGACTTTCTTTTTGCTGATTTTGCTGCCTACCTCCAACTTGCCAACTTATATAAATGGGTTCAACATTTTAAGACATTGAACAAAGTGGTTCTGCTTCCATTACACACTTGCATAATGATCTGACAACCTAGCAGGATAGAGGATGGAGAAACAATGTCTCCATTATAAAAATCTGAGAATGCTTGGAGTATTTCATACTTTATGCTAAAATATCAAATTCATCAGTGCAATTTGAAGTAGTTTATTTGACGATCAAATTATATGAAAATACAGACAAGTAAGAAACAAAAACCTTCTCTTGATGAATTCATCATTTTTAAAATAAAACGTCCACTATAAATTGATAGTGAAACATACATTTTAAGTTTTCTTTAAAAATGATTTTCTCATTTAAATTTAAAGCAAAAGGATCGATAGCATTCAAATTTAATCACAACATTATAAGGGAGAAAAAATAGAATCCCAAATAGACCAAATGATTTTAATCATTTTCTTCACCCCCTACCCAAAGCAATTTTAGTTTAAAAGAATAGGAGTGATAATCTACTGTCTGGAATGGGTAAAAAGGGGTTTATTCATTCACTGATTGAGTAAAGATGTTAGGTAATTGTTTTCCTCCCTGGTGTATCTAGAGTATCTCACTGGTATATGGATAACAAAGTGAAAGGGAAAAGCATAAACACATTTAAATTATGATAATGATAATTAAAAAAAAACTAAGCACCACAACAAAGTGAGATTAATCCCAGGTAGGTAAGCCTGGCTTATCATTCAACATTCAATTGATGCAATCCATCACATAAATAGATTACAGAAGAAAAATTGCATGATCTCATCAATAGATACAGAAAAAACATTTGACAAAATCCAACACTCATTCATAATAAAAACTCTCAATAAACTAGGAATAGAGGGGAACTCCTCAACTTGATAAAGAATATCAACAAGAGTAGAATGGTGGTTACCAGGAACTGGGGTAGAGGCAGAGGTTGGGTAGATGTTGGGCAAAGGATATAGAATTTCAATTAGATAAGAGTAATAAAGTCAAGAGATTTATTGTACAATGTAAAGACTATAATTACTAACAATGTATTGTATAGTCAAATACTGCTAAGAGAGTAGATTTTAGGTGTTCTCACCACAAGAAATACATTTGTGAGGTGATGCGTGTATTGATTAACTTGATTCATCCATTCCACAATGTATGTATATTTCAAAACATCATCTTGTACATGATAAATATATATAAATTTATTTGTCAAATTAACAAGTAAATAAATAAATTAGAAAAAAAGCATATCTACAAAACACCTCCAGCTAACATAATACTTAAAGGTGAGAAAAATCGAAGCTTTCCCGCTAAGATCGGGAATAAGGCAAGGATGTACCATCCCAGCACTGATTTTCAACATCATATTGGAGATGCTAGCAAATGCAATAAGACAAGGAAAGAGGGGGAAAAGGTGTACAGATTGAGAAAGAAAAAATAAAACTATCTCTGTTTGCAGATGATAAGATTATGTAGAAAATATGAAAGCATCAACAAAATAACTCCTGGAACTAATAGGAATTATTCATATGTTCAATATAGCAAGGTTACAGGATACTAGGTTAATACACAAAAGTCAATTGCTTTCCTATATTCCAGCAATGAACAAGTGGAATTTGAAATTGAAAATACAATACCATTTCCATTAGCAACCTCCAAAATAAAGTACTTAGGTATAAATCTAACAAAATAAGATCTACATGAGAAAAACTACAAAACTCAAAAAAAAAAAAATGATAGTCATTCCAATGCATGGATAGAAAGGCTCAATATTGTTAAGATGTCAGTTCTTCCCAAACTTGATCCATAGATTTACTGCAATCCTAAGCAAAATCTCAGCAAGGTATTTTGTGGATATTGACAAAGTGATTCTAAAGTTTACATGGAGAGGCAAAAGACCCAGAATAGCTAACACAATATTAAAGAAGAACGAAGTTAAAGGACAGACACTATCTGACTTCAATACTTACTACAAAGCTAGAGTAATCAAGACCATGTGGTATTGGTAAAAATGTTACTGTCCTCCTTCCTAGTGTAAGTTATTTCAGGTTATTAGTGATTGTGGTAAGAAAAGAATTTGAGAACATACCACATAAGCCAAAGCAAGCAGCTTTTATTGAAAGAGCAAGTGAAAGTATGCATGAGAGAGAGAGAGAGAGAGAGAGAGAGCAGGCTCGAAAAGAGCAGCTGCCCTGAAAGGAACAGTTGTCTTTTGAAGTCTCATTAATTGAGGTGAGGAATATTTAAGGTTAAGGGGTTGGTTTTTACTAAGGAATCAGGTAGTAATTCCTAGAATTGGGTTTCCTCCCATTTTTATACTCTATAGAGTTATTTTGGAACTGTCATGGCAATTTCAAGGGTGTAGAAATTTTAAAACTACAATGCAAATGATATTGTAATTAGCCAAACTTCATGTAAGGTAACCTGGATAGCTGATAAACCAGCCGAAGCCAGTTCTCGTCTGTGGTTTTCAGACCCCCTTAGTTATACTTTAACACCTGCACCCATCCTGCAAGCCCCACATCCAGGCTCAGCCTTATCTGCTAGTCTTCCACTATAACAAAAGAATAGAAAAAAAGATCAATGGAAATAGAATAGAGAACCCAGAAACAGAACCACAAAAATATAGTCAAGTGATTTTTGACAAAAAAGTAAAGGCAATACAATGGAGCAAAAATAGTTTTTTTCAATCAAGGGAGCTAGAACAATTGGACATCCACATGCAAGAAAAAAAAGAAGAAGAATCTGGACATAGATGTCTATGGTTTGAATGTTCCCTCTAGAATCCATGTGTTGAAACTTAATCTCCAAGATGACAGTGTTGGAAGGTGGAGACTAATGGGAGGTGTTCAGGTCATGAGGGCTTTGCCCTGATAAATAGATTAATGCTGATTATAAAATGGGCTCAAATAGTGGGTTTGCTCTCTTGCACTCTCTAACCTTCTCTTGTGTGATGCCTTCTGCCATTTTACTACTCAGCAAGAAGATTCTCATAAGATGACAATGCCTTGATATTGAACTTCCTTGCCTCTGGGTCTGTGAGCAATAAATTTCTGTGTTTTATAAATTATTCAGTCTCAAATATTCTGTTATAGGAGCACAAAACATATTAAGACACAGACTTTATGCCTTTATCAAAAATTAACTCAAAATGGATCACAGATCTAAATATATGACACAAAACTATAAAATTCATAGAAGATAATATTGGAGAAAATCTGGATGACCTTGGATTTGATGATGGCCTTGGATTTGATGATGACTTTTTAAATATAACACCACGGCCACTATCTAAGAATAAAGAATTGATAAGCTGGTCTTCATTAAAATTAAAAATTCATGCTCTGCCAAAGACACTGTCAAAAGACTAAAAAGACAAGCTACAGATTGGGAGAAAATATTTGTGAAAGACATATCTGATAGAGGATGTTATCCAAAATACACAAAAAAATGTTTAAAACTCAACAATAAAAAAACAAACAACCTAATTTAAAAATGGGCCAAAGACTTTATCAGACACTTCAGCAAAGAAGATATATAGATGGCAAATAAGCATATGAAAAGATGCTCCACATCATATGTCATCAGGGAAATGTAAATTGAAACAAGAATGAGATACTACTACACACCAATTAGAATGGCCAAAATCCAGAACATTAACAACACCAAATGCTGCTGAGGATGTGGAGCAACAGAAACTCTCATTCATTACTAATAGGAATGAAAAATGGTACAGCCACTTTGGAAGATAGTTTGGCAGATTTTTACAAAAGTGAACCTACTCTTACCATATGATCCATCAATTGCACTTCTTGGTATTTACCTAAATGAGTTGAAAATTTATGTTCACACAAAAACTTGCAGGAAGATAGTTTGGCAGTTTCTTACAAAACTGAACCTACTCTTACCATATGATCTATCAATTGCATTCCCTGGTATTTACCTAAAGGAGTTAAAAATTTATGTTCTCACAAAAACCTGCACGCAGATGCTTACAGCAGCTTTATTCATAATTGTCAAAACTTGGAAGCAATCAAGATGTCCTTCAGTAGGTGAATGGATAAATAAACTAGTACATCCAGACAATAAAACATTATTTAGCACTAAAAAGAAATGAGCTATCAAGCCCTGAAAAGACATGGAGGAAACTTAAATGCATAATACTAAGTGAAAGGAGCCAATTTGAAAAGGTAACATACTATACAATTTAAATTATATGACATTTTGAAAAAGTGAAAACTATGGAGACAGTAAAAAGATTAGTGTTTGCCAGTGGTTAGGGAGGAGAAAGGGATGAATAGGTGGATCACACAGGGTTTTTAGGGCAGTAAAGCTGTTCGGTATGGTACTATAATGGTAGGAACATGCCATTATGCATTTGTCCAAACCCCAAAAATGCACAACACCAAGAGTGAACTCTAATGTACACTGTGGATATTGGGTGATAATGTGTCTGTGGGGGTTCATCAATTGTAACAAAAATACCACCCTTGTGGGGGATATGAATAATGGGAAAGTTATACATGTGTGGGGGCAGAAAGAATGTGGGCAATCTTTGTACCTTCCAGATTTTGCTGTGAACCTAAATGTGCTCCAAAAAAGAATATTTATATAAAATTTTAAAATATTGTACAGTAAAAATTTACAAAAGGAAATTAAGTCCTTCTATAATTTTAAGTGTCCAATTATGAGGTTTTTACTGGTGAGATGACTTGAAACTTGAGTATTTTTTATTAGACAATCATGAAGTCTAAAGAAATCCTCTACTAGGCATTTTGTTTTTAATTCTTAGGTCAGATGTTGCCATTTTGTATAACGATCGCTCTGTCCTTGAGAATCACCATGTGAGTGCAGCTTATCGACTTATGCAGGAAGAAGAAATGAATATCTTGGTAAATTTATCCAAAGATGACTGGAGGTGAGTTTCAGAGGAAACCCAGAGGAGACCTAATTTCAGAAAAAGAATTAATTGTGTGATTAAAGTCAAGAAAACAGATGAAAGTCAGTGCCTTTCCCGTACTACAAACTCAATTACTGTTGAATGCACAACTCTGAGAAAGATTAGTACCTAGAAGACTTTGTTCAAGAGCCAGGCTCTGTTAAACAAAACTGAAACATTCCCAGGTCAACTGCATGGATAAGATCAAACACAACACAACAAATACTTTAAGATACATAATTATACTCTCTCTGCAATTAATCTCTGTTCAATTTGTACCAATATGTGATCTTACATAGATTCAAAAAATTCTAACATTTGGGGTAAAAATTTCAAATATACTAAAATGACCCAAGTACAGAGGGAAATCTTACATGTTTCTCCAAAGCATGTATTTGCTTAAAAAAAAATTACATTGTATGGTGATACTTGTCCCCATGTAGGGAGAAATAACAAGATGCATCCTTATCACTCTGCATAACCTTTCTTCCTTTCTTTGATCCTTCATTCTTCATCACTCTTTTCATTTGACAATAGAGTTGACAGGTTTAGCAAATAAAAGTAAAGGAAAACCAATTAAATATGAATTTTAGATAATCATAGAATCTTTTTAGAATATAGCCCTAATATCCTATGGGACACACTTAAACTATATTTTTAAAAAGCCTATGTTTCCCTTTCACAGAGATCTTGTTAAAAGTGAGTACATGGACTGGAAAAGGTCCACTCAAATGTAAATATCAAAAGTTTTTTGTTTTTACTTTTGTTTTTTGAATCAATGTAAAAAGAAATGTCCAAGAGAAAAGTGGCAAGGAACAACTTTCAAAAACAAAAACAAAACGTAAAAGGTAAAATCAGGGTTAAAAGAAGCCTTAATATCCCATGGCTACTTCTCCAAATTTTCAAAGCTTCCTAGTTTTTCAAAGGCCAGTTCTAGAAAAATGGGCTCATTTTTGCAACTATAGAAAATGCTGTAAAGTGAGGGGAAGGTGGCACTTTATTTTGGGGACCCTGTTCAGGCCTTTCATTTTATAGTTGACCCTTGAACAACACTAGGGTCGGGGTGCTGATCCCCCATGAAGTTGAAAATTCATATGTAAATTTTGACTCACCAAAAATTTAACTAATAATGGCCTACTGTCGATCAATAACAATAACAAAATATATTAACAAATATTTTGTATGCTACATGTATTACATACTATATTCTTACAATAAAGTAAGCTAGGGCAAAGAAAATATTATTTAGAAAATCACAAGGAAGAGAAAATATATTTACTGTTTATTAGCTGGAAATAGATCACCACAAAGGTCTTCATCCTCATCATCTTCACTTTCAGTAGGCTGAGTCAGGGGAGGAAAAGGAGGAGCTGGTTTCGAGAAAACCTGAGTCTAAGTAGATCCAAACAGCTCAAACCCACATTGTTCAAGGGTCAGTTGTATTCCTCAGGAAAGAGTAGCACAAGAGGACTTACATTCTAGGACTGACAGGATCTAATTTTAAAAGGATTTTTTATAAAAAATCATCCCACTGGATCATATCATCTTTGGATAAAATATATTTGACACAAGATCATAACTCAGGTTTCCTCTATACCTTTGAGTTAGCTTATTCTATTGGTCATAGCACACAATAAAAGTAAAATATGGTTTCTAATACAAGTGATTTTTTAAACCTATCTCTACAGAGCAAACAAGGAATTGTGGAACATGCAAGCTTTTCCTGGGGTGACTTACTTTCTATGAAGTATGAGGATAAGTTATTTGTGTATAGATTTTGTGATATGATTACCATATTTATAGCATCTTGGTTAAAAATTTCAATAGTACCAATGGCTCTGTTTATGTTATGTAAGGACAGATCCCAAAAGCTTAAACAGAAAATCCCCACTTACTTTAGCATATCTCAGCTTCCCTGGGGTTCTTATGATGGAAGGTTGCCACAGCGGAGCGGTCCAAGTGTCAGCTTTGGGAGTGAGAACTCCTGGGGTTGTATCTTATCTCAGCCATGTACTAATAGTGTGACCGGGTGACTCAATATCCTCCAGGGAGAAATACTGATACCCTCTCAAGGGGTTGTTATGAGTATTAAATGTCTTCATATGCTTACAAAGTAACTACTTGCTAAAATGCTCTAGTTGCTTTGTATTAATTTTTACATGAACATATTTAATCTTCATGGTTCAGTTCCTGGACTGAAAAAATATTGAATAAATAGTACTGGTTTTATTAATAGTAGTAATTTTATTAAAAAGATGCAAAGTGAGGAAGGACCAGGGAGGGTCTTGAGAATCCATGGCCATCTCTTCCCTAAGACATTAAGCCTTTTAGTTTTGTTGACCATATGGATTTAGAATAGTCTCTAACCACACTGGGTGACTTTTTTCTTCCTAAACATTGAAATACTATATTTAGAATAGTTTTTCTTTAAAATGGCTAAAGATCCTTTGAGATAGAAAATCAATATTTAGGAATTATGAGTGGGGGAGGGTTGTGGGCATGACAAGGGAAAGGGCTTGTTCCTCGGGATGGATGTTAACATCGTTCACAGTTCACTATGCTCGTAACTTCTTAAATCCAGGAGAGTTCAAAGGTAAACTGATGTCAACTTTTGTGCGCACTTTCACATTTAACAAGTAGCATCTTTTGTGTTCCTATCCATTAAGAACAATAAAATGTAATTAGTGATATTTAAAGAAATGTTCCACTTCAGAAAAATAAAGGGCTGAATGAACCTTTCTCCTTTTCACGACTCTACAGGGATCTTCGGAACCTAGTTATTGAAATGGTTTTATCTACAGACATGTCAGGTCACTTCCAGCAAATTAAAAATATAAGAAACAGTTTGCAGCAGCCTGAAGGGTAGGTTATTTTCTTTTGTCATGTTAAAGGTCTGTGGGCTTGGACTCAGAAAAGACTGTAAATTGGTTACTTTGTTCTGATAATTTCAGCATGTCCTTGGTTTGACAGGATTGACAGAGCCAAAACCATGTCCCTGATTCTCCACGCGGCAGACATCAGCCACCCAGCCAAAACCTGGAAGCTGCACTACCGGTGGACCATGGCCCTGATGGAGGAGTTTTTCTTACAGGTGCCTCTTTATGCAGATGTTTTTAGAAATAGTGACTCTGCATATTGACATACATCTTTTCCGTGCAGAATCCAGGGCTTGTGACTGTTACCAATAGGCCACAACACATTCATGGTGATTTTAGCAGAACTTATTAATCTTTCAGATAAATGTATTAAATAATCCTATGTAATGTAATACATGTTTTAAAGAGAGTCAAATCTTGAATCTCAGGTGTCACTCCCAGAAAAGAAAGAAATAAACAAACATAGAATTGCTATCTGCTGTTAAGAGGTAAGTGCTAGAACAGAGACAACAAATAGCTTTCATAATAAAAAGGGGAAGGGGAGAGTATAAAACTTCTGCATAAATCTTTTTGGCCAGAATTTAGTCATATGTGCACAGCTTCAAGAGAGGCTGAGAAATAAAGATTTTAGCAGGGTGGACATGGACATCTGTCTAACTAAAGACAAAAGATCTATTATGTAAGAAAAACAGCCTGGATAATGAATGACCAGTGTTCTTTGTCACAGGTATACATGTTTTTGCTCTATAATGTCCCTCTCTGCTCCCCACTTCACCATGGTAGGGTACTACAATATAACTGTGATGCTAACCACTCAGAGCTAGCATCAAATTCCACAAATTAAGGGCTCAGTTTTGCACAAGATTGGCTGAACTTCAAATGCCAGCTGTAAGTGGGATAGCAGGACACCCACATATCTTACCAGCCCAATAAAAGTTAGGCGTTCCCATAACCCTCCCTAGGTTTGATAATTTGCTAGGGTGATTCACAAAACTCAGGAAAGTGTTATACTTACAATTACAGTTTTATTGTAAAGATACAACCCAGGAACAGCCAAATGAAGAGGTGCTTAGGGAAAGGTATGGGAGAGTCCCAGATTCAGAGCTTCCTTTCCCACTCCATGTGGAGTTAGGGTGCATCCCCCTCTTGGCTTATTAATGGAGAAATTCTACTGGGCTTCAGTGTCCAGAGTATTTATCAGGGTTTCCTTACATAGGCATGATTGACTAAATCATTGGCCATGTGCTTCAACTCCATCTCCAGCCTCCCTCTCCTCCCAGGGGATCAGGTTGGCTCAAAGTTCCAAATTTCTTTCATGTAGTTGGTCCTCTGGTGACCAGCCCCCATCCTCAAGCTATCTAGGTGCCAGCCAAGAGTCACCTCATTAGCATATCAAAGAGTCTTCTATCACTCAGAAAATTCCATGGGTTTTTGAAGATCTGTGCCAGGAACCCTGAACGAAGATCAGATATATTCTTTATTATATCATAGTCCCATTCAGAGAAGCTCTTTTTTTATTTATGTATTTTCAGATTATTTCATTTCTCAGTATTTCTTTATTTTGAATGTTATATATTGATTTTATACCTATTCTGAAGACATAAACACCAAATATATTACTATATTTAAATAACTTTGGTTTCTGTCTACCATTGTCAATGGATATAATATATGGTTTCACTTTTAAATAGCATTGCATATTCCTAGAGAAAGTTACTGAGTACCATCTTTCAAATCCAAACATTTTGAAACTAAAAATAGTTTTGCAAAAATACTTTAATACTTTAATACATTCTGTGCTTCAGAAAAATAGACTAAATGTAAACACCTTTCAAATCCTAAAAGCCATCTGCCTACTATGGCCAATTAAAAATTATAATTTAAAATACTCAACCAATCAATAAACAGAAAATGATAAATCTAAAGAGAACTTAAAGATCTTTAAGAATAGCCCTGTTACATTAGAGATGAAAAAACAGAAACATGAAAAGATAAAATGACTTTTGCTGGGATAAGAAGAAATTTTTAATACTTTAAATTGAATGATCATCCAAATATAACACATGAAAATTTGTTGGATGTAACTAAAGCAGTGTTTAGAGGAAATTTTATAGCATTACAGGCTTGTATTATAAAAGAACAAAGGTGTAAAATTGATCTATGTTTCACTTTAAGAAGCTAAAAGTTAAGAAAATTGAATCAAAATAACTTGATGGAAGGAGGTAATAAGTATAGCAGAAATTGGTGAAATAAAACAAAGATAAACAATAGTAAAGGCTGGGTGCTGTGGCTCACACTTGTAATCCTAGCACTCTGGGAGGCTGAGGTGGGAGGATCGTTTGCGATCAGTTCAAGACCAGTTTGAGCAAGAGTGAGACCCCGTCTCTACTAAAAAAAATAGAAAAAATTAGCCAGGTGTCATGGCATGAACATGTAGTCCCAGCTACTTGGGAGCCTGAAGCAGGAGGATTGCTTGAGCCCAGGAGTTTGATGTTGCTGTGAGCTAGGCTGATGCCATGGCATTCTACCCAGGGTGACAGAGTGTTACTCTGTCTCAAAAAAAAAAAAAAGTAAAAAAATTAAGAAATGTAACAGTTGGCTCTCTCAAAAAATAATGAAATTACTTTCAGCATCAAAAAGAGGGAAAAAATGTTAAATGAAAGATAAGGTATCATTATAGATCCTACATACATCAAAAGGATAAGGAATATTATTCAGAATTTATGCCAATAAAACTGACAACTTAGATGAAATTTTTAAATTTTTTGAAAGCTGCAAATTATCAAAACTGACACAAGAAAAAATTATAGTCTGGATATTTATATACCTGTTTTAAAAATTCAATTTGTAATTTAACTCCTCCCATGAAAAAAACTCCAGGCTTGGATGGCTTCAATTCTTAATTCTGATATCAATTCTGAATACTTAATTCAATTGAGAGGTGGCGAAGTCTCTCAAACATTTCAGGAAGAAATAATGCCAGTTTTACACAAATTCTTTCATGACATAAAGGAAAAGGGAAATTGACAGCATAATTCCTGACAATACCTGACAAAGACTTTTCAAGTAAAGAATGTTACACACCTATATCTGTCATGAAACTAGGTAGAAAAACCTTTAAAATATTAACAAATTAAATCCAGCAATATGTGAAAATATGTAGAAGAGTACATATCATGACTTGAATCAGTTTAATATTTGAAAATTAAGATAATTCACCATATTAAAGAACAAAATCATATTATCAACTCAATAGATGTACAAAATACATTTGACAATGTTCAACATTAATTATAAAAATTCTCAGAAAACTAGAAACAGGAGGCCTCTCTCAACCTGATAAAGGGTCTATAGTTAATGTACCACTTCATGGTGAAATATTGAACACTTTTATACTAGGATCAGGAAATCTACTCTTACTACTTCTAATAACATTGTATTTGAAGTTCTAGCCAGTGCAGTAAGGTGATGATTAAAAAAGGAATAAATTGCATAAAAATAGGCTGAGAGTGGTGGCTCATGCTTGTAATCCTAGCACTCTGGGAGGCCGAGGCGGGAGGATCACTCAAGGTCAGGAGTTCAAGACCAGCCTGAGCAAGAGTGAGACCCCATCTCTACTAAAAATAGAAAGAAATTAGCTGCACAACTAAAAATACATAGAAAAAATTAGTTGGGCACGGTGGCACATGCCTGTAGTCCCAGCTACTCGGGAGGCTGAGGCAGGAGGATTGCTTGAGCCCAGGAGTTTGAGGTTGCTGTGAGCTAGCCTGATGCCACAGCACTCTAGCCCAGGCAACAGAGCAAGACTCTGTCTCAAAAAAAATAAAAATAAAAGTAAAAATAAATAATACTGTCCTTATTTGAGGAAACATGAGCATCTACATGGAAAACCTTAAGGGATCTACAAAAAGCTTCTAGAAATAATAAATGATTTTATCATAGTGGTAGGGTCAATTGTATTTCTATATGCAAACTATAAACAGTTTAAAAATGAAATTTTAAAAGCAATGTTATTTATAACAGCATAAAGTATGAAATATTTGGGAATTGATTTAATTAAATGCATGCAAAACCTCTAAACTGAAAACCACAAAATGTTAAGAGAAAATTTTAAAGGCCTATATAAATGTAGATATATACCATGGTAGTGGGTTGAGTGACTCAATATTGCTAAGAAGTCAATTCTTCCAAAATTGATTAATATATTTAGCATCATATTTATCAAAAATTATAAGAGGCTTCTTTGTAGAAGTTGAAAAGCTGATTCTAAAATCTATGAGAAAATGTAAAAGTCTAAAATAGCCAAACAATTTTGATAAAGGCTAAGAAGTTGGAGGACTTACACTTCCTTATTACATAACTTAAAATAAAGTTACAGTAATCAAGGCAGTATGTTACTGGGATAGGTAAATAGATCAATAAAATAGAGTAGCAATTTCAGAAATAGACTAATGCATATAGAATTATTTGATCTTCAACGAAGGCACCAAAACAACAAAATGAAAGAAGGAAAGTCTTTCCACAAATGGAGATAGAATAACAATTATTAAATATATGAGGAGAAAAGGAAACTTGTCCCCTACATATACCTTACACAAAAATTCAAGATGGACCACGGGCTTACCACAAAACATAAAATTATGAAGCTCTTAGAGAAAAACACAAGAGAGGCTGGGTGGCTGACATCCCAGTATTTTGGGAAGCTGATGTGGGAGAATTGCTTGAGGCCAGGAGTTCAAGACTAGCCTGGGCAACATAGCAAGACCACATTTCTACAAAAAAATTTAAATATTAGTCAGGTGTGGTGGTGTGCACCTGTAGTCCCAGCTACTCAGGAAGCTGAGGTAGGAGAATTGCTTGAGCCCAGAAGTTCGAGGTTGCAGTGAGCTACGATTGTGCCATTGCACAACCTGTCTGGTGACAGGTTGAGACTCTGTCTCAAAAATAAAACAAATGAACAAAAACACAAGAGACTATCTCTCTAATCTTTGGAGGGATAGGAAAAATTTTTTTTTAGAGAAGACACAAAGTATTACCTATGAAAGAAAAAAATGGTGAAGTACACAAAAACAAATTCAAAACTTTTGTTCTTTAAAAGACATTATTAAGAAAAGGCAAGTTCAGTCTGTAAATGGGTGAATTAAAATATAATAAAAGAAAAAAGAAAAGGCAAGCCAAAGACTAGAGAAAATATTTGGACTACAAATATCTGTCTGAAGATGTGTGCCCAGTTTGCATAACTAACTCCTACAAATCAATAATAAAAAGAAAATCAGACCAATTTGAATAGATATTTCATGAAAGAAACTGCACAAGTGGATCATATATGCATGCAAGTATGCTCATTGTTTTTACTTATCAAAGAATTGTAAATTAAAACCCTAATGAGATATCATATATCTCCACCAGCATTACTAAAATTAAAAGGACTGACAATACTGGATGTTACTAAGAATGTGAACAATTGGAAGTATCATACATCTCTGGACTATTAAATCATTACAGCCACTCTGGATAGCATCTACTAAAGTTATACTTAACATCCTTTAGGACTCAATACTTCCACCTCTAGGTGTATAACCCAGATAATTTAGTATTTATGCCCACTGTATGTTTTATCTGCAAGTAGTCATAGCAGTATTAGTTACAATAGCCCAATGGTAGAAACAGACCAAATGTTCATCAAAAATAAAAATGTATAAATAAATCATAGTATATCATACAACCATGCAATGATAGAAAACAGACAAATGATACACATAATTATAAATCTCAGAAATTCATTCTATAATTTCATTTATGTGAAGTGACAGAAATCAGAACAGTGAGTGCTTATAACAGGGTAGGATTCCCTGGAAGAAGTTAAGGGAACTGTCTAGGGATGACAGAAATACTCTATATCATGATTGAATGTTATGCAAGTGTGTTCCTGATTATACACTTCAGATTTGTACATAATTTTTTCTTCAGTTTAAAAAAAAGAGTATATCATAATGAGGGTGCTTCATCAACGACTTAAAGAAAGATCCTAAAAAAATCACTCTTAAAAAAAAAGCTAATAAATCCCAGAGACTCATGAAAATTACTTTTAGATCTTCAAATATATCATGACTTGTATTATCCTTTTGTTTTACTGATTTCAAAACAGATAAAAAAATACCTGAAAGAATCATGAGAGTAATGAATTCAATGAAATTGGGTCCAGATGTTTTGTAAGTTCACCAACTTCTGGATTTTTAAAAGTAAATGACTTTCAAATCCCCTTCAGAAACATACGCAGCAAAACAGGAAAATATGGAGCTAAAGAAAGGTCAAAACAAGTAAGTTTGTACTGCCAAAAAATATGTTTTTCAGGCAAAACAAGTTTATCTTTATGTGATAAAATATAATATTGATTCCAACAGGTAAAATGTTTTCTTGCATTCAGCTAAATAAATAAATCTCATAGTACCTTTACTTATTCTTAGTCATACCACATATTGTAGCCCTCTGGAGGTGGACACAGCAATGAATCTGAAACTCCTTGGCGTATGCATTGCTCTGAATGTATTTGACATAAGCTATAAACTGGATCTGTGCATCTATGCAGATGTCCTAAAAATTGGCAGGACTGCAATGGTTCTTGCATGTTTTCTTTTATTTTTGCTTATTCTCATATAACCATCTGTAGAGCTATCACTTTGTCAAACCCACAGTACTGATAAATATCTTCTTGCTATGTATCTAGCCAAAGTAACTGGAAATTTTCATCTCAGTGAAAACAACACTTTTATAAAGCAATTTGCAAATATGTTCTTTCATGCCTTTGGAATTCACTAAGAATCTCAATACTGTGTCTTATGATTTACAACTCTTCACGACCCTCAACTGTAGTTTAAATGCAAACATTTTGTGTTTATTGTTAAAGAAAATATTTTATGTATCTTGGTCAAACATAAACCTAATAATACAGAGAAATAATTGGACTCAGCTTTAGAAAACCCAAATGTAAGTCCTAGCTTTTCATCTTTCCAGCTGTGGTGGATGTGAGTTTTCACCTTCTTAGGTATATCCATTCTGCCTCCATCTTGGGATGGTTGTGAAGAACAAACTGATACAATGAATGTGAGAAGGCTTTGGCACTATAACCCATAATACAAATGTGAGGGATTGTTGGTATTTGTTATCCTACTGGTCTGTTTTAATTAAGCTTTATATTTTTCCAAAGCAAAGTATCAAAGGGCCATGGTATACTATATCATTGATTATGAAATATTTTGTTATTTGATAATTACTTAAAGCTGAATTTCAAAGGATCTGGGCACAATTTTAAAAATGATTTCCAAAAAAAATCATCAAGTTTAAAGAGTATCCAATTAAGAGAAGTATTTCCCATTTTGCTCTACAGAATATAATAGCAGATTTGAATTCTTTCAACTGGTTTTGAACAAAATTAGAGACTGGATATAAACTCAAAAAATCAGAAAAAGTATTCACATGAAAGAGCTGATTTTTAGAACTTTCAAGAGCAAGAAGAAAAGTGTGGTGTGTGTGTGTGTGTGTGTGTGTGTGTGTTTGAGTTAGTATTTCAGAAAATGCAGAGGAATTTTGGGATGTTTTGACTTCTAAATCAATTTCTTATTAATTTGTCTGCCAAGTTCATTTTATCTAAAAAAAAATGGGCTTAAATAGACACTAAGAATTTTTAAAACAGTGTATTTCTGGAGAACAAACCAATGTAGACCAAACTATTTATGTCATCCTTTAAAATCCCATCAATGTTACCCTGATCTTTGGTGCGACTACTTGAGGTTCTCCCTCTAAAGCCATGGGAAACTGTAGCCAGAGGAGATCAGGATTCCGGAATTTGCAGTCCTGAGAACACTTATTTCTGACTCTTGAGTAAGCAGCTGGTGATAAAGGAGGTAAAGCAGGTTCTCCTTTCCAAGGCATTTTTACAAGCTTGTGACAGTCACCAGTACAGGGAATGCCCTCTCTTGGAGTGTTCACACAGATCAACACAGTTGTCTCTGCCCTCCGACTGTGATAGGTAGACTTGGAAGATGCTCCATTCATTTTCACCATGACTAATATGAAAGACATCAGACATGGAGATACCAGCCAAAAACTAAACATTAGTAAAAGAAGACAGGTTTTGGCTTATTATTCTCTTCTTCAACATGTGTCAAGTTGGCAAGATAAAAAGTTAATACAATTAAATATTTTTTTTAAATAGCTGCTTCTTTTAAAATTTGTTTATATTTTTACTGTGGACCCAATAACTAAATGAATTTTTCCCATCTTCAACTACTTGTTTTGTGGCACATGAAAAACATCTATATTTGAGAAAAATCTACATTTATCAATAAATATTATGTTTTCAGCCAAGGGGAAACAAGTAATTGGAAATGGAAGTTTTTTAGAAGGAGAGGTCAAAATAGTTATAGTTGTTTTACCTTAAATTGCATACAGTCAGGCCCCTCTCTTTTCTTTTAACATTGCTAAGAGTAGTATAAAGTATATTATTTAAAAATAAATTTTATTTCCCATAGTAGTAAAAATGTCTTAGTACATTCTCAGCCAAGGATTTGGCATAAAAAATATCATAGATAGAACTTCCAAAATTACATAAATGTAAAGAACTGTAGCTATGAGCCAGGATAATAACCTCAAATGTAAAAAATGTAAAGATGCTATAAACATCAATTGCCCAAGAAGTTCTAAGGTTCTATAAAGTATAACACTCACAAAATACAATTATACCATATCATATATTTTGCTGAAATAAACAGTGGCTTTCTTAGAATTTAGAAAGGGCCAGTTTTTAGAAGTGAAGAAAGGTAATTAGATGACCCAAATTCCTTAAATAAGATGTCTAAAGGAGGTAACCTACTGCACCTTCCCTCCACCTCCAATGAAATTCTTCTATAGAACTAGTGGTCTCTCCAATTCTATCCTCAGCTTTATAGTAGCCCCTAAGCCTGTGGTCAGGGGCTTCCTGCATGTTTGCTGTTAATGTTGCTTCTTGTGTATAACACTTAGGTTTCAATGCAAGAGTTTTCTCAGTATTTCTGTACTTTATCATCTGTTATCTTCTTTAGTTTTTTAAAACTATAGAAACTATTTTGACTTTAGAGAAATAAAAAAAAAGTGTCGTTAAGTCACTGGATTTGACACATTGTTGATAGCTATCAGAATATTTTACACTGTTAGAAAATCCCAAGAACAACTAATAGGTCTTTGTCATGGCCTTTCAAAGAAGAAACTTCAACAATCTCCAAGGAAATTGCTAAAACAGATACAAACTGTCAGGCCTGAGCACATCAGGCTGCTTTGTGTTTCCATTTCATTGGGGCCACTTTTTCTACCTCCACATCTGCAGCTCATCCCTAAGAATACAATGCTGAGACCCAGGGGCATCATTGAGTGGCACTGGTTAATTAATTGAGTTTAGTGTTTTCTCCCACCATTTGTGCAAATAAATTTAAACACCAGAACATGTGTATATTAAGCTATTGATTTTAAAAAGTATGCTTTTGGCCTCCTGAAGGCAGCACCCTCAAATGAAAGCACAACCTCCAAGAAAAATATGAGCTAGTAATCTTACATAATGCCTATTGCTTTGTCCCTTGATTTTATCTTGATTGAAAGTAAATATTCCCTATTCAGGAATAGAATAAGGAAAATTTACAAAGTTAGTCAAATTTATGCTCAGAAATCCTAACTTTCCCTTTATATAGGTTTCTAGTTCTTTCATAGTTTAGCTGCAGTGCCCCCTACTAATCTTACACTCATGGCCTTTATCTACCCTAAAGAATAAATAACACTTTGAAATATTTATAAATAAGTTAAATAATTAATGCACTTTAGCATTCAATGTGCTTCAGCAGTGGAAATTTAATATTCTAAATTAATTGTGGGATATAGGAAGCAAATAGAATATAAAATGTTTTATTCCATCTATATGAAGGTCAGCCCTGAATATATCTGTCAAATGCCTGAGTCCTATATGAAAATGTTGCTGTCCAATATTCTATAAAATTTATTTCATGGAAGGTAAATCATTATAATGCTTTTTTCAGGCCTAAATTATCATTTTGGGGTTACCCAAAGAACTTGTATCATATAATATAAAAATGCAGCTATTCAATTTGTTTTCTTAAAATATCAGATATCAGCACCTTGAACAAAAAAAAAATCCAGTTAAATGCAGCTTAACTGAATTTAATTAAATAAAATCATATAATAAATAAATAAAACCAATAAAATACAGTTGCATCTGCATATATCAAATAAATGTCTCCAATATCACATTTCCCATGAAGTCTATCTGTGTAGCATTATTTCTATTTTATTTTGACAATAGTAATATTATTTATATTTTAATAGAAACTTAATATTCTTATTAAATAATAAACTATTAATATTAAGGATATTATTCTTACACCTTATTCTCAACATGTTAAAATAAAATCCATAATAGTTTTCAAATATATTCCTCATCCAGATTATCTTACTGCCATTAGTGAAACCAACAACCTCCTTTTCATTCAAGCTGGAAGCCTAGGAGTCATCCTTAACTCACCCCACACCATCCCTCCTACTGCTGACAAACTCATCTTTCAAAAGTGGAATTCTTGTCATGCCAATTCCTTGCTAGAAAAAAGAGGGAGAAAAAGCCAACGCCTCTCCATTACATGCTAAATTAAGCACTAACGCTTTTTCCTGTGGTTTAAAACCATCCGAGATATGCATTAGACATCATAAATACCTTTAATTTACATAGCTCCATATTGTTGCTATTATGAATTATAATTCTTATTAGCTAAATTAAATGACTGTTTACTAAATGTTAAGCACTGTCCTTAGGCTTCATATAAATTATCTTATAGAACCTCAGGATAATCTTATTAGATAGATACTATTAACATCATATCTATTAGATCTTATTCCTAACATAAGTGAACTGAGATCACAAAGTTAAGTAACAGATGAGGAGAGTTCATTTCAGCAGAGGCTGTGATACGTCTGAAGTAATAGTGCCCCTTAAACAGCAGTGATTCAGTTGACTGTATTATCTTCTTCTGACTCCAAGGCTAACAGCATTAATAATTGCTTCCCATCTGTCCCTTAAACTAAGTACAAACATTAATTTTGAATGGAATTTATATTTTCTCTAGGGATGTTAGGGGAGTTGCTGGCAGAGGTATCAGAAATTCTTATTTCTTATTTTCTCTAACTCATCACATAGTAAAAATGTTCTTGTTTGTAGCTACTTTATCTACTTCTATGGTTATTATATCTAGATTTTCCCAAAGAATTCTTATTTCAAACTTTCTGCCTAGAACCCTCATAATCAGAGGCATGGCTTAGGGGAATTGCACCAGAAAACAACCTCACAAAACTTTGAAGTCACATATTGACACAATGTTGTAATAATCAGGATAAAAAGATGTTAGAGGAAACAGAGCAGAATGAAACTTTCACAGTTATTGCCTCCTAAGTTGTGCCTTATGCAAGACTGGTGTGCCTCATGAAGGTATATAGCCAATAAATTTGGATAAAATAAAGCCCAAAGCATTCTTGCAAATGGCCAGACAATTGAAGTGAACAGGAATAAGGAAATATCCTCTCTCCTCTTTCTCTTATAAACACACCCCCTTGAATGCAAAAGAAAGAACCAATGTTTGTTAAACCTTGTAATAAAGGTTTGCCCAGAGAAACCACCATTATTTTAGAATATGAAAATCTAATTGCTTCTCATGATGTTGAACCCAAACATAAATGGAATTCTTTAACATATGTGCTCAATTAATCTATTATACTTTAGATAAGATCAAATAATAAAAAAAATGAGGTTTCAATTTTCTCTGAGAAGAATACTTTAAAATGAAATTATGAATGTTGAATGTAACAATTTTGAAAATAGTCTGCATTACTTGTTGAGGGAGGTTTAATAAAACTGGTTAGTGAGTAGAGAGATGTTTCAAAATGCTCATACACTTTTATTTTAAAAAGCAGTTCAGTCACAAAATCTTGATATTAAAAATCTTCTGATGTACTTGGCATAAAAATATTAAGCAGAAAAATCCATGAGCTGGATTGTAAATTAAATGCCAAATAACACACTGAGATGACTCCATATTTTATGGTGACTTTAGAAAATTCCAAAGAGCAAAGGTTTATCTCTTTACAACAAAGGGGTTGTGATACTAAATCAGAGTCTCCAGGTGCTAAAAATGTTCATATTTCTCCCCCTGTGAAAGGTCTCCAAAGGGAGACCATCCAAGAAAAATTATATAAACTTAGACTACATCTTTTGGGTTTATTTTTTTTTTAAGTAGTACTAACTAAGAAATGAAAGATGTGGCAATTTAGGCTTTGTATTTAGGCTGTTCATTATCTTAGCTTCTCCAACTCAAGTCTGTACTAATGTGACTTTCTTTCCCCAGGGAGATAAAGAAGCTGAATTAGGGCTTCCATTTTCCCCACTTTGTGATCGGAAGTCAACCATGGTGGCCCAGTCACAAATAGGTAATACTGAAGATTGGTGGTGGTGAAAGTGGGTGTGTACATGTCAGTTTTCAAATTTATACACTGCACTGTTCAAAGAGGAACCTTCCATGAAAACCTCACTCCATATTCATGAGAAATTGGATCTTTGGACTGATCTATATGGTGCTGAATGATAAGAATTATTGGAACATTTTTACAAAATAGATTCAGTAAAGCAGCATTAGTATTAATAAATGTAATTGTTATTCTGGCTGTAATTCTTTTATAAAATAGAAGACTTTCTTTTTGTGCAGGAGACTATGTTTGTTGTTGTTTTGTTGCTGATTATTCTTTTCTGTAACTTAATCCTTTAGATAGAGGACAGTTCAACAAAAATATTAGTGTGCTTGTTCTGTTATTATGAAGTTGCCATAGTATGCTTCATATACTATCTCATATTCATTTGGGAAAAAATTTTCATCATGTGAACAGATAAGCCAACAGCTGGAAATGTACAAAATAATATTACTCCCAACCACTTTTATTCTTACCAGGTGAATTTGTGTTGAGAACTTCAAGTCCAATCCATTATTAAAACGTATTACTGCTATATTGCATGGTTTAAATATTTGGAATAGTTGTTCCACAAGCCAGCATCTTCATCACTGAACTATATGATCAATAAACATAAGGATCACCACCGTACCTCTGTAGTTGTGCTCCAGCACCACCTACCACAAAGCTGCAGGGTAGTCAGAGGTCAGAAAGCTGCTTGTTCTGACCCTTCTCCCTTCCCATGCAAGTTCCAACAGCTGTTTTTCTATCGACCATAACACAAGTACCTATTATTGCTTAGTAAGTGTGAATGTGACAGGCTGAGGACCTGATGTGGCAAGCTGAGAGAGATGGACATTTCTGAGGCTTGTTGCTGTAACATAAACAGCTGCCATGTTAGTAGAAGTGATGCTTCAGTTGGCAGTCTACATATCCCAGGCATTTAAAACGACAGACAGAATGTAAAATAGCACCTTGGATGGCCAATTAACATTGCTTTGACTTGAAGACATCAATTAAAAAACAAAACTATTGGCCCCGTGTGGTGGCTCACACTGGTAATCCTAGCACTCTGGGAGGCCAAGGTGGGCTGATCCTTTGAGCTCAGGAGTTCGAGACCAGTCTGAGCAAGAGCGAGACCCCACCTCTACTAAAAAATTGAAAAAATTAGCCGGGCATGGTGGCACATGCCTGTAGTCCCAGCTACTCGGGAAGCTGAGGCAGGAGGATCCCTTGAGCCCAGGAGTTTGAGGTTGCTGTGAGCTAGGCTAATGCCATTGCACTCTAACCCAGGCAACAGAGTGAGACTCTGTCTCAAAAAAAAAAAAAAAAAACTATTGAAGTTTTGTTGAATTAAGAATGTGCCATATTATAAGTAATTCAGTTACTTCAAAGGAGAATTACTTTTATCCAAGCATATGGAGGATAATATTCAAATGTGGGCATTTCCCAGGACACTATGCCTTAACTAGCCTCTCTCCAGGTATGCTCTTACATTCAGGGGTACTCTGTGGACCCCAGATGTGTTTCCAACAAGCATCACACCTCCCCTGGGTCCTGGGGCTGTTGCCGCATACACAGAGCTTAGAATAAATAAGTTGTTGCCTCCCTCTCTGCCTAAACACTGGGTGGTTAATGCTCCCAGAGGACAATGCCCATTCTCTTTGTGTGTCATTTTCTATCTTGATGAGTGCTTTAAATGTAAAAGTCTTCATTGAATACTGACATCTCAAAGTGGTGGGGATGAATGCTGTCTCCCAGAGATGTTACTGTTCTTTTCTCTGATTTGACAGAACACGCCTACACTCTGTGAACTAACACTTTACATCCTGAGAATAATAAACAGCAATTTGAAATATTAACACACTGGCAGAAAACTCTAGCTGACACAGTAAGAAAAAAAGAAGTGGTTCACTTCCTGAGAACCACTGAGAAAAAAAACGTCAATTATTTAGTTTCTTTGGAGCTTACATGTTATTTCTAATCGGTCAATAATAAAATCCAAAATGCATATGAAGACCTTTCAGAAAGGGTAATGATCCCTCTCATCGAGTCACTCTCATTCGATCTGAATTTATTGTTAGCAGTAGTATATAAGGTCGAGCATATAAGGCTGAATATAAAATGGAAATGCCAATATACTTGAGTTAGCTAGCTTAAATTGTATCACTTCCACTGCTTTGGAGATTATTTTTAGAACAGTTAAACTATCTCTAAAGATTGCTGTTAAATTAAAATAATATCAAAAGGCAAACAGAACCAATGTTGTATTTGATGCTTGCTATCCCAAGAGAGTCAGACAGGCCCTCCATTATTACTGATTTTAGAATTCAGGAAATTATAGCACTTGAATTTATGGGATTTTTTGTTTAGTCTAGTTTTGTTTTTTTTGCTTTTGTAGGTTTCATTGATTTCATAGTAGAGCCAACATTTTCTCTTCTGACAGACTCAACAGAGAAAATTGTTATTCCTCTTATAGAGGAAGCTTCAAAAGCTGAAACTTCCCCCTATGTGGCAAGCAGGTAAGATATTTCTTTTTTTTTTTGTATCATTTTTCATCTTTGTGACGTTTAATAACCTTTTACTAAATGATTATCTTTATTATTTCTCACATCTGGGCGGTGGGTGCATTCTTACAAGAATTATTAGGTAGTATTGCCACCTAGTGGCTTTATGTTATATTGTATCTACCTTTAAAATTGAGAACTGAAGTCCACTGCAAAAAGATGCCAAAGTACTAAGGAGTGTGCTGAGGAGAGTCCCCGCCCCTATGGGAGGGGAAAGAAGGGAAGTGAACAGCTGCCATGTGCTCAAAACTGCACCTGTGCTTCTGCTCTCCTGATTCTCTAATCAGCTTTGTAAAGTTTTTCAGGTTTTTCTCCCTCATCCGGTATCCTGATGTTGATGTTTTTTGTTTCTTTGACTGTTGTTGTTAGCTCAACCACCATTGTGGGGTTACATGCTACTGATGTGCTAAGACGATCAACTGCAAAAGGCCCCTTGAGTGATGGGCCCTTTTTCCCAGACTACTCCCTTGCAGCAGTGGACCTGAAGAGCTTCAAAAACAACCTGGTGGACATCATACAGCAGAACAAAGAGAGGTGGAAAGAGTTGGCTTCACAAGGTATAGTTGTCTAGGAAGGCTTCCTGCCGTCTCTCTCTGTCTTAACTTCTCCAATATTTTAAAATTTTCCCCTAAATTTATTTTTCTGTAAAATATGTGAGCCTTGGTGGTGTTTCGAGTTTGGCTACCTTTTGGCTATTCATGAGAAAGTTGAATTGTGCTCTGCTTATGCCACATGAGCTGCAGCCGTATGTGGCAGTGGGTGATGGCAAACTGGGTATCAAAGGATGAGACAATAATATGGTAACAAAACTTTGTTTTACAGTAAACTCCTGCGCTTTCCTGGAAGTGCTTCTCAGCCTGTATTTTACCTTGCAAGTGGCTTTTATGTGAATTAAGAATGTCACAGTGTCAGAAGTTTTATTATACTAAGTTACTTCTTTGAGTTTCACTCAAGAATTGGAGAAATCATTTGTAATCAGCCACCAAAGAAATCAAATGGGAAGCTAGCTATAGTTATTTCTGACATATTTGCTTGTTCAAATTAATTAGTCCATTTGGTTTAGGAGGTATGTGAGTCAGTTTCAGAATAGTCATGATCTTTCATGCAGGAAATTAGCTTTCAAATTCCAGATCTGGCCCTGCCTCCTCTCACACTCCCTCCAATAGCCCTGTCTCCCTCATGCACTACACTTCCTGCACAGTGGCCTCCTTGAAGGTTCTTAAAATACTCCAGAGCCTTTGCAATTATTGTTCTTTCAGCCAGAAATTCTCCTCCTCTGGCTCTTTACAACTTTAATGTGCCCAGAAATAAACTTATTTTTATTGAAAGATATTATATGAGATCAAAATCAATGGAGTGTTAAACCACATTTGTGTTCAGAAGGACTCAATATTGAAAAGTTTTCAATTATCCCTAAAGTAAGCCATAAATATAATGTCTTTCCTACAAAAATTCCAATATGTTTTTTCTTGGAGTTTAACAAATTGATCGTTAAATTTATATGGTATTGCAAAGGGCTAAGACTAGCTAAGACACTCTTGAAGAATAAGGTAGGGGTACTTGCCATATCAGAAATCAAAATGTATTATTACACTGTAGTAATTAAGTCAGTGTGACTGTAATACAGAGATAGTCAAATGGACCACAACAATAGATCAGAGAGCCAGAAACAGCACATTAATTACTGCAGAACCTTGACAGGTGATAGACATACATATTCACATGCACAGTCTTTTATATGTGCTTTTATATCATTCTGATGTTCATAATTTTGTCCTGTGGATATGAGTTAGTAGTTGGTGTCATTTCCCTTCATACTGGAATACTGGCTTTAGTATTTAGTAACACAGGTCTCCTGGCAGACAGTGAGCTTAGATTTCCTTGATCTGGGAACATCTTTATTTTACTTTCAGTTTTTGGACAGTTTTGCTGGATTTAGAATTCTGGAGTGATTTTTTTTTCCTTTTAGAACTTTTAATTTGTCATTCTGTTGCCTTCTAGTTTCCATAGTTTCTGATAAGGAGTCAGCCAAAAATTGTATTATCACTTCCTTGTATATACTGAGTTGTTTTTTTTTTTTTT
>VBSM01001562.1:26914532-26934444 GCA_008086735.1 Cheirogaleus medius | reverse complement strand
GATCGGTTACTTTCTAATGATTTGTCTTCAAGTTTACTGATTATTTGTCACTTCAAATCTGTTGAATCTACTGAATTAATTCTTCATTTCAGCTATTTTTCTTTTCAGTTTGATAATTTCCATTTGATTCTTTTTTTATAATTTCTCTGTTAATATTTTATATTTGCTTTCACTCATTGTTAGCATATTTTCCTTTAATTCTTTAAAATAGCTTTCTTTAGGTGTTAAACATATATATAAAACTTGTCTTGAAGTCTTTGTCTGCTCAGTCCAGTGGTATGGTCCACTCAGAGCCATACTTGCATAGTTCCACAGTTAGCCAGGGATGTGTGAAAAGCTATCTCAGCTCTTCCATGTATGTCTAATTTCTAGGATTTTTCTGTTAAATTCTGTGGTCCAAATTTGGGCCACAACTTCAAACTAGCAAAGCTGGGGGGTTTTCCCCATCTAGTCTAAATTGGATCCACCACTTTATATTGGAGAAACCATAGTTATTTATTGTCTCCTTCCATCCCAAACTAAGTCTACCATCTCTGGCAGAAAAGTTGGTTTTTGCATCCATTCCCAAGCCAGGAATGAGAGAAGGGGATGGGTGGGTGAGAGTAGCTTCAGTCAAGAAGGTCACAGGCTCCTGCTGTTTTTAACTAAATATGCAGCAATTTTTTTAAGAATAAATGCTTTTCAAATTATTGTGTTCCTTTGATTGATTTCCAGTGTTATGGAATAGTTGATTTTATTAATGTTGTCCAGTTCTATACTTATTTTTTATTGAGAGAAATAACAACCTATTTTTATCACCATAACAAGAAGTCCTCTTCTTCATCATTGGTTTTGAGAGAATTAAATAAGTTTATACACATAATCTGCTAAAAAGTATCTAGAGTAGTAATCACTGTATGAGTTGACTGTTAGTATAATTATTATTTATTGTGCTTCTGCTATATGCTCTAGGAATTAGCATTATAATAAACAACAAAAGAGACAAAAATCCCTACTCTCATGAAAGAGTGAGATGGCCTCAGGAGCAGATTTGCAATTTTAAATAAGGTGGTCAGGAAAGGCTTTGTTGAAAAAATAATAATTTAAATAAGTATGTGGAAAGGTCTGGGATAAAAGCAATACATTTTCAAAAGAAATGGCTAGCACATTATCTGGGAGGAGTAGCTTGCCTTATGTACAAGAAACGACAAGGAGACCAGTGAAGCAGGGAAAAATTGAAGGAGTAAGAATGGTGTAAGTAATGTGATAAATGGGTGATGTGCCAGACCATTGGTTTTGGCCCAAGAGAGGTAGGAATTCAAGTCTAAGATTTTGAGGAGAAAAACTGAGTGAACTTAACTGAGGTTTTAACAGGATTGCTCTGGCTACAGAATGGAAAAATTATTTTGTTGTTTAAGAGGCAAAAATGAAAACAAGGAGGCCAGAAAGGAGGCTGTCATTCATAACCAGGAGAAACCTGGGAGCTTAGACTAGGTAGCAGTGGTTGAGAGGATGTCTAAATTCTGGATACGTAGATTGTGGCTTGAATCAGTATGCGTGAATAAGAGAAGGGTAAGCAAAAAGAGATTTGATTCTGAATATAGAGGGATTTTGAAAGCAGAAGTGATAAGATTTGTTATTGGGTTAGATGTGGGATCCAAAATCAAGAGAAGAGTCAAGGATAATGCCAGGCCTTTTGATTTTCATTAATTGTATATATGTAAATTTACATAATCATTTCACAAAACAATTTGGCATTCTCTAGGAAAGTTGAAGATACATGCACATGCCATACTTCCCAATAACTTTACTTCTATATTTTTATCCTAAAGAAGCTTTTTTACTCATGTGCATCAGAAGCCATTTCCAAAATGTTGATAGCAGCATTGTTCATGAGTGCAAAATAAAGTGGAAAAAAACAGTAAAATGGGTTCATATACTATAGTATGCTCATCTTATAGAATAGCATACACCTGTTAAAATAAATGAACTTTAGCTACGAGCACCAACAGGGATGAATGACACAATGTTGAGCCGAATATGCAAACTCCTGAAATATAGCAAGATTAGAAAGTTTATAGAAAGTTAAAAAAAACTAAACAATAGGTTTTAGAATATACATATAATAAAACTAAATAACTATAAGGAAAAATATTCAAAATGGTTTTAGGGGGTATGATGGGTTATTTATTTAGCCATTAATAATATTTAATTGGTTAGCTTGGGTGTTAGACACATAGATGTTCATTTTATCATTATGATATCTAACATATATGATTTATATATGTACTTATAATCCATTTGTGTGAGTGAAATATTTTATAATAAAAGTTAAAAGAAGTAATTGGCTACAAAAATACACCTGCTAAAATTGTCATCAATTTTAAAGTCAGTGAGTAACAGATACTATCATTGTAATTTCCCATTGCCATCACTTCTAGTCTTATACACTAAAGATGAACATTTCTTTATTATAATTGCATTGAGATATAAATAAGCAGATCATGTGACGCTTACAGTTTTGGAATATTAATTAAACATCCAGGCTCTGAAGAGAATCCCCGATGTTTGTTCATCATCATATTGGTCCTTAAACTACATTTCCAGATACCTCAAAAGCATCCCCCTACTCCCAGAGCAGTGAGAGGTTGTAGATCCTTCGGCTCCAAGGTGTGAAGCTCCTGGGTCATCAATAACACAAAAACTTTCTTAAAGAATAATTTTATTCAGTAAACCTTCTATTAAGGAGCTGGGAACATCTGTCTAAGAATGTTCTATGTATGTGGACACATTCTTTTTTGACAAGAGGTCTTCTTTAAAAGTAAAAAGATATTTTTCTTCATCCCAAACTGTTTACTTTTTGGTTAACTTTTGTCCATTTAAAGTGAGGAAAAAGGCCTCATCAATGCAGCATTTCTCAGTATCTTAAGTCTTGTGTAATATTTAAGAGCCAACAAGAGATTTTAAGAGGATGTATGGCTATTCTTCTAGGGAAGCAGGTGGAGGAGAATAGTGAGAAGAGTCTTCTATTTATACCTGTGATGTCTCAGGCAAATCATGTAGCCTGTCTTAACCTCAACAAATGTGATTATTGAAATAATAATGTCTGCCCTAATGAAAGTTCCTTCCCCAAGGAAGCAGACATCCTCAAAAATCCTTGGCCAATTTCCAGTTGTACTCCAGAGTCTTGAAGATCTAGGATGCAGCTCTGAGAGCAAGGCATCTAAGGAAGTGAGGGGAAGGAAAAGAGCACTTTTGCCTATACCGGTGGCTAGTGGGATGATAGCTGCCCCTTTGTTATCCTTAACAACAAAGGAAATCATATATGGGAAAGAAATATATAAATATTAAAGTGCCATATAAATGTAGCTCATTTTCATTAGTGGCCTGCTGTCCTATGCCATGAGTGACATTTGGGTCTGGAGCTGAGCTAGAGTGGATTAGGTTCCTGCTTGGAACTATTAGAGAAGCACTTCTGTTCAGAGCAGCCCCTAAATGACAAACACAAATATTAGTGCTCTCTCAAGGCAAAACAGTTACTTTTGTAAACCACCTGAGAGTTTGGTTCATCTTAGACACGAGAATTTCAGAATGAACCAGGTTCACCAAATCCTCCTTGTTTGGAACAAAAGCATAAATCAATCTCATATCTGCTTTCTTTCCCTCTTCTCAAGGAAAATGTGTATTTGAGAAAACAAGTTATGTCCTAGAAGTTCCCACATCCTGGGGTCAGTCTGGAATGGAATGCAGTATGTTTCTTACCATACTGGATAGTGTTCTGATTATTTGATATTAATCCAAGCCTGAAAATACTAGATCTATGTGAACCTAGTGGGTTTTTTTAATGGGATAATTTTTATCTGCTGATTCAATTTCCTTAATGGTTATATGAGACTATTTAAGTTGTTTAGTTTTTACTTTTTTAACATTGTGAAATACAACATACTACCAGAGGATATATGAAACATCTATGTACTATTTACAGGTAAATAACACAAGTGTACATCCTTATAATGGACAGTCATCACAGAGGCCTATGAGCAATGGTATGCTGGTAAATTTAACAATTGGCTCCCCCCAAAATACATATATGTAGATACATATACACACATATACACTCATATACAGGTTTATTATACATTTTACTGATATAAAGGATATGTAGCACATAATTTATAATAATCAAATAGTCCTTATTGTAAATTCTATATAGTTAATTAATTCTCACAGGATGCTTTTTGTTGATTTTTGCCAAACTCTTGTGTCCATAGTCAACTTATGGTTGCAACTGAGAAATGAGTATAGTTTAGAAATGAACATTGGGGTTGATATTTTCATTTATGTCAGGATTTTTGTGAAAACATAGGTCAGAACTTGACTTGTTCATCAAAGATGCAAATTACTTCTCTGCCATTTGATTGGATAATGATTTTGAATGCTAGAAAAAAATTTCCACAAAGTTTTGTGCTTTTACAATGTAACAGCTAAAGACAGGGTGCACCTTTAAGTTTAATCTCTATTTTTAACATTATCTCTATTATTTTGGACAAAAATAAAACAATAAATCAAGCACTGATTCTTAATGTTTGATGGTATCCATGGTATAAATCCTCCCACCATGGCCAGGTTCAAGCTATCAATATGATGTCTCTAAGCATGGAGTTGGGCAAAGATGTGCACATCGTATCGTATTTCCATCATACAGAAATTGTAGACATAGTTAACCTCAAGTCATAGATAGTAGTAAAATGTATCAAAATAATTAGGAAATATGTTTTAAATATTTATTATCTTTGTTTTGAATATAATTTATTTAATTCAAAGTTTATATAATTTTATTTTTAATGAATGTGTTTAACAACCAGCTTGCAAAATTCCTGAAATATAACAATCAGATCTCAGGAGCCTGCAGGGACCAGTGCACCCGACCACTGTCTACAAGGCCCTGAGTGATCCGCATCTGCCCCTACCCCCTTTATCTGTCTGATGCTGTTCCTGTTTCTCCTCCCCCCAGCCACATCTCAGCCACATTAACCTCCACACCACTCCTTTGTTTTCGTTCTTTCAACACATCAAGTACTTCCTGCTTTAAGAGTTGTTTTACCAGCATCTCTCTGACAGACATGCTTTTCTCCCAAATACTACATGGTTGCCTCCCTCTCTTCCTTGAAGTCCAGCTTCTGCTGTTACCTTAGCAATGAGGCCGTCCTGGCAAAAAATTTCAAATTCTACCCACAGTCCTCCCTTGCTCTTCTGATTACCTCCTCAGGTATTTTCCCATGACATTTATCACTGTCTGATCATGAAGAGTTGACTTATTATGCTTAATTTTTATTGTCTATTTCATCCCCTTAAAAATAAAGTTCATTAGTAAAAGGATGTCTGTTTTGATCACTGATGTGTCCCAAGCTCCTAGATCAGTGACTGGCACAAACTAGGAATTCAAACAATTATATGCTGAAAGATAAAAAGACAAAGAGACAGAGCAAGGAAGAGAGAAAGAGGGAAGCAGGGAGAAATGGAATGGCGTGTGGTAGGAAACCTACCATCTAGGCCAAAAAATATGATATGTATATTTTAATGTCTTTGGAGTTCTCTCTGTGTCCTTCTCTAATCATGTCTTTCCCTCTCTCCCTCCCATGAGCTAATCACTATTCTGAATTTTGTGATTAACATTCCTTTTTCTTTTTTTTTTTTAAGCTGTTACTCCTCTTTGTTAGTTTTGCTTGTTTTAAAACTTGGTATAAGTGAAATCATGCCATATATATTCTTTTATAAATTGCTTTCCACTCAACACTATGTTTTTTAAGATTTATCCATGACAACACAAATTTGGTCTGTTTTAGCAGGAAGTTTTTGGACCCTGACAAACAATGTGAGAGAGAAAAAAATGTATCAAAATACTGTGCAGATGTTTAAAAAATATTAATTATTTAGTTTAAGTATTTTAAATAGCATATTTAAATAGCATATATCAATTTCTTAGGCCACAAATCAGGTGCATAAATATTGTGACTTCTGTTATTTTTTAAATGACCAAACATAGTTTCTAGCTGAAGTCTCCATGTATACCTGTTTGAAGAATATATAAGTGTATCATCCAGGTGTTTTGATTGAATCAGAGTAAGCCTGTTCAATCTGGAGTTTTTGACCTCCCTTTCCTCCTTCTTTAGATGACACTGTGGCCCCCTGGGGACTAATGTGGTGTTATGGATTTGGAATAAAGATCAGCTCCTTGCTTGAGCTCTGGTCTCTCATCTTCCCAGACATACTTCCCCATCTGCTCTGGCTGTTATCACCTCCTGCCTCTGCCACCTGACCCCTTGTTTCTACCACCGGTAGCCCCCAAACCTTTACTTTCCCCAGCTTGCTTGCCCTTCTCCTTCTCTATGTCTCATTATACTTCTCGGGACCAGAGAACAGGCTGCTCTTCCCGTCACGTGGAGTCCCTGGGGTTGATTGAAAACTGTAGGGGTTTTCTCAGGCCCTGGCTTGCCCTGACATTGCAGACAGCTGCCTCTACTCTGTTCCTCGTGCACTGAGCACACCCACCCTGCCGCCACCTCTCAGAATTCCAGATACAGGGACATGGCAAAGGTCTCTAACTCTTAGGTCTCTGAATTTTTCTTAGAATTCTTTTACACTTTCCCCTCTTGGAAATAACTCAAAGTGTGACAGGGTGTCCAAGCTCAAACAGCAGGTCCTGTCTCAGAGACTATAACAGTCCAACTCTCTTGAATCTTACAACTCTTTTCTCTCCTTCATCTTCTTTCGGTCCCACAGTATGTGAAAAAATTGCCACTGGAGCAGAAAGGAGTTAAACCTTTCCCTCCTCCAATTTGAATGTTACCCTCATACCTCATTACTTCTCTTGAGGGAAAAAAACCTGGATCCATGTCCAGGGAAAGAGAAATCTAGATTTCTGGAGGTATGGGTGGGAAAGTACAGCTTGATTAAGTATTTTCCACAAACCTGTCCCATATGTGGACGTGGCTTTTGAATTTGAAGACTAAAAGCATGTGCTTTTGTTACTAGGTGCCTTGGAAACAGCACCTATTTCTCCTTGTCTGAATGGGCATGGGCTCCAGGTAATGAACAATTGGGAGCAAAACCAGATTAGTTCATGGTCTCAGCTCATCCATAAGGCAAACAGCCCTTGTAGTTTTTTCAGGAGAGAAATTAAAAATAAAGAGTGATTGAGGTCTACGGAAGACTAATAAGTCACCCAACATCACAGGTTTGTATGTGTATTACAAATGAATCTAACTTTCTCCCATTCCTTTTCACAGTTTCATACAATAACAGAAAATAATGTAGTTTAGTAGTATGGTAGTAATAAACACAGAAAAAGGAAACAATTTCTTATGAAACCTTACCCCAGAGATTAGCATAACTGCTTCATAAAATCTACTTCCATCTAATCTTAGCACAACTGATCCAACGAGCTTACAAATGTGCTTGTCAGATCAGTTATATATTTCATAGATATTTTTATTTTAAAATGTTAAAAATTATTAATTTGATAGTGAAATTTTATGTCTTTTATTTATTCACCCATTGATCACTTATACAAAAATTTATTACAGCAACTCTAGAAGGAAATAATTATAGTCTGATGAAACTGAAGCTCTGAGAGCCTAAATTATGTTTAAATTCACACAATTTGTCTTTGAAAAGGCTGGGCTCTGCATCTAGTTTGCCTTCTAGATCATGTTCTAGAAGTTTGTTGTGATAGTTTGTTGTGTTTAGTTACATTTTTAAAACTTTCCTATAGAGCAGAATTTGTGCTTTCTAACTTTCAAAATAACCTCTCATCAGAGTCTGAGAGTATCTGCTCCAGTTGAAATCAATTAGAATTGAGCTCCCTAGGAATCCAGGCAGCAATTCAACTGGAGTAAAAAATAAGTTGAATTATAAACAAAAATTAATCATTTCAAGATCATCACAAAAAATGCAAGAATCACAAAAAGTTATAGTAGCAAAAGCAAAATATATTGAAAAATTTTAAAAATACACCAACTATATTTATCTTCATAATTTTAACATAGTAATTTCTATAAACATGGATGATTATAAATACTAATTTCAGTTTATTTTTTTCACAACTTCTTTCAGCATTTTTTCTAGATGTTTAAAATAAGTACCTTTTTGTTCAGAAGCAAGAACCAGTAAGAAGCGTAAGTGTATCCATCAGTAAAACACCTTTAAGTAAATAAAGCCTTATGTATGGTGGCAACTCTAACCAAAAGACTTGGAGATTTTGATACACTTGCTGGAATTCTACCTTGCCCTGTGTGAGAAAGAGAATCCATTTTTGCAGATTGCTCAATTGGCATCATGAACCACATAAATAACAGCTACAAATTCCTTGGTTGACCTGGCTCAACTGCTATGGAATAGATTCATCTGGCGGCTACATCAACATCTTTATGCTTTCAATATCTTTTTAAATGGTATTTTGTGGCATTTATCTTTACTGAGATAATATGGTGAGTGCCAATAAATTTTCTTTCAGCAGCTAATCACTAATTTTGTCATTTCTGCAATAAAGCCTATCTACTTGTTTTCCCTTTAGATTTCCCTTTTCTAAAACGTCAAAAATGTAGCATGAATTTCATAAATGTAGTTTATCTTTTATATTAATTCTACCATTTACCCTTTTGAACAAATGCTTTAGTGGTTCCCTACCATTAAAAAAATGATTCAAAGAATTTTAAGGGATAGCAAAAATGTTTATATTAGAGTGGGAATTAATGGTGGGGGAAAATGATTTAGTACACAGTTTTTATTGGATTTGAAGATGACTTGTCCACTACATAATTCAGTTTCAGGTTAGTTAATTTATTTTCCTTCTGGAAAAGCCTGTTTTTTAAGAGTTGCTCTTCTATATCTTCTTTTACTGTGATCAGTTGACTTAATAGTTCATTGTACTAGACTAGTAGGAACACTCCAATAATTAATTAGCTAAGAATGGCTGATGTCTAATATTGAAGAATGTATCTTTACAAAGAAGTTTATTTATTCCTACTGTCTGTTTCTGTCTACCTCAGGAATAAAAAAAAAACTTGGCTATAATATGCCATCAGATTAGTCAGGGTTCTTCAGAGGGACATAATATGATATACATATAGAAAGGAATTTATTAGGGAGAATTGGCTCACACATTCACAGAGGCAAAGTCCCACAATAGGCCATCTGCAAGCTGGAGAGTGAGAGAACCCAGTAGCATGGCTTCCAGGAAAGCGAGCACCTTGGCTCTGCCCAAGTCTGAAAGCCTCCAAACCAGGAAGACTGACAGTGCAGCCCCCAGACCAAAGCCATCTGTGAAAGCAACTGATGCAAGTCCCAGAGTCCAAAGCTGGAAGAACCTGGAGTCTGATTTCAATGGCAGGAGGAGAAAAAGGAGTCCCTCTTGGGAAGGAGAGGGAAGAAACCAGAGCAAGCTGAGTATGCCCCTTCTTCCACCTGCTTTGTTCTAGCAGCACCTCCAGATGATTTGATGGAGTCTGCCCACATTGAGAGTGGGTCTTCCTTTCTCAGTCCGCTGGCTCACAGCTCAGCCACACCCCAAAACAATGCTTCACCAGCCATCTTTCAATCAAGTCAAGGTGACATCTAAAATTAACCATCACAAGTTCACCCCTTGTCAACTTGCATTCATACGCATCTCTTTAAACTCCATTTAATCTCCAAATGAAGATAATAACAAGTCATAATTCTTCCCAACATAATAAAACTATCCTGTGTGCAACCCAAAATACACTAATCCCATCCTCAGAAGAGAAGATAAAGTTCTTGAGTGATGTTTACTCTTTCGATATCCCATATCATAAATACTATAATCAGACTTAATTACTGATATAAAGTCAATAAATCTTATATTACATGATAAAGAAATAAGAGAGGAAAAAAACAAAGATATTTGCTTAATACATGTTTGTATATGTACAAACATATTCTTAACAAAACAGGGAGGAAGTACTCATAACAGTTATAGTCCTCCTTTCTGTAACTAATCACATGGTTGTAGTTAGTATTTATAACTACCTTCTTCTACTACCCATTCTGGATTTCCTATGCCTTTAATGAGCACCTCAGCTGATCATAGTTATTTTCCTGGTAGGGTGACCCAAACCTTCGTTCCTGAAAAGTATGAGCCATTCATGGATTGGGACATTGTAGTTTCCCATTTATCATAAGGCATGGTAATACTAAGAAACACCCTAAGGGGACTTCTGTATTCCAGACATACTTTTTTTTCCCCTCCACTGAGGAGTAGTATCCAGTCTCCCCTTGGTAGTCCAGATCAGTCACCCCATCCAGCATTGGAACTCCCTTTCAGCATGTTGACTCAGAGGCATGAGGAACCCAAAGTGGTCGGTAGTAATCTTAACTTCCAGTTCCAGCCGATTGGATGATGCCTGCCTGCATTCCTCTTTTAGTCCACTGACTCACATGTCAGTCTCCTCTGGAAACACCCTTATGGTTGTTTCACCAGCCATCTAAACATCTTTCAATCCAGTCAGGTTGGACCTAAAATTTACCATCACACTAAGGAAAGACAAAAACATAGCAGGTATCAAATTACACCCAGGGAGTCAGCATAACATAGAGTTAGGATTTAGGATTCTGGAACTAGACTATCTTGTTTAATTCTGGTACTATTACTTATTAGTTATGTAATCAAACAATTTATTTAATCTCTCTGTGTGTCAGTTTGCTCATTTGTAAAGTGAGGATAATAAAATAGTATCTATCTCAAGGGCTATTTTGAAGATTAAATGAGTAAATGTATACAAAGTGTTTAGAACTTAAGGTTTTCCATAATAATAATTCTTATTCTCCTTGCCTCACATTTGTGCCTCCAGACGATATGGAGATCTTAATAGAAGCCATTCCTGAAAAAGTTTACTGCGGAAAACATTACTTGCTCATAACATTATGCTTAACTTATGATAAAACATGCAATGGGGCAGTTCCATCAGTCAGTCAAGTGAATTGCTATATGGTGAATTGATCTTGATAAGAAAGTTATTTCTATCACCTTTTTGTTCTTAATCCATCAAAATAGTCTATGGAATTTATTTTCCAAATATCTCTCAAATCCATCCAGTTTTCTGCATTGAAGGAATGGAATTGGCTTATTCTGAATGATTGGTACAGCCGCACTTTTTATAGAGCTGTAAATGAACAACATTTATCTATATACTGTCTGTTGAGGATTCTGCTACTTCAGATATTTGTCTTCATTTTCTCTCATCACAGAACACTTTAGGGAAAGAAACGGATTCTTAAAAAGAGTGCTCTCTACTATAAAAACTAAATGCTCTCAAAAAGATGACATTTAGCTAATCCAGCAAACTTGGTTTATGGCAATTCCATTCTTTCCTGAAAGAATTTTTACCATCTTAGTCTTTATCCCTTAAAATATACCTCGATTTAGACTTTATATATAGCCAAAACTCTTCCGGTCTGCTAACTTTACTTCTTCTAGGACTGCTGTTCATACTTTGGATAATATAATTTTCCATTGTTAACTACAGAAATGTAGGAAATTCTCAGTGATCATGCAAAAAAATTTATACCTGAAATCTTTGCTCTCTCTTATATATATCTAATTGCCATATTTTGTTACTTCTCCAAAGAAGAAATTATAAAAGTGAAGGAGAAAGGAAAAATGACCCAAACGTCTCTTTAAGTAGGATTCAGTATGTAAGTCTTCAAAGGGACTGCATAAAAACCTTCAAGAATCTGATGCTCAAACTTAATTACACTGTCATCTTCGAAACATAACTTAGGCCTGTTCTTTAGCAAGACAACTGGTATTGAGTGATCTTGGAAGCCTTGCACTAATTTTGATTCATATCAGGAAAATTTTATGGAGATAATGAGAGAAATTCAGTCCAGGGACACATTCAAAGACATTAACTCATCACTCTGGACATAGGATTCATTCAGAAGGGTCCTGTGTTACCACATCACCCTTCTATCTTACGTTAGGCTTCTATAAAATATGTTGAGTAAGTCTGCTGTTAAAGGAAACCCAGATTTATCAGTAAGAAATAAAAATCTTTTCAAATAAAAGCAGAATTACAAGAATAAATAATGGCTTTGATGTTAATTTAATGTAGAGATAAGCACACCAAAATTATTTTAAATAAGTTCACCTCCATCAAGAGAATAGTCCTGTTATATGAGTCTTTAGAGATTCTACTATGTCCTACAATCCTGGATAAAAGTTGTAGATCAATAAAGTACTTTGTGACTAATTGTTTAAAGTGCTTTTGTTTTAAAGCATGAATTTACAAGTTTACTTCAATACGAGCAACTTGCTTATACATCCAAGAGAAGCAGCGTCTTCTACCACTACATTCAAAAGCTATAAGTAGATAACTGTCTCCATATATCTCTGCAAATAACCCCTCATCATAGCCAGGCAAAATTAGATAGCAACATGTACATAGGAGAAAAAGAAATAATATGAAATTTTATAAGAACCCAAGAGTCTTTCTCATTCTAAATTAAGAGATAGCTAGATATGTAGGATTGATTCCTATCTTGACTGATTCTTGAGCCTAATCGACATACCCAACCCTCTAAGCCCTCTAACAAGTTCAGTCATATTTAGTATTCTCCATTCAGGCACAGAAGTAGATCTATGTTTTGACATACTTAAACATTTTTATTAAAAGCATTTGAAGCTTTTATTCCTTAAGTAAGGTTTAAGTAGAAAACCCAATTAACCATAATACTTTTAAGTATTCAGAATACTTAAAGGAAAGCCAAAAATGTTTCCTTCAATTTACAAATTATTTTCCAAATTTTACCTTTTGAAACTGGCTTAGATGAGCATTTAAAATAATATTCTATATGTAATTTTTTCTACTTATAAAATATACAGAAAATGTATATTTTTGACTCAGACTCCATTTTCATCCCTTTTTCATCATGATTGAGAAATTAGAGGAGTCCCATATTGACTTTCACATCAAATTGGCTCTAAGAGCCAAATCTTATACTTTCCACAACCAGTTCCTGCTGCTCCTTACAGGAGACAAAGTGTGATATGATTACATTAGTATTTTGATAGGAATTGCATTGAATCTGTAGCACTCCAGAACTTCTCTCTCTATTGCCACTCTCCCACTTCTCTACCTTCAGAGATAATCAATTCCCCTTCCCTTCTCACCATCTCCCTCCCCTCAGAGCCTGCTTTCTTTTAAAGAGACCTTTGATTCCCTCGCACAGATCCCTTTTGGGAATGATAGCATTTGAATAGACATTAGAACCTTCCTCTAAAAGAATGACACAAACAATCTGCTGCTGAATAATCTTTGGGTCAACAAAGAAATCAAGATGGTAACACAAGCTACTAAAATCTCTCAGATACAGAAAAAGTAGTGCTTAAGAAGAAAGTTCATAGTACTAAATGCCTACATCAAAAAGACAGAAATATCACAAATTAACAATCTAATATCACACCTCAGGGAACTAGAAAAATAAGAACAAACCAAACTCAAAGCCAGCAGAAGACAAGAAACAAAAAAGATCAGAGCAGAACTAAATGAATTTGAAACCAAAAATACAATATAAAGGATCAATGAAATGGAAAGTTGGTTCTTTGAAAAGATAAACAAAATCTATAGACCACTAGCTAGAAGAACCAAGAAGAGAGAGGATTCAAATAAGCCCAATCAGAGATGAAAAAGGGGACATTACAACTGATAACACAGAAATACAAAAGATCACTTGTGACTGTTATGACCACCTCTATGCATACAAACTAGAAAATCTAGATGAAATGGATAAATTTTTGGAAACATACACCTTCCCAGGTTTGAATCAGGAATAAATAGAAATCCTGAATGGACCAATATCAAGCAGCAAGATTGAATTAGTAATTAAAAAAAACAAAAACCTCCCAACAAAAAAAGCCCAGCACCAGATGGATTCACAGCTGAATTCTACCAGACCTACAAAGAAGAACTGGTACTTATTCTCCTGACATTGTTTCATAATATGAGAAAGGAGAAATCCTCCCTAACTCAGTCTACAAAGCCAGGATCACCTTGAAACCAAAGCCTGAAAAGGACAACAAAACAGAAAACCACAGACCAGTACTCCTCCTGAACATAAGTGCAATAATCCTCAACAAAATACTAGCAAACTGAATCCTACAACACATCAAAAAAATAATTTACCACAATCAAGTGGGTTTAAATCCAGCGATGCAAGGATGATTCAATATACATAAATCAATAAATGTGATTCACCACAGAAACAGAATTAAAAATTAAAACTGTATGATCATCTTAATAGATGCATAAAAAGTATTTGTTAAAATCCAGCACCTATTCATGATAAAAATCCTTAACAAACTCGGCATAAAAGGAACATACCTCAAAGGAATAAAAGCCATTTAAGACAAGCCCACAACCAACATCATACTAAATGGGGTAAAGTTGAAAGCATTTCCCCTAAGAACTGGAACAAGACAAGGATGCCCATTGTCACTACTTCTATTCAATATAGTACTGGCAGTCCTACCCAGGGCAATCAAGCAAGAGAAAGAAATAAAGAGCATCCAAATAGGAAAAGAGGTGTTCAGACTATCCCTGTTTGCTGATGATATGATCTTATATCTAGAAAACCCTACAGACTCATCCTACAAACTCCTAGAATTGAAAAATAAATTCAGTAATGTCTCATGTTACAAAATTTATGTTCATAAATCAGTAGCATTTCTAAACACTAATAATAGCCAAGCTGAGAATAAAATCAATAACTCAATACCATTTATAATAGCTGCAAAGGAACATACCTAGGAATATACTTAACCAAGGAGGTAAAAGATCTCCGCAAGAAGTACAAAACACTAATGAAAGAAATCATTGATGACTAACACAAATTCAAAAAAAATCCCATGCTCATGGATTGGATGAATCAATATGTCCATAGTGTCCAAAAATGATTTGCAGATTTAATGCAATTCCCATCAAAATGCCAATGTCATTTTTCACAAAATTAGAAAAAACAATCCTAAACAAAAAGAACAAATGTGGAGGCATCTCATTACCCTACTTCAAATTATACTACAAAGCTATAGTAGCCAAAACAGCATGGTTCTTGTATAAAGACAGACACAAAGACCAGTGGAATAGAATAGAGTACCCACAAATAAAGCCACATAAGTACAACCAACTGATTTTTTGACAAAAGCATACACTGAGGAAAGACTATCCTAGTCAATAAGTGGTGCTAGGAAAACTGAATAGCCACATGTAGAAGAATGAAACTGGATCCGTATCTTTAACCATAAATAAAAATTAACTCAACATGGATTAAAGACTTACATATAAGACCTGAAACCATAAAAATTCTAGGAAAAAAACTTGGGAAAAATTCTTCTGGACCTAGGAGGCAAAGAATTTACAACTAAGACCCAAAAATCAAATACAACAAAAACAAAAATAAATTAATGGAACTTAATTAAACTAAAAAGTTTCTGCACAGAAAAAGAAATAATCAACAGAGTAAATATACAACCTACAGGGTGGGAGAAAATATTCACAAACTATACATCCAACAAAGGACTAATACCCAGAATCTGCAAGGAACTCAAACAAGTCAGCAAAAAAAACAAATAACTTCATTAAAAGTGGAAAAAGAACATGAACGGACATTTTTCAAAAAAAGATATACAAATGGCCAAGAAACATGAAAAAATGCTCAACATCACTAATCATCAGGGAATTGCAGATTAAAACCACAATGAGATACTACCTTTCTCCTGTCAGAATGACCGTTATTAAAAAAACAAAACAAACAAAAATTAGATGTTGGCACCGATGCAGTGAAGAGGGAATACTTGTTCACTGTTGGTTGGACTATAAATTAGTACAACCTCTATGGAAATTCCTCAAAGAACTAAAAGTAGACCTACCATTTGATCCAGAAACCCCAATAGTGGCCCATCTACCCAAATGAAAAGAAGTCATTATATCAAAAGACACATGCACTTGTATGTTTATTGCAGCACAATTCATGGTTTCAAAGACATGGAATCAACCTAAGTGCCCATCAACTGATGAATGGATAAAGAAAATGTGATATATATATATATATATACACACACACACACACACCATGGAGTACTACTCAGCCATTAAAAAAAGAATAACTTGGATGGAACTGGAAGCCATTATCCTAACTGAAGTATCTCAGGAACAGAAAAACAAATACCACATGTACTTGCTTATAAGTGGAAGCTGAACAATGAGTACACATGGCCATACAGAGTTGTATAATGAACTGCAAAGACTTGGAAGAGGGGAGGATGGGAGGAAGGTGAGGATTCAAAAATTACCTATGGGGTACAATGCATACTATTTGGCTGACAGGTACACTAAAAGCCCTGACTTCCCCACTATACAATTCATCCATATATCAAAAAACCACTTGTACCCTCTAAATATATTGAAATGAGAAAACTAATAAAAGAATGACAATGGAGAAATTTTTCCTTCAATGACTGGGTAGGGGGTCGCAGTAAAGTTTTCTCAACTGGGCTTCACTTCTTCCCTGGCACATCTCTTTCTTTCCAATCTCCTGCCTTTTCTCATACTCTTCCACCTTTCCTCTTCAACCCCTCTCTAAGAGTATATTCCTGTGTGCCACCAAAACATATACATCCAGTGGGCCCAATTTTAGAGTTTTCAAGGAGCCAGCTCAACCTCCCATGTTGTTAAACTCTTTAGTTTCACTGGAACTTAAACACTAAGATTTCTGGCTGTTTAATGTGGTGTTATCTCTCCCAAGTTGAATATAATTTCACTGACTGGAGGAGGAATATACATAGAAATCTTCCATTTTCCATAGATCACCTATAAAACTCCCTGTTTATTTACATGCCTAACACATATGTGCTTGGTACATGGATCCATTCTAGAGTTTGCTAACACAAATTAATATACTTTCCTAAAAATTAAATGAATGAAGAAATAATTTAGCTATTTTTTATTTGTATTTTATATAACATTCTATTGCTTCCTCTAATCTTACAGGGTCAGAGCTAGAACATTTGGGAATTAGGTGGAGTTTTGTTTTAGCAACTGCTTCTTTTTTTTCTGCCTAGTGTGCAGTCCTCCCTTCTGCTTTCATGCACGCTGCAAAGTAAAAGACAGAAAACATGCTTACAACTGTTTCTTCTCCAAATGCATTTAAATTAAGAGTGAAAAAGAGGAAGAGTTTTTCCCCTGGTGTTGAAAGATTTCCTATTCCTAATCTGTAAGGCAAATTACATTATACAGATGCCAAAACACCAATTAAGATCAAAAGCTCTGATTTATCCTACATTACATTTCTCCAATGACTATCACTTTAATCTTAGATCATCAATTCATTCTAGTTATTTGCAACATAAACTCCATAAATGGTCCAAAAATAAAACTGAAGCTACCTACCAATGTGCCTGCTTTAAGAAACACTACTACGTAGAGGAAAAGTAATGTTTTTCCCATGAAGAAATAAAAATGCAGTGTTACTCAGAACTAGTGTTTCTGTTGAAAAGACTGCAAAAACCAATTTTGTGGTAAGTATTTTTCAAACATTATTTGCTCTTGCTGTTAAATAAAACTAAATGGAATATTTTTCTGAGGTATATCTTGGGGTTCTGTCTCCCAAACTCACCTAGGCTATGGTGCCTTGGAATAGTCAGTTATCCCTCTGATCATGTGTTCCTGATCTCTACCATGGAAACCATGGTCATGATTTTCCTACTCACGTGCAGGGATTGTTGGGTTAGACAAGTCAAAAATAGTCAGTGCAATATAGACTATTAGGTTAAATCAATTATTGTTTGTATGTCTACAAAAGAAATGATTGTTAATTGCGGATTTTATGTATTAGAAAAATGCAAAAAAGCACATCAAATTTCGTTTTTGAGGAGAAATTACTTTTTAGCACAAAACTAATTTCTTTTTCAAAGAGAGTAGATTGAAAATTTATTTAAAGAAAAATATTAGGAATAAGAGGATGGGGACGTGTGTCTATGGTGGGAGTGGTGAAGGTAGGCTGCCACTGCTACCAAAGGTCATGATTCTGGTAGTACTTTGTCCAAGGGATCTCGCCACTCATTAGCTTTGAGACCGTGGGCAGACAACGCTCAAGCTACATCTCAGTTTCCACAATTGTTAACCCCCACTACATAGGGTTGCTGTGAGGATTCAGGAAAATAAGATGAGAATAGTGCCTGCCACCTAGTCACTGTTCACAAAGTGTTGATTATTCAATTGTATAGTAACTTATCCTAACAGATTATTTTTCAAATAATTAGTCGATGAGACCATGACTGGAGAACTGGAGTCGATAATATCCATTTGATAGTGTTCCTTGTATTATTCCCTGCCAGTGTTATAATATTTACATCATATGAGTCTAACACACTGTGATTCCAATATAATAAAAGTGAGCTCAAATTGCAGTCTAAAAAGCATGGATTAGCTAAAGTTAGAGGATTTCTGTTTGCTTTGATAGGTCTGGCCCTCCTATAACTGCTATTCTCTCCCTGCCCCCTGCAGAATTTAGACTCTATTTATAAAGCAAAGCCACAACATTTCATCATTTTACAAATTACTTTTTTTAAGTTTAAACTTTTGAAATTGGTTTAGATGAACACCTAACGCTCTTTGAGATGAACAGAATTATTGTAGGGCCCTTACTTTCGTTACCTTTTTCCTGGCTGACAAACGAGTTTATATGCACTTGCTTTGAACAGTCCCCTTGTATTTATTCCTAAGGTGCATGCAGCTTCCTATGTATGTCAGCTTTCAAATCCCTTCAGTAAAATGGAATTCCAAGGTCACTTTACTGGTCTTGTTGAAGTGCCAGTGAATTAAAAGCCAACGATTTTGACTTCAGGTTATCTATTATGGTCTGCACTAGAGGCAATCACTTGGCTATTCTGGGCCTGTTTCTTACCTGGAAAATGAAGTTAGACTAGATCAAAAGTTTTAACTTGAGGTCATGCATACTTGAAGAGGGATTTTTTTTTTACTAGCCTTTAACTGAAATTTAGCATTTCTTTCATTTGTAGGCAACAATACACATTAAAATTTGTGACATTTTTTTTGTCATCAATAGAAATCATAGATGTTTTCATAATATACTTAGTGGAGAGATCTTGAAGTATCTTTTGATATCATTATTATTTCGAAATTACATAGATACAGAAATATAGTTAGGCCTTGTTATTTAATGCATTACTAAAGAAGTATGTATATTACTATAGCATAGGTTTACTTAAATATGTTGATAGCTATATTTTAATATAAGTAGACTCCTTTGTAACCATATTTATTTTATTTATGAATTTTATTTTGAAGAGAAGGCCATAGGTTTCATCAGACTACAGAGGTGCCCATGATTTAAAGACGTTTGGAACCTTGGACTGTATTGATGTTTCTCAAAGTCTTTTACATAGACCACTCTTGGGTCATCAAAGTCATCTAAGATGATCTTTAATGGATTGAATAATGCAAATTATTTCTTCTTTATGGCAGAATGATATGACAGAATAATATGACTTTTTTTTTATGAAAGACTAAGGGTTACTTACAGGTAGTATTGCCCAAGTTCATTGTAAAGATTTCTACAACTTAGGTTTTATTAACTAACAGTAATGTGATTTGGATTTGCTGAGGACTGTAGTATTTGGTTGCCATGAAATTGCCTGGCAGTGTTTATATGTCCCTGAAAACAGCTGGAATTTCAGTTTTCAAAGAAAACACATTTTCAGTGCTGCAAAACTCGTATATTGGCCGGGCGTGGTGGCTCGCGCCTGTAATCCTAGCACTCTGGGAGGCCGAGGCAGGCGGATTCTTTGAGCTCAGGAGCTCAAGACCAGCCTGAGCAAGAGCGAGACCCTGTCTCTACT
>VBSM01001562.1:26872330-26914432 GCA_008086735.1 Cheirogaleus medius | reverse complement strand
TGAGGTTGCTGTGAGCTAGGCTGACACCACAGCACACTAGCCCAGGCAACAGAGTGAGACTCTGTCTCAACAAACAAACAAAAAAAAACCTCGTATATTGAGTTGGTCATAGTTTTTAAGTGTTGTTTTTCTAATTGCATGTATAGAATTACTCTTGGATGTAATTTGTGTATCATTTTGGAATTTTTTGTTGTTGTTGTTCATTGCTGCATTGTTATCATTTGATTATTTTGTTCCTCTTCCACTCATTTATTATTGGTCAGTTCTTTATCCACTAGAAATAAGAGCATTTGGTGGTAGGTATACCTTAGTGTCCTTCACCCATTGTAAAAAGTTCTCTCAAAAATTTTGAGAACCAGGGAATTAGTTAATTACTTATATTCCTTTCTTTTAATTCAGGCTATTCTTTTCACTCTGTTCTGCTCTATTCTAGACTGTTTTGTTCTCTCCTAATCTAGCCTTAAGTAGCAGGATATTAAATCAGAAGTTTAAGCCAAGACTCTAAGAAGATAAAGGTAGGAAGACAAACGGATTTGTGAGAAAGGAATTTCAAAGTAGATTCAAAAGCCAGTACAAACAAATGAAAAGGTTAGATTGCTGAGGTTGAAAAAGAATTTGTGAAGAGGATTTGTTTACAGAGATCTCTGCTTTTGGGAAAGGTATAGAAATACTTCCTTCTTTACCTCAAATCAAGGGAAGAGAGCTTTACCAGGACCCTTGGAAAGACAGAAGTTAAGGGGATGTTGAGAATGGAGTCCAGTTCCTAACTGAGAGAGCTAAAGAGTTAGATGGTGACAGATGGGCCAAAGGAGAGAAGGCTGTGTAGGTGCCTCACGAATGTTTCATGTGAACCAAATGATATTTTGATCCTGGCATAGAAGATAAATTTCCCCCATTGAATATATTTTAAAGAGACAGTGGGAGGCAACTTAAAATTTGCTTTGTAATAACACCCTATAAGTTCTGTATGTTCACTAATTATATAACCTCAATAAAAATCTGCTGCAACTGAGTTGACACTGTCCTACAATATACATTAAAGGAATTATCTCAAAGTTAATTAGTGCAAAGTTTAATTGTTAGAATATCTTCAATCAAATTTCATACAGAAAGAACATTCCATCATACGTGAATATTTTCTGAAATATCAGGGTATTTTGAGTAACTGACTCAAAAATTAATTTCTATTTATTTTTAGTTTGTTGCTTATGTAATAAGACTCTTATGTGTACATTTTGCTTTATATTTTCATTTTTCATAGGTTCTGTACAACCTCTCTAGAACTGTTGAAATATTTTCCATGCTAATATTTTATTTTTCTTCAAAGTTTATACAGAAGCTGAGTGATTCTAAGATTATAAGTTCCATGAGTTTGTTTTAGCAGATTATGTCTTATCTTAAACATTGCTATTCTTTTATACTCATTTGTTTTAAATTCATAGCAACTAAGCAACATGTGGTAAAAGACACTGATCATTAGGGGGTTGTTTAAAGGAATTTGTTTTAGTTAAAAATATTCAGGAAAAAATGCATAATTTTTACATGTGAGTTAATAGATTTTTTTATTTCAGGATATTATGAGGGCATAAGAGTTATTTAGCAAGTTTTATCTGTTTTCTTTCTTTCTGTATTCTCAGATTAAATTGCAACTTCAAATGGGCTCCACATGTACTTGCCATCGAATTGATACTGACTGATTAAAACTATGGTGCTCAAATGGTGGTAGTGTTCACCAGGGATTGGGGGGTGGCGGGTAGACCCACATCCCAGGGATGTGGTGAGCATTGTGGAGGGGAAGGGCATACCTCTAACCATTCCTAGGGAGAGGCAAAGATATAAAATGTAACCAAAATGTCAAAAAAAATAAAAAACAAACAAACAAACAAAAAACTTATATAACCAACAAAAATGACTTGTTATGCTCTATAGATCCACAGGCTGAAAAGAGAATGTTTGATATCTTTGGAGAAATGTGCCACAAATCCACGTAAAATCCAGTCTTTCATGTTTTATAAATTGCTTCAAATCTCCTAACTTTATTCAGTTTTTTCAAAGGCTTATTTTGAGTTTTGTGTGTTTGTTTCCTTGTTTCTTTTTAGGTGAAACAGATCTTCATAAGAACTCAGAAGACTTAGTAAATGCTGAAGAAAAACATGCTGATACACACCCATAGGTCTGAAACACCTTAATGGCTTCTGTCATTTTAAACATGAGAGGTAATTTTATTTTCTAGACAAGAAATCTAATTTCTAAAATAAATGGTTTATAGAATAGCATTAGAAACAAAGTTATATTATTTAAATGCCCTCCTGGATTCTTTTTTTTTTTTTTTTAAGTAATCTTTATCTTCAGTCTTTTGGGGTAAAACCTTAACAGGTAAACTTTAAACATTTAACTTTCAAAAGTCTTTAATTTGCTCATCAATAAAAATTATACTCACTGAGACTAAAATTTTACTTCTTTAAAAATAATAAACTATAATCCCTGGGGATGTTAAATCCTGATTTCTTATTCTACTTCATGTAGGAAATATGAGTATTTTAGACTGATTTCTTCTTTTATTTCATGTAAGAAATATAAAAATTTACACCCTGTAATAGAAACAAAGCAAGTATTAATACATATTATGAAGCAAATATCATGTTTGCTAAAATCTGGGGACATATGTATTAGTGGTTCTCTTTTTAAAAATTCAGCTGTGAAGGTTTGTCTTCAGTCTATGAAATTATTAACTCTAGGACTGCTGCCTTGGAAATGTGAATTTTCGATAAGCCTGCCTGTTGATATTTCTGTCCACTAAAATTTAGAACCTCTGTCTTGGATGTACAAAGGAGGTATAGGCAGTTATGGAAAGGAAAGGTGTATTTATAGTGGAGATGTCTTAATGTCTACTAAAAAAGTGTAAAAAACAAAACTCAAGTGTTATAATGAGTGTCGCTGTGGGAGTGGTTAGTAGTGGGGGTAAATGCTGAGGGTATCATACCAAGCCTTTGTGATGTTATTATCAGCTCCACATATGTTGCTTTAGATATGAAAGAGTTCAACTGTGATTAGCTTTTAAGATAATTCCTTTCTCAGTGTTCTTGAATCACAAAGGGAGTTAGTTGTAAGACTATCTTTTATTCATCATAATAGCAACTATAAAGTGTCAGGCACTGTGGTGAACATCTTGCATACATTATCTCACTTAGTCCTCTCAACAATTCCACACTTATAATAAGTGTGACAAACTTAGTGAGTGTGATTCCTATTTTATATATAAAGCTTGGAAAGAAATAAAGACACAAAATGGTTCTTCAGCAACTAAAACTCATCTCTATGCTGAAAAGTTATAAAATATTGTCTCATATTAGCTACATAAATTCCCCTCCCTACTCTCCATCCAAACTATAAATTTATTACTTTTAGAGCCCATGGTCATTCCAGAAAAGAGTTTGGGTCATGATGATATATGATGGAGCCTCCAAAATATATTTTAGGGAAAACTAATTCAGTGGAATATTTAGAAATGTTTTAAGTAACAAAAAGTTTTATTGGCAAATAAGTATTAAAAACTGAGTAAGACAAACTTAAGCAAGGTTCTTTCTTAAAGGACATCTCCAAGCTGGTATACACTATATAGTGTAGCTTCAAAAAAAATAAAACAAAAAAACTTTAGGGTCAGCATTTCCTAAACATTCATGACAGGGATCTGGAATATTTATGAACATTTTTCAAAAATTGTGTGTAGGGAACACAGGTCACCAATAGCTTTGTAAAAATTACTGTTGATTGTATGAAGATGTCTAAGGCTAGATAGATAGATAAGGCAGTTAAAGAAATATCTTTTTCTTTTTTTCAACTAAAAAGACACAATCTTTTGGAACAGGCAGGTGCTTTAAAGGATGGAATGGGCAGGATCTGAAAACAAGAGTGATGAAAATTGGCAGCTGTGACTCAAGTGTGGTGTGTGGGAAACAGCAGGCAGTGATCAGTCTTAGAAACAGAGAAAGGACAGAGCACAACCTACCTGAAGGCTGCAGCTACAGCCAGCCACTGTTTGGCTCTGGCAGATTTTCACCATGAAGGAATGAGAGCCCAGTGTTTCCAGATGCTTTTAGTGATTAAGAGAGCTTGTTTTTTTTTGTTTTTTTTTTCCTAATGTAAAATCTTCCAGTTTTTCATGTCGGCTCAAAAGTTTTTTGAAACACTGTGTGGACCAGACAAAATATGTCCGTGGGCTGGATTTGGCTTGCAGGCTCCATGTTTGCAAATTTACCACACCTTCTTTATGACTGTTAGCTAATTCTTTTGCCACCATCACGGAAATTATAGATCTATGGCAGCCTGGCCACATCTCTGAGAGCCATCGCCTGCTCTGCTCTCAATGTGTAAGCCCCACTGTGAGATGCTTTCCCAGGAAATATTGAGCTCTAATTAAATTTGTGCCTTGTTGAAGCCTCATAAATCAATGTGCAACACTATATCTAGGATAAGAAAAAAGCCTTTTAAATCTACTTTTCATACTGTTGTATAATTTCATCATCATTTCTAAGAGGTTCCAATCCACAAAAGTCTTTTGTTTTGCTTAAATTTTTCTTTTATGTTTTTGTTAATTAAAGTAAATGACATTGGGGTTGGATGTACAATGCCATCTTGCTTTATTATTTAAAAAGCTAATGGTATATCATTTATCACATTATCTTCCTTGAAAGATGTTAGAGATTTCTGGCATTTCAAAGACAAACCATTATCAGACCTGTTCCTCATTGTGGAGAAAGTGTTCCCTCTTCCTACCAATGCCAATCCTTTAATTCTGAGTGTACTGCCCAACAAGAGGCCAAAAACTGATGAGTTGTGGGCTATATTTAGTCTGCAGATTTGTTTGACTTCTACACTAATTTAAAATATGCCTTTGGATGTCTTTAGGCAGAACTAAAGAACATAACTTTACTTCACTACAGTCCCTGTAATTCTAGTTGTTTTACACACACCCAGCCCCACTTAATTCACTTACATTACATGCTTGGTCCATATGGCTGTTTGAGTTTGTGACTTCTGATCTAAAGAGTAAAAGTTTTCACTGGGATTAAACCACATACAACACATACCCAGAGTACAAGTCAGAAGAGGAATTCCGACTGATGTAAACCCACTATCTATTATATACTGATAAATCCCTTATTCTTGACCAGATGTATAAAGTCCAATGTGAAATTCCCACACTGTAATTGATGCCTGTATATGACTAAATCATGATTTTCCTTTTCTTTCTTTTTTTTTCTTTCTTTATTTTTTAATTCACAAATAAAAATCATGTATATTATCAGGTACAGTATATTCTGAAATTGTGAAATGGCTAAATCAAGCTAATGAACATATGTATTACCTCACATGCTTATCATATTTTGGGGGTGAGAACATTTAAAATCTCTCTTAGCAGCAATTTTCAAGAATATCATACATTGTTATAAAGTATAGTTACCATGTTGTTATAAAGTATAGTTACCATGTTTTACAATAGATCTCTTGGACTTATTCCTCCTCTTTCACTGAAGTTTTGTATCATTTGACCAGCATCTTCCCATCCACTCCCTACACCCTCCACCTCTTCTCTGATCTTCATTTTCATTTGGATTTTATTTTAGGATAATTAAAGCAGCACGAAAACATCCTAAATCCTCAACTTTCCACAAAGCTATATCTCCTTTTTCAATGTACAGTTGGATCGGGCCATTTTTATGGACGTCTACATAAGGAATTAAGAAGAACACAAATTTTGAGCTAGTCACTCTGGCCAAATAAATACACTCAAGTTGCTATCAGAGTTTTTGGCCAATGCTTCTGCCATTGTTTTTCCTCCACAATTCGGCCTTCTTCAATCAAGCCAGAGAAATTTTTAAGACAAAAATCAGACAGCTTTAAATTTTTCTCACTTTGAGCCAGTCGTAGTGACTGTGCAATACATACGCAGAAGATGAAGTCTTTTTAAATTTAATTCCTTGCACTGTCTTACACAGAGTGCTCTCATAACACATTATTCAAGGTTTTAAATAAAAGGAAAGCAAAACCAAAATTATGGAAAATATATTTTTTTGCAGTGCTGGGAAATAGGCTGTATAGATTGTCCTTATTTTAAATGCATGGGAACAGGATGAGAGGTGGAACTCATCAGAAGCTGTAGTTGAAGACCTGTGGCAGCAACGGAGCATCATAGCCCAGCGCAATGATCTGATGAACACCTCAGTGTAACTCTCATACTGAGAAATGGCAGTGAAGCCTTTCCTTAAATCCAGTGGACCAGCTTGTATCCATCCATCCTATGGTTTTAATACACTAATGCATCACTTCCATGGGCATGGTCATGACGCAGGTCACACAATATCTACAGTCCATGAAAACAAGAAAACAAGATTTTCAACCGTTGGTAGAGACAGACACTAGAATTGAAAATGGAATTTGCCTTCTGGGATGGTTATCCCATCAAGATGTAACAAAATATATTACAAGCCAAGGGATAAAAGACAAGAAGTATGTGTATATGTGTGTGTATGTGTGTGTTCAAAAATGTCTATGAAAATGGAAGCCCACACTTTTCTGTACAGATAACATTATTTGATGCAACTTTTAAATTTTGCTGCCCAGAAACAAATGGCACCTTCAGAGGCTCTGCTTCCTTGTCATGTTTTGCCTGAGCATGTGCAAAGCCTTTCTTTTGCTCCAAACTGAACTATCTTTCTTTGTTCGTTATTAGCTGACAAGAAAGGTCAAGCACAATTAGATGCTGTAACTTTTCACTGTACAAACATTTCAATGATTGTGAGCTTCAGTGAATTTGTCTTTGTGAAAGACAGAAATTGGATGGAAAGAATCAAGAGTAGCCATCAATTAAATGACATGAAGGAGGATTCATCCATCCCAACGAGTTTTCTGTTGCACCTGCTTCCTTCTGGATTTCACAATGCTAAGCAATATTTTAGAAATGGATACAATCAGAAGCTGTTAAGCCTAAGTAGTGAGATTTTATAACTCACAACTTAGATCTCTTTTAATGTGTAAGCCATATTCTGTATGCATATTTAGTATGCATCATTGTAATTTAAGATATATTTGTGTGTAGACTCTGTATAAAATGCTTTTAAATGTTCTGAGAATAAGGTCCTTAGCTTTAGTTTTACCTGAATCTTGTGCAGAACACAGCTAAATAATTGTAGCATAGACAATACAATGCAATTGGTATTTTAAATGTAAGCAGTAAAGATTGATCTATAATAATGTGCTGGCGGGAAACATTTATACATATGTACATCATGGTGACTTTTGGTTCTTTAAAAATGGACTTTTCATTTCTATTTATGGATAAACTGTAACTACTGCTTTTAATGTCTTTTTAAAATGAGCTATTTACCACCTATTAATAGAAAATATTCTGCACTTAAAATAGAATCTGACTGTCTGGGAAGTCTAATTACTGTTGTTCCTATTTGAGCCAATTGTCTTTCAGTAAAGCTATAGAACCTCTCAAGGGAAAAGTAAATGGAGACACTGCTTCTCAAATGTCATAGGAAACATAGCCACTTTATTCCTGTTAATACTTTAAGATCTATACACTCTTGATATTAAAAAAATAGAATACAAAGAATTCATCAATTTCTGTATATGGGCTTTAACCTAATTTTCCAGGTTATGTGACTTATAAAGCACTGTGACCAAACTTCTAGAGGGAGTGGAGAAGATGCTTTGCTTCTTCAGAAGAGCTGTCAGGCTGCTTAGTGTACTTATTATTTTCCTAATCTCCCTCCTTCCCTCTTTCTCTCTATCCCCTAAACTTCCTACTTCTCTCCTTTTTTCTTTTAGTCTTTCGTATTTCTTCCTTTCCTGTCCCCCTCCCTCTCTCTCTAAGACAGCTTACTGTCTTACTTAGCACTAATCAGTAGGAAGTCAAAGTGGAGATTATCTGCACCCATCTCTTCTGAAAACATCAATGTTGAGCCCATTCTGAAGAGAGGGATTGATGAGTTAGGCTGCTGCACTTTAAATGTCCCGCTTTGCATTTTTATCCTCAACTACCCAACATATGTATCTTGCAAGTTCATATGCCTTTTCATTTAACCAGAACTTCTTTTATTTAATTTTTAACATGACACCTACTATTCTTGTGTTACTAGTATGCTGTAATTCTCTGTATTTCCTATTATATATGATTGCTAAATAAATCATATTTGAGGGACAATATTGTGAAACATTTGGTGTTTAATGTAATTCCATTGGTGGGGCATTGAAAAGTTGGAGGAATTGAGGAAAACCTGAAAAAGACCAACTCAAAAATTGATAAGGATTTTGTCAGAAAGTGATTTTTGCTCCATTAAAGAAATATGCCCTGGAATACCTTTTATTTGCAAGCTCCTGACTAGAAGTCTGGTGCATATATGAATATGGAAACCTAAATCTTTTCTCTAGAAACTTCAAGTAGTATATTGGTGATAATTTATACATACTAAATTTATACATAATAACTAAAATGCCACATCCAAAAGCAACCAGATGCAAGCTGGACGTGTTGGCACGCACCTGTAGTCCCAGCTAATTGGGGTGCTGAGGCGGGAATTCAAGGCTGCAGCGCGTTATGATGGCACTGTGAATAGCCACAGCACTCCAGCCTCAGCAAGCTAGCAAGACCTCATCTCTACATAAAAAAGAAAAAGGAATGAAGATGAAGAAAGTAACCAGATGTAAGTAAAATGTATCTGTAGATATTAGAAGAGGTAAAAACTGCTTCCATCTTCAGAACTTCCAAGAAGACTTAACATGAATTGATAAATAATAAATAACAAAAGTTTATAATCCTTGCCTATTTTCCATATGCAGCCTCCATGTAATACTTAACAAATATTACCTCTAATCCAGCAAAGTGGTATTAATATGAGTAAAGGAAACTGAGTCTCAGAGAAAGAGCCTTGTCCCAGACCAACAGGTTGCCATTGGCAGACTCCACACTGGATTTGGTTCTAGTTCTCTCTGGCACCAAAGACCTTTTTTCCTTTCTGCAACATCTATGTGGGGTGAGGCAGAGGCACAGTGGAAAAGAAAGCTCTGTGAAGTAGAGCAATATGAATAAGGCAACACAGGAGAATAATAAAGAAGTGAAGGGTCTAGAGTCAAGGTGAAGACCTAGTGAGTCTCAAGTAATTGAATAGAGAGTAATTGGCACAACATGTGTCAGCCCTTAGGCTGTGTCTCCGTGACGCCTGCATGTTCCAGACGAAGATGTGAAAACCTAACTAGTCATCAGATACATGGCACTTAACTGAATTTTTTCCTTTAAGTGTGATTATATGATACATTTCCCCTAATATCAAAAAGCTTGTAAAAGCTATATTTTAATTTAGAGATATAATTTAGATAGAAAACACGTATTTCCATTCGAAGCTATATTAAGCTTTCTGTCCTCTGTTTAATTGCTTTTCTAAATACTGCAAAGCTTATCCACTGTTTAGTACAAGCCTTAGACAGTAAAGACAATGTATATTTTAGAGTTAATAAATGAACACCTCAATGTTCTGCATTACATTCTTGTCATTTCTTTGGAGAGAATTCTAAATATTTAAGATACACATTTTATATATGGGCTGACATATATTTAAAGCTCTATATGGGGCCAGGCATGGTGGTTCATGCCTGTAATCTTAGCATTCTGGGAGACTGAGGCAGAAGGATGGTTTGAGGTCAGGAGTTCGAGACCAGCCTGAGCAAGAGCAGGACCCTGTCTCTACCAAAAATAGAAAAAATTAGCCGGCATGGTGGTGCAGGCCTGTAGTCCCAGCTACAGGAGGCTGAGACAGGAGGATCACTTAAGCCCAGGAGTTTGAGGTTGCAGTGAGCTATGATGACACCACTGTACTCTAGCCAGGGTGACAGAGCAAGACCCTATCTCTAAAAAAAAAAAAGCTCCATTTGAGGATTTTCATCCCTTAGTAAGATTAATAAATTTCTGGGTTATTTCCTTAACATTTGAAAAGGTTGGAGAGCTTCCTTTGCATCTCAAGCTGATACATTTTTATCTCTGAAAATTAAAGATTATAATTATGTAGTTATTCTAGTTTATTACACTCTCACTACTGCATTATGTTATTTTCTTACATTATCTCTTTCATTCCCTATAATTACTCTTTAAGGCATTATTATTCTCATATATAGATAAGGAAGTGTGGCAGAGGAGTTTAAAATAATTTGAGTAATATCCTGCAGCTAGAAAGTGGAGGAGACCAGATTTGAAGTATAAGGGAGTCTAACTCCTTTTCTACTCTTTATTCCATTTTGTAGGAACTTGTCCTTAAAAATTTTGAGAGGGCCGGATTTTCAGTGACCAACAGCAGGGTTGTGTGTGCTTTGGTGACCAATTAAACCATGTATTACTGTAGACGAGGTGCCTTTGATTTTTGTGAGTGGAAGGAATCATTTCCCATGCTTAATATGTGACCTTAAAATATGCTTTTTAAGTAACTGCTGGTGTTCAGTCTAGACACTTCCTACTCACAGTGTAGTCCACACCTGCAACTTGTTAGAAATAAAGAATCTCAGACTCCCTCCAGACCTACTAAACTGGAATTGACATTTTAAGAAGATAACTGGGTGACTCCTGTACATATCACTGTTCTAGACAGTAAATAAATATTATGGAGGTAATTCTAAACACCTACTAAGTACTTTTGCCTTTTGACTCCTGTGCCCTCCTTCAGATCCATCAACAAACATCATGGAACCAAAGTGAAAGGTTCAGGCTATTGTGTCTTTAAATAACGCATATATATCTGTACTAATGAAATGGTTGGTCATATGAACAAATAGAGGAGGACCCATGAAGGCTTGGGGAAAGATGTTAAATGTGTGAGTGTGATCATTTGGCTTTCAGACCGAAAAATCCTGGAAAGCAAAAGCCTTTATATAATATAAGGCATCAACAGTCAATTTATCCTGTTCTTTTTAACCTATCAAGTACTGAATTAAGCAATATACAAAGACCAACCTTACCTGACAAATGCATTTCATAACTGTTATCCTCAAAACACAGTTTTACCTGTCAGCTTTTTTGTAAAACTTAAAATACAGAAGACGTCCTGGAAACTATGCTTGGAATGTAGGGGGTGGGATGAAGGAAAGGGCACCACACGTTAGGACTGATTGCCTTGCCTGGGGTGGAAGGAAGAGTGTTTGTGTCCAGTTTGGAAACAGCAAGCCAGCTGAGTTTGGAAACATAAGATACAAGGGGAAAAAATAGAAAACGAGGAGCCAAGATTGATTTATGGGAAGAAGTGAGGGAGTTGGGTGTATTTTCACAGAGATTTAGCACAAAGAATGTTCAGGCTAGGCAGCAGGGGGGCCTCACTCCAAGTTCTCATGAGACTGTGGGTTTAGATAGGGAGTAAGAAAAAGGTCAGTAATAGGCAGCAGGTAGGGGGAAGCATGACAGGGCAAAAAGATCTGTATCGATGGGCAGTGTGGGAGATAACTCTAGTTTTTGGTTTACCAAAGAAACAATGGCTTTGGTTTATAGGTTTGGTTGGGCAAATTTGTCTGCATGGGGACTACCTTCCTTGTCTTTACATATGTCTTTTTGAGTCTTGCATTTATGTCCCTCCGTAAGGCATCCCACAAATGTAACTGCCTCCTGTGTGGGTGTATTTTCTCCATTTAGGATTTCCGTGTTGAAAGACTGAAGCATGCATGGGATTCTCCTGGCCCTCCCCCGACCTGAAGCACTTTTCAATTACTCTAAACAAATGCAGAACTCACAGCATTCAGCTTTTCTCCAGGCAAAGCCAGGCAGAGAAAGCCCTACTAGCGTGGCGAAATTGCCCCTTCAAATGTTTCTTGTTTTCAGAGCACAGAGTTTGACCAACACATTTGGAAGTCAGATGCTCCAAAGGTAATGAGAATGAAGCCTGTGAGGATGTCCTAAATTGAAGGGGCCTACTGTTAATCCATGTGTTATAATTTTGAATTTTAAAATAATGAAGGCTTGTTTGATAAATGGGAGATAATAACACCCCCTAAATGATATTGTGTCTGGAAATAAACACAGCTGAGGTATATATGTCAGGAAGAAAAATGTAATATTATGAAGATCTATAGCTAGTGAAAGTTTGTACAAAGAGCCAGAATCTGTTTTTTCCCAAGTAAATCTTTCTTTCTGTAGATACTGTCTTATAAATTATCTTTTGGAGGAGATATAAAGAACCCTCACCACCTCAAAAAAAAAAATCTTTTTCAAAGCCTTTGACTTTGAATATTGATGAAAAGGTCTTGCTTTTCCCTTCAACTTCACTTAGCATACTATCTTGTCATTCCTAAATTATTAGCTAAATTTAAAAAGATGTTCATTTTTTATGTCCTCATCCTAAAAAGTATTAAATTACATTAGAGTTCATTTTTAAAAATTGATTTTCTGATGAATAATACTATACATGCACATGAACAAGTAAAAATAGCAATTTTATTTAGACATAAGAATATCCCTGTGTATCAAGCATGAATTAATTTTAGCTTACTGTGTGTGTGGGGGGGTATATAAAACTTGGTTTCAGATTAAATATTAAATTAGAGATTTCTAACTTCCAAACTTCTTGTTTTCTAACTCCTGCTCCACTCATGAAAATGACAATTTTCCTACTGAAGAACAGAACAAAATGATAGCTACAGGACCTTTTGTATGATTGTTTTAATAATATTTGTCTCAGATTACAAAACTAATATGCATTTCATCCTTTATTTTTAAGCCAACTTCAATTCTTTGTTACAGATAGCATCTAAATAGCATTCTTCACTTAGCCTGCAAGGTAGACTAGGTGTTTCATGGGGGCAGGGGTTTATGTTTTGTTACTTTATTTTCTCATAGCCTAACACAGCTTGCATACAGCACATTCTGGTTTTGATTGAATTTGATATATTGATGTCAGCTATACATTTCTGAAGATTTTCAAGGTTTCACTCTTCAATAGTTATGAGACTTAAATATATTGATTCAGATAAGGAACTTAGAACCTACAATAAGTGTTAGTTATTATTTTTTCATTTATATTAGCATTTTTTCTTGGTTATATGATGCAAATATATTAATATATGAACATATAATAGTTCACACTTGAGTATATACATATGTTTGCTAGGTTCTAAGTTCCTTACCTATAACAACTTATATATTAAATAATTCTCAAAGCAACCCTAAGAGGTAAGTAAGTATTAGTGTTATATGCATTTTTACAGATGGGAAAACTGAGACACAATATGTTCAGGTCTTCCATCCTTGAAGAGTCAGACTTGTGATTCTGGCTACAGACTTCATGCCCTCAGCACCATTCTACTCTCTCAAAACTAAACCAAACCGAACCCCGGGAGATTGCTGAACTTGACAGTCTATGATTTCTTCAGTTGTTGAGAACCTTACCATGACATTGTGCTTGGGTCAACTCAAAGTTATACCATTTCTAAAAGGATTATGGACCCATTTCTTCTTTCTATTCAAAGAGCATTGCATTGTTTGTGCCTTTACCATGTTATTCGTGTTGAATATTTGGCTTCTGTGCTTCCAGCTCTTCTGTCTTTCTTTTTTTTCTGCTCACTGTTATGTTAAATCTCCCTCATGAATTCTTTGGACCTATTGCTCCTCCTCTTAAAACAGTTTCCCCTTGTCTACATCAGGGGTCAGCAAACTTTTTCTATAAAGGCTCAGATAGTAAATATCTCTGGCTGCACAAGCTGCGTGACACTGCCCTTCCTCTCCTCCTACTCTTCCTCTTCCTCCTTCATCATTTTCTCCTCCTCCTCTCTTTCTATTTCTCCTTCTCTTTCTTCTCTTATCGCTTTGTTTTCTCCTTTGCAATGCTTTAAAAATGTAAAACCCATTCTTAGCTGGTGGGGAGAGGGCATGCAGGGACCAACCACCGTGGGTCTGCTCTGCACAGCACTTCTACTTCAGGTCAAGGAGCTCGGTGCCCTGGAAAAAGAAGGAAGCTGCTTGTGCCAGTGACAGTCATCCCCAAGACCTCCAGCTTCCCCAGGTCTGTCAGCCACCCTGAGGACTGGGAATGTCAATACCTCCAGCACACGTACCAGTCTAGAAGGGCTGGTCACGGCACTGGTTCTCAGCCTTCAGCATGCATCAGCACCACCAGGAGGGTTCCTTGACCAACAGGTGGCTGAGCCCCAACACCAGAGATTTCAATTCCGTAGGTCTGGGATGGGGCCCCAGGTGAGGCTCATGCGGTTGGACTGCAGATCTCACTTCGCAAGCCGCTGGGCTGTAGGTAAAGCTTAAACTCATTAGCACAACATTCAAATCCCCTCACAGTCTGTAGCCTATTTTTGTTAAGTCATAGCCTTCATTATGGTTTCACTGTTCCTGGATGTCTGCCGTGCCTTTGTACTGAGTGCCTTTCCTGCCCTGTCTTATCCCTTTGCCATCCTTACCTGTCACCTATCCTCCTTCCTCTAAGGACTTTTTCAAATGTCAGCTCTCTCACAAAGCCTCTTCTCGTATCTCTGGGTAGAACTCCAAATCACTTTTCTCTGGATGAACACTGATCTGTTACTCTCTGTGCAGGAACATTGTAGCTCTCCGCATCATATGCTTTGCTGCTAGATTTTAAGGTAAAAAAAACACTGCCCCTTTCGCACAGTAAGTGTTCAGTAAATATTTGTCCAATAAATGAATGTGAATGAATGAATGAAGACAGAAAAGAAAAGTTTATTCTTATTTGTCCTGCTTGGTGTGTGACTGAGTTAATCCTTTTCAATAATATCTCTAGTTAATTTAGGCAAAATAAACCTCACTTTTCAAGCACTTTAGATATACAGAATCCCAAAAAGCCATTTGTGTTTTTTTCTCAGAGCAAACGACTGGGGAGTGCATTAATTCTTAATTCTTAATAACGTACTAAAAGCAAACCTGAATTAAATTGGAGAAACACTAAGATCTCTCCATCTATCTCTTGTCTCTACCCACAGGGATACGAGTCTGCTGGTGCAGAGGTATATTAGTTGTAGCAAATCCTACTAACTTTGCTAAGGAGAAAATCTTACATTTCCTAGGTGATGTCCCATAGCCTTGATAACTAATAGCGGGAACTATACAGGAATTAGGACAAGAATGACTCTAATTCTTAGTTATTTGCCGCTATTAACCTCAACATCTCCTACTCTCTGACCATGAAGACGTTTATAGATCGGTAAAATACTGAAGAAAAATAAATATTTACATGGCCGAGACAGTACATGACGCATTGTTGACCCTCATTGAACAGGAATGCAAATTATTATTTTGTATTTATTCAGATGCCATTATTTCTTATTGAATTTTATGTTAAAGACCTGAAGCAAGAAACATCTCACTCAAGATATCTCACAAAATCTGGCCCTCAGTTCAATTTTGGACTTTGTCATTGTCCAGCTCTGTGGTCTTGGACAAGCCTCAATTTCCTCATCTATAAAATGGAGATAGTAAGAATACCTATCTTATGCGGTTGTTGGAATGATTAAATGAAATGTCCCATGTAAGGTGCTGAGAATATTGCCTGATACATAGAAAAGAATGGAAATAATATGAACTGTAAAAATAAGAACCTACCAGGAGCTCCATCCCCTTCCTTTAAAATTAACTGATATTTACAATTTCAAAAACATAGCCTGACTTTAACTTCAGTAGCAATATCCTAAAAGTCCACTTGATGGAGAGGTTGCCCCACGCAAAGAGTAGGCCAGCCATGCCACAGTAGAGATCATATTATCATTAACTTTAGCATGTGTGTCTTTGCTTAAAGAAAGACAAAATTACATATATAGATATAGTTAAATAGATACAAATAGATTGGTGTATGTGTATAGATAATAGGTAGATAAATACATTGATAAATTGGTTGGTTGCCATATCATGTAGACATTCAATTTTGGGGAAAAAAATTTAATGCAAATATTAAAGAGAAAAATATCAGCATAAAGATAACATACCAGTAAACTTTAGACTTTCTGGATGGCTTATTAAATAAAACACATTATCAGACATTCAGGTGCACTGAGAGGCAAAAATAGCAGTTGCTCAAAAACAAAACAAAACAAAAACAAAAAAACACTATACACATACACACACCGGTGAACTCCCAGATTTCACAGACTCTTTATCAGCAATATTGGCAAAATAAAAAAGCTTTCTTTGGAGGAAAGGAAAAGGAGAGAGTCTTTCATAATGTGGAAATTGTCCATGTGAGAGGAACAGATGCATCCACCAAGTGTGGTGAGTCAGATGCAATCTAGAAGCCAAGTGGATCAACATTGGAATCATAATCTTCCAACCCACCAGAGAGAAAAGGGCTATAAAAAGGACCTAGCCTAGCCATGGTACAAAAGACACATTCATGTGTAGATTACTTAGCCACAGTGGACAGAAAGCAAAAGAGAGCAACTTGTGTGGCCAAAGACAGGGAGAAGGAAGGAGCTGGCCTCACCAACTCAGGCTCTCTTCCTCTGTCCAACTCTCTCTTTTCACCTAAGGCACCTTTTGTCAGCACCGCCTCACCTCCGTCCCTTGTCCAGTCTCCTCTGGCTGTCTCCCTCCATTCTCACCTGGCTTCTTCTTAACAGAAGAGAATAGGGAAATGTAACTTTGGGATGTATTTATTTAATAAAGCTCTAATTCTCTGTACTTAATTTAATAGCAAACAGGTTAAATGACTTCTCTTTTTAAAAAAGTTTCCTTTTTATTTCAGTATAGTAAAACATTCTATATATCTACATATACACATATTTAGTGTACATTTTATATATACATGCATGGGTATATACATATTTTATATATAGTAATACATATGTGTATATATACATGTATACAAACATACATATATAAATCCTAAACACACATACACATACATATTATATTGCTCAATAGTAAAAATTTTTAACTCCACATTGCAAATGAAAGAAAACAAGGAGATTGGTTTGGTAACTATATTTTCCCTGAACTATTACATTAAATTATTTTATACAGATATAGTTTTTGGTAGTTTATGACAAAATCTAATTTTAAATACTTTTTTGCCTGTACTATAAAAAAATTCTTTTGAAAAGTTTCATTTTGATATCAACCAGTTCCAATGGACTACTTCCTATGTAAATTCCATTTACACTAACAATAAAAATGTGAAGCTTAAGCATGGTATGATATGCAAGTACAAGATTTAGTAGTATAATTCCTATCTTAGTCATAATTAACCTTCATGTTATGTTTTAATTTTTTAGAATATTGAATATTCTCAAAAGTAAATAAAGGACCCTTTACATTTGCCAAATGTTTTAAATATCACAAGTGACAAACAAGTGACAAATTCAAGATAGAAAATCTTTGTCCCATTAGGGCAAAAGAAGAAAGAAGAGATCAACATATGGTGATATAATTAGTCTGATTAGGGAAACACATCCACAGAATTTATGCTGCAGGGGAAATGTAATGGGAAACACACTCATCTACTGCAATGTCCTGAAAAATGCCAGTCTTTTCAAACAATAAAGAAATAAAAGATACTTTCCTGAATTATTAGAGAGATGTTCAACCATCTGCAAGCTATTTGTTTTTTAAAGTTCTTATTGTTGCATTGCTTTAATTACAGCCATGTTATACCTTTGTTATTTTTGAGAAGAATGGTATTTTGAAATCAATTAAACTCATTCCTCAGTTAGCTTGAGGAGAAGAGGAGATAGAATATTTTTTTTAGCTCTTCATTAGATAGCAAATTGTTTCTTTCAATGTCATAATATCTATAACATATTCCACACTTGCATGTTTAGGTCTGGGGTAATCTATGCTTGTTCATATTATCTTCATTTCTTTGGCAATACAAAGTCTGGGAGTAGTAAGTGAAAATTATCATTCTTCAAATCCTGGGATGGATGAGAGGGATAATAATAAAAAGAGCAATTTGTGAAATTATTTTCATTTTTATTTTTTAACTTAGGAATCGAGAAAAAGAAAAATTAAAAAGGTTGATGTCTTGTTCTTTAAGAAAAAATCATACATAAGATTGTCATAAACTCAGAAATTATCTCCTTTTTTAGATATTAAAGGTTATTTTTTCTTTTTTTTTAGCAAGACATCATGGAAGAAGAATATTAAAGGTCATTTTTTAAAGTATAGATTTAAACATAGAAAATATTCTAAAATGAACCAAACACTTTAAAAAGAGTTTCAAATTTCCTCTTTTATTGGTCATAGGTCATCTTAGTTTGAAGTCAATGCCAAAGAACTAATGTAGAACTCCAGTTCTTCTTCCCACCCTTCACAGTCAAATTTATCAATAGCAAAATCATCCACCTATGCTTCATGTCAGAAATAACACACTTGTCTGTTACTGTGGAAGTTCAGTTCTAAGTCAATCTATAAGACAGTGTATAAGAAAGCATAAAAGTCTGTGGTTCCCAAGGAGGATGGGCTTTTCTATCCTAAAAACTATCACAACTTCTCAAACAGATCATAAGCTAGTGGAAGGGTTTGTCATATTATTGGTTCATTTAGGGCCACTTATATTCTTTGGACTCTAGTTTTCTTATCTATAAAATAAATCTTATCTATTATACATAGTTAATGTGATTATGAACTGAGACATATAGGTGAAACCACTTTACTATAATTGTAAAGAATTAAACAAGTATTTACTAGCAGGATGGAAATGGCAATAATAGCCTTTTTATTTCTATAATTCTAATGCTTAACTCAATACTTGGAAAGTAAATTATCAATAAAGATTTGTGGAACTAAATCAAAGCAAGACCAAAGGAATTTGAAAAAGAAACAAAGGAATAAATAAACACAGTGGAATGTGAAAAAGAAACAAAGGAAATGTGTTTGAAAGCCTCCCCATTGTAAGAGAAGGCTTAGATTTTAAAATAATAAAAACTCAAAATGAATCACTAAAAATTTACCCAAACTCAAGATTTCCTTTTTAGTTGTAGAGAGAAATAAATTAAAACCAAAGCGAAAAACTTGGCAAATAGTGTAATAATATAGATAATTAGAAAAAGTATAAAATGAAGAAACAATTTCTGAAAAACATGTTAATATTTGCGTATAAAATATCCAAAGTGCTTGAGAAGGCAGTCTAGTAGGGAGCAAATAACACATCGGGATGGAGTTGGGGGTGGTGGGGGTGGTGTTTGTTTTGTGTTGGGAATTTTCCAAACTCAAGTAGAAGCACAGCACTAACAAGTCAACTTCTGGTTGTTATCAACTCATTTTGCACCTGGAGGAGAAAAAGAAAATACTCCAAAACATAGTGGAAGCTTTCCAGAGAATTTAATACCACATCATGTAAATCTCTGTAAAGGGAAAAATCTTGTATGCATTACTTAGTAGCAACATAGCTTGTGTGCTAGGATAGAGTAAATGATCCAATTAGTGATTTGTAGGAGGAAATTTTTCCTGGAAGAACTTTTAAATCTTAATAAAACAACAAACCAAAAACACCATCATTTTTAAGTTAATTTTCTAAGAGGAAGATTTAAAAGACAGGAAACTATTGGTTACAATGCTAATCTATTACATACATACATAAGTGTGTGTGTTTCTGCATTTCTAACTCAATTTTATTCTGCTGACTGTCATACAAGCACATGAGGATATCCCTTTTCTCTTCTGATCCCACCTTCTCATAGTATAATACTTCTGCTTGCTGTCTCTTCCCATCTCTTCTTTCTCCTTTGCTACTTGTCTGCAGTTCCCGAAAGAGAATTAGGGAAGAGGAACATGGATCCTTAGAGTCAGAGGAACCCTCACAAGATACCTGGTCATCACTTACATAATTCTCCACATTTTACTGATCAGAAAACTGCATCTCAGAGTGGTTAAAGGACTTGCCAAGGACACATATCACTATAATAAAGAGAAGATACTACCCTCTTCCATATCATCTTTATTTCCTTCCAAAAATTGATCATTATCTCCTTTATTTATTAGTTTACATGTATATTGACTGTCTTCAAACACTAGCATCTATACCCATGGATTTAAGGATCTTAACTATCTTATTAATACCTGTATCCCCAGCACTTAAACAATGTCTAGCATGCCATAGATAATCATACATCTTTATTGAGCAATGAACTAAAATTTTGGTCTCTTGTTTATAAAGCATACTTTTTTAAACATCACCAAATAATGCTATGAAAAACAGCATAGAATAATTAATAACATCTAGTTCTATCTAGCTACAGGTCTATCATAAACATAACCTAATTTATGTATTTTTAATTAACTAAAATATCAAATAAGTATTAATGTTTTTAATTTCTTGACATGTATATGTAGCCAGTGTTTCCTTTAAATGCCTTAAGGAAGAAGGAAATCCCTAAATTCTGTTCATTTGGGAATCGATGCTACTGACTGCACAGCCAATATCCATGCTCACTTTCAAAATGAGAAACCTAAGTTAGTTAGCATGTCGCAAGGGACCTGGTTAAAAATGTTGACTTTCTCAAACACCCGTGCATAAGGGGTGGCTCTGTGACACAACTCTGAGCCATGAGACATTAGTCCAGGGTTTCTGGAAAAGCCTTTCTTCTTTGCTACAGGTTCTTTGCTTTTCTCTCCCCACTGTTTGTTCTGCTTAGAACAGACTAGATGCCTGGAGCAGCAGCTCTCTTGAGACCATGATGTTACAACTCTGAGAATGTTAAGGCATATGAAAAGTGCCTCTTGCTCTTTGCTGTCTTGATTCACTGTTCCAGTCCTGGACACTGTATTACATGACACAGACAAAGCTCTATGCCATTGTTTGTTGATTTTTCTCTTATTTGCTGGCATATGCTTTCCTGCCTGACACAATTTTGAACTTTGTGTGTGCTCTGAGGGAAAATTCTCCAGGCCTCAGTTTTCCCACCTTTAAAATAAAGGGTGTAGACCAGTCTTCTCTTCCAGCACAAAAAAAAACCAAAAAGAAAATGCTAGCGCCTCTAGCCTAATCTCACCTCCTGAAAACAAGTCATGGTAATGTGCTCTACCAACATTACTGAGTTTATTTCACTAAACTTCACATGGCTTTCTGGTGACTGTCTACCATGTAAGTACACCTGTTCCGAAGAATCTGAATTTTAACCACTTCTATTAATAAAAGCAAACAGTTTTAAGTGCAAAATGAATACTAGAAAAACCATGTCTACCTACATTAAAAGGTTTATGCTCATATGCAATTTTTAGTATTTATTTGTGAATAAACTCTAATATTCTGTTACTATTAGGATTCTAATACAGTAACTTCATATACCCCTCAGATTCATTATGTTCATTACTTCAAATTAGCCTCATTGTTGCTGAAGTCAGAGAAAAGGGGAAAAAACCTGCTAAGTCATCGTAGAGTAAGAAATAAACAATGAAGATGAATCCAATATCATTTTAATTTACTTCATCCAGAATTTTTTCTTTTTCTCCAAGCTTCAAGTTTCCTCTTTTGTCTACTTTTCTCACTAATCCACTCTCATGTTCATCTTGCCTCTATAGACCAAGTCTCCATGGTCTGCATATAATAGATTATTAAATCCAACAAGGGAAGTGGCTGCACCAATATCTGTGTCAACAAAATAAATGTCAAGGAAAGACCTAGAGTCGAGTGGCAGCCTCTTTGCAAAATGCAGTCAGGCGCCTATGCAGTCATGTAGATTAGTTCGTTTCATTCACAGGCTGTTGCAAAGTAGAAACCTTTACCTCCACTGCCGTATGAATTACGTGAAATGTTTGCAAAGTTGGCACCTTAATTACTTAAAATGTCTTTAAAACTGAAGACACCCCCCAGCATTTCTCTAAAGCTCTTTCTCAAATATTTAGTTCTTCAGAATGTTATCATTATGAAATCTAATAATTTAATTTTAACAGATTTCATATTTCAGCAACATAGACTTTTTAAAATTAATTAATATACTGGCTTTGAGAACTGGTTTTTGGAATCTGTAACTTAAAAAATAAGTAAAGGCATTTCTTCCCACATTTCCCTTACTCAGAGAAAGTAAATACTAAAAATCGCATATGAACATAAATGCTTTAAGTACACATGCTTTTTCTATTATTCATTTTATACTTAAAATTGTTTGCTTTTAGAAATGGTTGATAAAACATACTTTTTAAAAATAGTACAATGGACTTGGTTTATTTATGAATTCATGTATTTATATTGTGATTAAATACACTTAAGTTGTTTGCTTAGACAATATACAAAACCAGTGCTTTCAAAACTTTATTCAATTGTATATTACTTTTGTGATTTGGGGGTACCACTTCTGCTATAGTAATTTAATATTTTTCTTCATATAGACTTAAAATACACTCATACTTTAAACTTGCCTCATTCTAAGCAATAGCTACAAAATCATGGATTTGGGATTGCTCATTATATATATTTTTAATACATATTATAATGGTATTTATACCTATAAAAATAAAATAGTTTGTCCATCCCTGGACAACCTAAAATCATTTTGTTTTCCACAATGTAGAAAACAGTGGCATATATGAATTAAAATTAAAAGTGGGTGGTAAAGAAATCTTTAAGAACAGAAATTAGTCTGAGAATTTTGTTTTTTATAAAGACTCTCACGCTATACAGCTCTGGGGAGAAGAAGAGGTTATAAAATTATTGTCCAATAGAAAGAACTCTGGCCTAGAATCCTGCCGGCACTGCCACACTCGTTGCCTCTAGCTCATGGATAAGAGGCTAAAAAAATAATCCCTAACTTATTCACCTGATATAGCCTGTCTGTCTTACATTCAGTGTAAACAGTTGAAAAGGATCCCAAAGTGAGTGGCCAGGGTACTGACAAACACTTCAGAGGAACTGATGACATTTTATTGAAGAAAAGAGGCCACTTAGGAGAGGACATCAGAATGTTCTTCAACGTCTGAACACCTGAGATACAGGAAAAAAGTTAAAATTATTCTGTTAAAGTTTATTCAGAGGTGAATAAGAGAGGAAGAGGTAAGTGTGTAGGAGAAGGGGAGAGTTTAACACACAGAAGAACAATCCGAGCTGTTTGGTTGGCTTGGGGTACAGCCGGAGTGATTCAAGAATAAGTGGGGTGATCAATCACTTGCCCATGACGTTGAAGAGGATCATGCATTAGATAAGGTTTGGATAGATGGCTCTGAGGTCCTTTCTACCTCTAATAATAATAGACACCAATTGTTAAATGCTCACTAAGTTGGGCTAAGCATTTTTAGGTCATGTGTCATTTAAGTCTAACAACAACCCAGTAGATTAGGTATGATTATACCCATCCCACAAATGAAGAAACTGAGTCAAAAATCTGCTAGAAGTTGAATTTGAGTCCAAATCAGAGTGACTCAAAGCCAATCTACTAAGCATTATATTATTGTGTATTATAAATGTGGCCTGGGAACTATAAAGGTTTTTTTTGTTTGTTTTATTTTGGCCAGAATGTTTCTTTGCCCATGCTGCCGAAATGAAGCCAAGTTGTCTTCTTGAAGAAAATTTTGTTGTAAACTATAGTTGTGTGAAAAGGAAACTGAAAAGCCATTATCGCAGCTGGTTTCCTTCAAATTTCTGAGAAAGCCAACAAATTTCCCAGGAAAAACTTAAGCTTTTGTGATCTCCTTTGTGTTTTGAGAGTAGAGAACAGAATAGGAAAAACCACCATTTCCCAAAGAAAACTTATGCTTTTAATTTTGATCTTTTTGTGTTTTTAAGAATGGAGAATAGAACAGAAGAATCCAGAAGTCATTCTGTTTATTTCCCCAAATGATGTTACAAAATCAGCAAAAGCTTTGGTTTCTTTTTCTCTGCCTGAGTCCTTTTGAAAAATCATGTATAAAAGTGTCTGTTCAAGAAAAGGGAAGGGCGGTTTTACTTTTTTAGCATGTCAGATACTAAAATACTCTCAAGCGGTGTTTGGATGTTTTCCAAACACAAATAATTCAGAATCACTTAAGACAAATATAGCCCTTAATCAGGTTTTAAGTAGAGGGAAACTTAGTAAATCAAACAGTCATAACAGGTGGTCTAGAAACTCCAGAAAAATTTAGCTTACCAAAGAAAAAGGGGGAGTTAGAGAAAGAGAGAGAGAAAGAAGAAAAAGGAAGGAAGGGAGGGCAGGAGAAGAGGGAAGAAGGAGAGAAGAAGGAAGGAGGAACTAGAAAATTCATTCATACACATGGCACTACTTATCAATGAGTTTTACTTTTGTTTTCTTGGGGAAAATATGCTAAGGAAAATGATTGTTACCTCTACTGCACTCTCTTATATAACTTAATAAAACTCTTTTAATCTCTATATTATAATATTCATATTCAAAATTAGAAACAATCATTTTACTTTTTTGAATCTTGATATTAAAATCCCACAGTGGATTTCACATTTGACTTTTTTCTTCCTGTCTTAATTTTTCCTTTACTGACTTTTGAGATATCTTTTTGTTTTTTTTAATCCATGATACATTTGGACCTCAGTAATATTATCAATGTTGGGACCAAATTGGGCGTACCTCCATCCCCACTAAATTTTGTGATAAATTTTAGACACTTTGCATTCAAATGTCATGAATAATTTAAATTGTTTATATTTCCAGAACTTCAAATTCTCCCAAAGTTATATGCAATAAATATATACTGTGTTGTAAAACCTTGCTTTATACTAATGCTTTATCTTCTCTGCCAGTTCTATAGGAGAAGTATTATCTTTCCTTTAGTTTTATAACTCCCAGCAGAGTACCTTCCTATGGATAAGCTCATAAAAAATAACTATTGAATTAATGAATGAATGACTATATGCATGAATTAATGGAATCTCTTATTTTATTATATAGATAATTAATAAAATGCTGATTATTTATTAAAGTTAAAGAGGAAATAGATGGCCTAAATTTTAAGTAATACGCAAAAAAAGGAGCAGGGGGACTTGGCATTTTTTTTTTTTAGATTTATCATTTTTCTTTCTTAATAACTAGAAGAAATACTGGGAAATACATATCTCCCAGCTTTAAAATTGAAGAGAATTCTGTGGCTCTATAAGTAACCATTAATGTGGTGTTGGAGAGAAAGAGAAGTTTAATATCTAATATTGTGGTGTATTGAATCATGAAAACACATTTCTTCATCATTTGAAATGAACACTGTGTTCTGTTCTGTATACAGAAACATGGTAAATGTAGATCTTAACCTAAAAGTTTCATTAGACATTCCTCTTTAATTTAAACCCACGCACACACCATCATCTAAATGTACTTAATATTTATTTTTTTCACTCTTTAAATGATGCTATTTACATTTGACCTTGGAATGCAAACCTTTTCAGTAAGACATCAGGAATCAAGCTCTGGCAGTATTAAAGTAAGAACAATCACATGTCTGCAAATTTCTACGTAGTTAAAAAGAAAACTCACTGTAAAATAAATGCTTATTCTTTAATTATAAGTGATGTGGAACAATATGTACTTAGTTCTAAAGTTCAGTCAAGGAGGCTTCCAGGAGTTGCGTAACTACTGTGTGAGTGTGGAGTGCAGAGATGGAGGATGCTTCCGAAGTCTAGCAGTGGAGTTTCATGGGATATTCAGAAAAGTTAACAGTTCAGGTGTCCCCAAGAAGCCTTCTTGCTGCAGACCAGCAATTAATGGTCCCACTGCTCCTCTCTCTCATTGATGCCTTCTTCTTCTTCAGGGAATGCTGGTTCGCTCTGGCCTTTCGGATGCTTAACCCCTGAAATTATAAAAATTAGACAAAATTCAAAAGAGTTTTATTTCTGGCAGATTCATTGCTTTGCTGGAAGAGATAAAGAAAAGGAGTGGGAAGTTTTCATTGGTGTTTATGTGTTTTTCTCCAAGAATCTTAACAATGTAATCCTATATAAACCTTTTTAATTCGCTGAGCAATAAAAACACACCAGCCAAATTTCCATTAGGGGCAAGCTATCTTTTATAATTAAATCCTCTCCATTAAGGATTGCATCACAGCCTATTAAAAACCTGTTAACTAAAAATCTGCTCACAGGCTCTTATTATAATTCTGATGTATCATTTAGTTCAAATATTGCTTTTGGCATTTCTGAATTCTGTTACAAGGAGAACCATTGAAATGCCTAGGAACAAAAGGGTGTGCGCGTGCCATTTCTGTAACTTATAAACAACAAAACAATCACAACATTGTTAGTCTTCTTTAGGAACTTGAACATACCCATTTGATTACAGAACTTCGCTATTCAAAATTCTTCAGTAACTTCCCCCACAACCTACAGAGTGGGGCAAACACTGGCATATCTTTACCTGCTACACAAGGCTTAGATGATTTGGTTTTTCCCTTCCTACGGGGCTTCATTTCTTCCTAGCCCTGCCTGCTCCTGTTTTCACAGTAATTTATGACTTAGCAATGCTAATTTACTCTTCCCCGTTTCCTGACCACTCCACACTCCCTTAGGCATCCATGCTTTTCTCCTTCTGTTCTCACAGCCAAACATCTTCGTCCTACTCATACAACCTGATGATGTACCTACCACTCACCCTTCCATATAAGCGTGCTTCCTCTTTGATGGCTACCCCAATTCCCCATGTAGACTTAGCTACATCTTTCTCATATTCACCCCTGCTCTTAGGTCACCTCCTGTATCAATTACCTTGTAGAACTGTATTTGTTTACATATCTTTCTCATTAGAGTAAACTCCTTGACATTGGGAGCTATATAGTTTCACAGTGCCTAGCAAACACTAGGTGCTCAGTAATATCTATTACCTAAATGATTGAATTAACAAAGTAACAATTTGGTATATGCCTTTGGCAGTTCCACAATAATCTATCTTCACATTTTTCTCAAAATTAATTCAAATTTAGACTATAAATCAGAAGACAACTGCTACAACCACACTCAATCTGCAGAATTATCTTTCATTTCCCTCGCTCCTATTCTGTTAAGACATCATTCTATATGGAATTCTATGCATAATGTGGAAAATTTTATATTTTTTTATATTTTAGAAAATTGGTTTATGAGATTTTTTTAAGTATTACTGGAAAACGCTCCAGTAAAGATTTAATAAATGAAAAGAAGTCATTGCTCATGTTTGCTATGAAACAAAGAGGCTCAAAGAATGTGTGAATTTGTATGCACTGCAGTCAGCAAACCTCAGAGTGCTATTTGATGAAGAACGATATCCTTGGGCTTGGTGGATTATCTTGCAAAAATATTTTATCAGTTGTAATAATATTTGAATACTTTAATTTCATCAGCAAACACAGATCACTCACAGTTCCTCTTGATCCAAGACTGCAGAGAGAAATTTGCTATTAAGAAATGGGACTTATTTCATATTATTACAAATTACATGGAAAAGAAGTCTCAATGCTAAGGAAAAGGGAAGGGAGGTTGAGCACCCAACCACTTGCTCTGCTGGAGTCCTAAATATATAAGTCACTAAACCTCACTAGTCCTTCAGGGAAATACCTGGATGATAAAATTTAAACTTAGAGAAGATAAGTGATTTGTTCAGGTTATGGGGAGATATGTTGCTAAGAGAAGTGTGACACATAATAGTCCCTCAATACATACTGAATAAATAAATGAATGAATGATTACATCATAAAGTTCCATTATCAGGGGACACAACTCATTTTCACCCTTCGCTTTTTGGATGCAGACCTAGACTTTCCTATCATTCTCTAGGATTTATCATAGGTTAGAGTACCAGTCAATCTGGTTCAAAGGTCTTAGGATTCCCTCAGAAATATTAAAGCACAGGAATCATTCAGCCACCTGAGCCGAGGTTGCCTATACCTCCTCAGTTTTGCAAAGGTTCTATTGATTCCAGAGTTCGTCCCTTTCATCCACAGGTAACTACAGGGTAATGAAGTTGTGTTCCAGACAATTTTCTTTAAATGAGAATTAATAACCTAATGCCCACATTGATTTGTCTAAATGAGGGAATCAAATGTAAAGAAAAAAATCAGTAAGTAAAATGTCCAACTTATTAACCCATTACTCAACTACTTTCTACACTTTTGTATAGGTCTACTTGCTTACCCTGAACTACATGTAATTTATTTTATAATAATAATGGTCACAAGGTTATATAAGAAAGTCCACCTTTTTCAAAGTAAATTATCTACTTGGACAAACCTTGGAAGGTTCCTTTCTAGCTTTATTTGTTGCGATGTTAATTATGTCCATGAAAAGCTTTGATCAGGCAGGAGCGGATCACATGTTATCACAGAGCTGTTCTGCAGAACACCTACCACAGATTCTTTAGTTCCCAAAGCACTTTATTCTAATGCCATTTTTCAATTGGATAATGGATGGTTGGTTAATTTGTGCTCTGAAACAGCCTTTAAGGCAATCTTTCTCTTTTCCAGTCAGCAATATTCAATTGGTTATAGAAGCAATCATGCTGAGATTAAAGTGTGAAGTCTGCTGAGAACTTTCTAATAATTTCTTTCTCTGTACACCCCTTTTGCATCCCCGAACACACATATAATTTGTGTTTTAACTTTCTTTAAATCCTCATTTGATATTTGAGGGAGATTACAATTGATGTAATTCTGGAGGTGGAGGAAAATAAATTGGTCTGGGGGTGTTGATCAATTTCTCAGAAACTCCTCCTCTGCCAAACGCTATGAGCATGAGGAAAGCCCTTCACCTGCACAGGGACTGCGGCTTGGCAAGTGGCAAAGAGCTTCCTGGGGCAAGCACAGACTCAGCCAGGGCTGCTTGCAGACAAAAGGCAAAGGAATCCCAAAAAACCACAATGGAGGTTCTTTTCTTTGTAGCAAAATGAACACGAGGGAAAAGAGACCATATGTAAGACCAGGATATGTAATATAAAAATGTGAAGGAATGAAGAAAATACAATTGGAAGGAAAGAAATTAGGCTGAATAAAAGATAAAAAGGGAAAAAAATGTTGCTCCCAAGAAGTACATAACACTTATGCTCTTCTCTATTCTGTCGATCAGGTGGTTAAATGTGCATTGGATGAAGCTGGGAAGTGACCGAGTGAAGCATTAGTAATAGTGAATCCATAGAGGAGGGGCTTATATTTGAAACCAAAGGTCAATATTTTTAATCAATTAATTTGGAGCCAAAGATGGCAGGTTTATTACATTTGTAGATGATACAAAATTTGGAAGGAAAGATGACATGAATGGCAAAACTAGCATTCCAAAATGTTTTCAAGATTAGAATGATGACCTAAGTAATTAAGGTAGAGGTCAACAGGATTTTGGGTTTTAGACAGGTTATTTGGGGTCCAAAAAATAGAGTATGAGGGCAACCTTGATTGAGTATAGTTGGGCTTTTAGGTGACTACCACTAACTAATTTCACATGACCCAGTAGAAGTTCCCTTTCCTAGGCACAAAGCTCTTGGCGGGTTAGTGGTAGTCCCAACGACAGAGTCAGCAGGATAAGAAAGGAAATTGCTCTCTAATCATGTGTTGTTCAGACCTCTTCCCCAACATGCTGCCTAGTTCTCAATTCTGCATTTCAAGAGGACCACTAAAGAAAGCAATTGGAATTAAAAGTAATTTTATGAACTCACTTTTCTAGAGGAATTCTAGATGAAACTGGTATGTTTCATAGAGAAAAGTAATAGAGGACAATAGAGGCTGCTTTTGCATTCCTAAAATACTGGGAAAAGAAATAAAATTAATCTGTGTAGTTCCTGAGAACGGAAGTAGTGTCAATGGCTGATATTTATGTGTGGGGACTGAATATAACTCAATATAAAGAAAAAAATTCTAAATTCTTTATGTTTGCCCAGCCATAAACATGTGAGTGAGCTCCCCGTCACCATATGTGTTCAAGTCAAAGCTAAATTTCCACCGCTGAGGTGAGCAGGGTAAACTAATAACCTCACTAACCCTGAGATGCTACTAATCCACACACGAAATATTCTATACTACTGAAAAATTTTCTCTGTTGTGCCTACTATAAGTTACCAAAAAAATTAATCATAACTTCAATGAAATAATAGCCCAAATCCACATTTTAAAACTAATTTATATTGGGAATAGAAATGTAAATGGATTCATTTTTTTTCAACTGCATACCATTAGAAATCATTCTTAAGTCCTGTGAGAAATCTGTGGGTAGATTTTAGAGAGCCTCTAACCCTCTTGGAATTCTATTTATAGTTATATTTGTGCTTTTTGGGGGAAGAAGGTCCTTACTTTTCAGTAGAATCTCAGAGGGATCTATGATGCCTAAATAATTATGAATATGAATATTAGTCTAATCTCTTTAGTTTAAAGATGAAGAAACCCTTTTAGATGGTGAAGTGACTTGCTTACTATCACACAGTAGTTATTGGGTGAGCTGGGACACAAACTTCCCCCTAATTGCTACTGGGGGCTCTTTGCCTGGGTCACCAGGAATTAATCTTCCACTTTCATTGATTTTTTTCCCTAAGTTAGAACCTGAAGGAAAATGTGGTGACTTGGGATCATAGGGCCCTTTTGATTATCAAAGGATTTTACACAGCTAATAGATTAAGGTGTGACTTTTCAATCTTTTTGTTATTGTTGTTATTGCTTTTAATAAAATTTTGAGTCAGGAAATACAGAGTTTAACCTTTCCCAGAAACACTCCCATAATACAACCAAGTTATAAATAACATTCAGATCATTAGGAGGGGCAGCCTTTTTCTCTGCTGTGCCCATACCTGGCAGGGACTCTGGGAGACACATAAAAAATATCATGATCTCCATAGAGGTTGAGACATAGTCATCAAGCAATATGAGTTATGTGCAATAAAGCTCCTACTATGTGCTTGGTATGAGAGAGACACAACTACAAATCAGATGAGGATGTAGACCAAATGGTAACAATGTGCATATAAATGAGGTTAATTCAATGAAGAAGTGCCGTAGACCAATAGAACAAATGATGCATTAGGGAAGTTCCAATAAGGAAAATAAGAGCTCTGACTCAGGGGACAGTAATTTTGACAGCCATTTATTAAGTAACATGCTGATTAGATTCAGGGCAACAGCAAACCTGATGTCTATGCAAAAGCTATTTACAAAATACATTGAGCAGGCGTCAGCCTTCTGAAAGCCTAATATGTACAAAGGAGTGATTTCAATGGCACTACAGAGATGGCTTCCTAATGGTTCCTTAAGTATTGACTCCTTAAGTGCTATCAAAATAATTGTGCTAGATATACTCAAGGAACATAATGTAACCTATAATATGATACAGAAAGGCCCCTCAGTAAAGGCCCACCATTTCTGAGATTTCACAATTCCCAAAATACTTTTGTATTTATTGTATTTGTTTAGTCTTCTTGTCATTCATTTGTAATGAACAGCTATATGTGTTCATACACTGAGGGTCACAGAGATCAAGGGACATCTTGATTTCATTCCAAAGCTAAAAATATATCATGTCCTAGACTCGTCATAAATCTTTCTACTTTATTAGAAGTAAAGTACATGCAAACAGTAGTTAATCTCTGTTCTAATATGGTGACTGGCCAATTAATAGCAACTGCAAATCAACGCATAGTCATTTCACTCAACTCCCCATTACTTAAGGAAGTATTTCTCTGCAGAACAGTAAACGTGTAATATGCTTCTATCTTCATCATACATGAGAATAGGGACAACATGTAATATTCATCAGTATCATATATTTTATATATATTTTTTACCTATTGTGTATTTTACCAAAGCTGCTGCCCAAGAGTAAAGCTGAGGTGAATGAGAGGTTTAGCGGTAAATACTAAGAAGGTAGTGGAGAAGGTACTATTACATGCTATTGTTAGAAGTATGAATTAAAACAATATCTTTGGAGAGTAATCTGGTATCACTTATCAAAATGTAAAAAGCCCACATCTTTATTCACAGGTTTGAGGTTTTTTTGACCAGGCCAATATGTGTGTGTGTGTGTGTGTGTGTATATATATGTGTGTGTGTGTGTGTGTGTATGTATATATATGTGTATATATATATATATATATATAATTTTGTGAGGATTCTGCTGCTGCTCAGCCTATGATGAGAATCACTGATAGACTGTGTCTCTTTTGCCCTTTACAGCCAAGTACCTTCTAATACCCCTTTTTCTTCTGAAGCTAATGCATTTTCCATGAATATAGGAGTAGAGTTAAATTTTTAAGCCTACACATAATGGAGCTAAAGAGTGTTAGGCAATTTCACTTTAGAAAGAGACAGAATGGCTCCCTCGCCTCAAGACTTGACTGACATTGATTGAACACAATAGCATATCTAAAATAAAGAATGAATCGATCAGCAGGAGTCAGTGGTTAGTCTTGAAAGCACTAAAAATAAAATAACAAAAGAAGAGTTGCATTTACAGCCACAGAAACAAACGTCTGGGTTTTATTAAGTATATCCAGAGAAGGACAACCTGTGCTGGCATTTTAGAAGGCTCTGTCCTCCGGGCAGGGTACTTCCATATGGAAGCAGTAGCCTGACGCTGGTGTTTGCCCCAGTCACACAACCAAATCACCCAGCTCTGATTCTGAGCTCACCAAGGGGTAATTCTGTGAACACCAGAGCTTGCTCACAAGGAGCAAAGGCAGGACTAGACCAATATCATCTTTACTTGACAGTAATATTTCTTATTTTGAATTAATAAATTTACATTCTAGTTTTCTGTCAGTGTTGGCATGCTTTTTATTGAATACAAATATCCCAAATTCAACTGACTCTAGGTCACCACCAAGGAGATGGAATTTGGGAGGCTGCCAAGTGGAGAGGCTGAATCTGGCCAGTAGCCAAAGTAAATGGCGACCTGCAGGGACCTCTAGAGGTGGAGGGAACTGCCACTACCTGACCTTGATACTTATTACAAAACTATAGTAATCAAAACAGCCTGGCATTCATGAAAGAATAGACAAACAGAACAATGGAACAGTATAGAGAGTCGAGAAATTGACTCATGTAAATACAGTCACCTGCTCTTTGACAAAGGAGTAAAGGCAATACAAGGGAAGAGACAGTCTTTCCAATAAATAGTGCTGGAACAACTGGACATCGACCTACAGAAAAATGAATCTAGATACATAATCTAAACACTTCACAAACCATATAGATCCACACCTAAATGTAAAACATAGTGTTATGAAACTCCTAGAAAACAACAGGAGAAAACTTAGATGGTCCCTGGTATGGCAATGTCTTTTTAGATACAGCACCAAAAGCATAATCTATGAAAGAAAAAAATGATAAGCTGGTCTCCATTAAAATTTTAAAATTCTGCTCTGTGAGAGACAGTTTCAAGGATGAGAAGAAAAGCCACAGAATGGGAGAAATTATTTGCAAAAGACACATCTGATAAAGGAATTTTATCCAAAATATACAAAGGAGTCTTAAAACTCAGCAATAAGAAAACAGGCAGCCCAATTAAAAATGGAAAAAAGATATGAAAAGACACCTCGCCAAAGAAAATATATAGATTCCAGGTAAGCATATGACAAGATGTTCAAAATAATATGTTATTAGAGAACTGCAAATTAAAACAATGAGATACCACAACACATCAATAAGAATGGCTGAGAGCCAAAACACTGACAACATCAAATGCTGGTGAAGGTATGGAGCAACAGGAATTCTCACTCAGTGCTGGTGAAAAAATAGCACAGCCACTTTGTAAGACATTTTGGAAATTTCTCACAAAACTAAAGATACTCTTACCATTCAATCTAGAAATCATCCTATGGTATTTAGCCAAATGAATTGAAAACTTATGTACACACAAAAACACATGGATGTTTATAGAAGCTTTGTTCATAATTGCCAAAACTTGGAAGCAACCAAGATGTCCTTCAATAGGTGAATATATGTATAAACTATGGTACATCCAGACAATGGAATATTTTTCAGTGCTAAAAAGAAATGAGCTGTCAAGCCATGAAAAGACATGGAGGAACTTAAATGCAAATTAAGTGAGAGGAGACAATCGAAAAAAGCAACCTACTTGACATATATGAAATCATAATGTGATTTCAACTATAAGACATCCTAGAAAAGGCAAAATTAAGGAAACAGTAAAAAAATCAGTGGTTGTCAGGGGTTAGGGAGGAGGGAAAAATGAATAAATAGACCACAGAAAATTTTTAGGGCAGTGGATACATATCATACACATTTATCCAAACCTATATGTTGTACAGTACTAAGAGAGAACCCTCATTTAAACTAGGGACTTTGGGTGATAATGTTGTGTCAATGTAAGTTCATCAATTGTAACAAATGCACCCCTGTGGTTCAGGATGTCCATAATGAGGAGGGCTGTGCATGTGTTACCCGGGAACAGGGGCAACACGGGTTATATGGGAACTCCCTGTACCTTTTGCTCAATTTTTTTCTGTGAATCTAAAACTGATCTAAAAATATAAAGTTTAATAATTTATTTTAAAAAATCACTTATGCTGCAATACTGAGAATAATTTGTTCTGAGGCAAAGGATAAAGCAAGATAACCAGTAAGGAGATTATTTCAAAGGGAAATAGGAAGTAGTTTAATGGGTTTAGAATTTCATTTCTGCAAGATGAAAAAGTTTTGGAGATCTATTGCACAACAATGTAAATGTTCTGGCAAGTGTTAACAGCTCTTGACCAGCTCTACCTCGGCAAGTGTTAACAGCTCTCACAACAGCTCTTGACCAGGGAAATAACCGAGCAGCACATGGAGGGTGGAGAACAGCCTTTATTCCGTCAGCATGCTCCGCTGACTTCTGATCTTCTGACCCCCCCCCATTCCCCATTCTCCTCCAGCTTTTATACCTTTGGTAGGCCTCAAAAAGCGTCCAATCAGCAACAAGCTTTAACATCCAATCAGCAACAAGCTATAACATCCAATCAGGAATAAGCTTTAACATCCAATCGGCAACAGTGGGATTCAAAAAGTACCCAATCAGGATCACGCGAGCAGTGTGGCCGGAGGACGGGAGCAGGCGGCAGAGCACCAATTGCGGGTCCAGACCGGACGAGGCCCGGCCCCAGCAGCACACCCCGCACACCCGCCCGCCGCTGCCTCCAGCCAGCCCCGCACAGCTCCCCACGGGGATGCGGAGCGGCGGGGAGGCGGCCAGCAGCCGCATCCCAGCGCCCGCCGGTTTTCCCCATCATAAACATACTTAACACTACTGCACTAGTGAACTATACACTTAAAAATGGTTGAGATGGTAAATTTTATATGTTTTACCATAATTTTAAAAATACATGTCCACAAGAACAACAACAACAAAAAGAGGCTCTTGCACTATTCCAAGTGAAACATAAGGGCTCAGATCAGATTAACAATAGACAAGATGTTAAGAAGTGTTCATATACTGCATAATGGAAGATAGAATCAATAGTATTTACTGAAAAACTGGATATGGAGTATAAGAAAAAGAGGAGAGTCAAGTATATGGCACCAAAGTTTTTGGCCAAGATAACTGAAAGAATCATTAACTAAGAGGAGAAGAGTTTAATAAAGAAAGCTTTGAATAGAATATCTGAAGGTCAGTTTAGAAATGTTAAAATGAGATTTCCAATGTATACTCAAATGGATATAGGGATATATGTTTCTGAAATCAGATGAGCATTCTTGGCACAGGTATAAATGTGGAAGTTATCGTTGTTTGTTTAGACAATATTTAAAACCACTACATTTGGGGCCCCTCAGTGATTCTCCTGTTACTTAAAATTTTCTTTTATTAGAAAGTGTGAATCCTGATGAGTTCATAGTCTCAAAATCTGCTCAGGACCCCCCATATCCCGAGGCTGTTTTCCTCCACTATGTAGGGGCCTCAGCTCAGTTTGTTTCTCATGACACAGCTTGCCGGCCACCAGGAAGCTTCTGGAATGAGGAAATTGTTCTACTTTCATCCTGTGCTTGACCTTCGGACATGCAGTTTACACTCTGAGCCTCACGACTTTCTCTCTGACCCTGCCTTTCCATCAAGATTTACCACTGTTCACTTAAGCATCCTTGTTCACAGGCAGTTTTACTCTCTGACCATCCTTCTAAATAACAGCAATGCATGGCATTGCCATGGAGCCTGATGACCTACTTTCTTCTTGGATTTGCTGCCCTATGGTTTGGTCTGTTTTACTCATCTTCCACACATAAGATCACAACCACTCTTCTTTTTACATAAATCTTAACAAACTTGCCGTGGATGAGCTAATACCATTTTCTGAATTTTTCCTATTTTAAAAAAAATTTTTTTAAGAGTTCTTGATGCAAAGGAACAATATATTGCTCAAATTTTATAAAGAGTAACAATATTATATAGTTTATATGAAGGAGAAAAAATATTAGTCATAATTTTTGCTTAAAATGATAATTTCCTGCTATTTCCCCCCTATTATATTCAAGTATAATAACTAGGGGGAAAAAGCATTTATTTACCTAATTTATGTAGTTTCTCAACATGAGTATCGTTTTTATTTGGGAATTTTTTTAAATAATAAAATTTGAACCACCTGACCCTCTAACTCTTCAGACATAAACAAATTACTTTAAAATCATAGCTTTTGAAATTCCAAATACCACTCTTGAAAGGGAAAACAATCTTACTTTCAGTATACACATGTTGCATCAAGTTTACAAAAAAAATTATAATTACCGTTGCATTAAAAATTTCTAAAATATATTGATACAGTTAATGTAGCTTCAAAAACCCATGTTAAATTTCATTTAAACCCCCTGGAAGGTTGAGGCGAGAGGATTACTTAAAGTAATCCAGGAATTTGACATCAACCTGAGCAACATAGCAAGACCCCGTCTCTACCAAAATATTAAAAAGAAAAAAATTTTGTATTTAAATCCACAATTTGAGAGGAAGAATTCTTCTGAAATATGTTTATGACTTATTCACACACCAAAAGATTTGTAAGCATTTCGATTTATTCTCCAAACTTACTATGCATCTAGTGTAGTTACCTTTATTTGGATATTTATTCTTTTATTTCTTTCTCAAATAATAAAAACTATTCAGGGGAAAAATAAAAATGAGAAGATAACCAATCACGTGTTTAGGGATAAAATGAGATCACTGAGGATAGGCAGCACTATTATTTCTAGTTTGATACTTGAACTAGGAACGGTCTCCAATTTACTAACACAAGGGAACAGAGCCTGTCGCAGAAAATGCTAGAAGGGCCATTTGGCTAAGGTGTCTTATGTAAGAGTGGCCATGAATTAGACTTTCGATGTTATCTCCAAATGAGTTCACATACACAATAACATACATATTTACTGACAATATATTTTTAGGTGTCTCATAAAACTGCACACATATATCCAATTACTAGACCATACTACCTGGATTGTACCATGAATCATTTTTTTATAAATATCATAATTATTAGTAGTTCAATTATATAATGTTATAATTTCTGTTGTATGAATTTGTCAAATGAAAATATTCACAATTCCATACTGTTTGCCATTCTGTTTTGGCTTTCCTTCATTTATTAATGCAGGGAACCTCAACACAAGAGTGTGGCCAGACCCCCTTTGACTCCAGAAGGCTTTGCTAAGGGAGGCTCCATACACATCAACGCACACTGGCAGCGAGCAGCCTGTTCTGCTCTGCGCCTCCTCTGTTCCCCACCTACCTATTGGCACAGAGAGCCGCCTTCCCTTGAGGGGCAGTAGCGCTGTGGGAAAGTGCTTTCCTCAATCACAGAAGAAGGACGTTTAAGGGTTGAAAGAACTTTAAAAGGTAGTACTGAATTTAAAAGGCGGTCCAATTGCCGCCCAACACACACACACACACACACACACGCACACAGACACACACCCACACCTTACTGCAGCTGTGAAAGCAAGGCCTGTTTTCTGAAGTCACAAAGCAAAGAAGCAGTTACTCAATGGAGAACACATTGTCGAATTTTATTCCATATTCTCTGCATCATACTACACCAGACACAGAAAGCAAGTAACCTGCTGGTGCCTGGGGGTTCCAGCACAGGTCCCTTTCCGGCCCTGTCTTTTGGAACCACAACCTGGATGCCCGATGCAAGTGCAAAAGGAATCCCCACTAAGAGAAATGTATTCCATGGTATGTGGAAGCTGGACTCTTTAGAAAGATTCTTTAAGTTTAAGGATGTTTGGTGACATTAAAATGGACTGTTAGTATTATAATTTAGGCATATTATGGATTCTGCTCCTATAAATTGGCCTGAACCAAAATACCATTGCTAACATTGTTTCTATGTACTTTCTGATCCAGACTTCTTACAAGTCAATTTTTGGAACACAGTTCTTTTCTATAATTGGAGGCTTCCCGTTCTGGAAATTCACCAATGGTGTTACCAGAATATATTTTGTAGTAGGCAGAAATAAGGGGTGTGATTTTCTGTGTTTCCAAGGAACATTTGTCTCTTTCTCAGCAACTAACCATCATCCTCCAGATATTCCTAATTTGTTCTCTATGGTGGGTGTCTATTGTCTAGTCTTGTCAGCAGTCCTCTCTACCTTCCCTTTCCTATAGGGAGCGACTCTTCTCCCCACACCCCTTCCTTCAGAAACCACTATTCCCCACACTCCAAACATGGGAAGACAACCAGCCCCGCCTGGTCCTTGTATCAGCTTGTCTTCTGACTACCGGGTCAATCACAATCCTTCCCCACGATCTTGTGTCTCCAACCAAGTCATCATGACAGAATTTTGAATTATAGATGGTGCAAGATATTAAACTTGTTTGCTCTCTATGACCATGTTTCCTACTTGTGGAGACAGCGAGGCTGCAGTGGAGAAGACAAGTGACAGGCAAACAGAGGAAATGGGAGAGGCGGACTTTGATGCTCTTTGTTTCCTGGGGCTCAGCTGCTTCCTTCCTTTCAGTAGTTTGTTTTCCCTTAATAATGGAAGTACCAAGTAATCTTTCAACAAATTTCCCTTTTGCTGAAGCTAATTGTGTCTGAGTTTTGACATGGGAAGCCCAAGGTGTCCTGACTAATTCTTCCTGTCTTATATCTTTCCTGGAATCTCCTTTAGAGACTGAAGACGGGAAGGGAAAATGAAACATAACTGGAGCATATTTTTCGTCTGTGACTCCAACTCTTAATGGAATGATGATGAGCTGAGAACCAGACAAAGATGGGAAATGTTTCATTGTCTCAGGAGTATCCTTCAAGTTACATCTAACCCTTGGACTTATTACCAGAACTAAAGTAACAGAGAACGTTTGGGACTTTTTTAAAAAAAAAGTTAGTAATTGTCTCTCTATGGGCAAAGCACCATAGGCTTGCAGGTCAGAGGTCAAGATCATCACAGCTGATTTCATGCTTTTCTTAGTTCCTAACACTAATTTTACTACTGCAAACCCCTAAGCATTTATGGTCAGCTCTCATCAGGTCATTATAACTACTTCAGTAAAATATGGAGAAGGCTATTTAGGATACTGATACCCATACCATAAGACATTAAAAGCAATCTCCTGAAGCTTCTAGGAAAACATAGCAAAGGAAAACTTCGTAAAATTCTGCAAATAATTAGTCTTTGAGCTTCTTCATTATTTAACTCATTCTTTCAATTTGGCATTGAAAATACAAGTAACCATGACCCATAATTGTATAGTTCTTGATACCATATCTTTTTTGTGTGTGTTTATCTATGTTTTCCCACTCACCTAAATTATCATTGCATTAATATCACAGCCAAGTCTAGATAAAAGTGAGGTGTAGCATGGCTTACCTCAACCCCCATCATGGAGCAGCCCAATCTGTCTCGTGGGGGTGAGGAGGATTACTTTAGAAATTTCATCCTCTTTCTCTCCTTTGTACCTTCATTCTTATCAATATTTATGATTAGCATTAGCCAACCCAAAGTGGGGTTCTCTTCTGCTGCCCCTATTAATTTCCTGATCATAATTTTATCATCCTACTTATTAATAGTAACACCTTATATTACTATAGCAATATATACTATACTTTCCAATATTTCAAGGCAAAAATAAATTATCATCTATCCTTAGCATAACACTGCAAACTAGAAAGGGCTGCTGCTATTAAACCTATTTCCCAACTGGAAAAATTGTGGCTACCAATGATTAAATGAGTTGCCTAAGATCCCTTGACAAGTCAGTATCAGAACTAGCACTAGAACCCAAAGTTCCTGAATTCTAACCTAGTTCTTCCCCCACTATAGCATCCACTTTCTCATTTGGCTAGGATCTTATTCTTCTAGTCACAAGCTGTTCCTAATTTGGTGATCTTCCCTGTCTCCTTGCAATATAGTATGATAAACATTTTAACAATTTTTTTCTGAAGAATACAGATTTCTTTCTTAGACTTCAGAAAAAAGTTTCAAGTAATGGCAATTTTAGTCCAGGCATCAGGAAAGAACATGGCAGGTGGAGATGTTTTTGAATATTAGGACTTTGTACTGCCCCTTACATCATAATATTTAGAATGCCCCCTATTCTCTGTCTAACATTTGTAGGGCTGATGTTATTTGGAATAAGACAGACATTTTCCTATGACAGTACTAATTTCAAATATCCTGAAGTACTTTTCTCATAAATTATGGAAATGTCCCAGGAATTCCAACATCTCCTGAATTACTTCCTGCACCAACATTATTACAAAATTGCAAATGTCCTCAGTCCTGATTTTTTCTTTTAGAAAATATGATCACCTAAATAATGTAGTGAGACAGATGACATCTGTTGAGGTCAATTACTAGAATCAAATTGTTCATGGGTTTTGTTTTCAGCAAAGTTATTTTAGAGTGCTTTTTGTGATATCCCAATTATTTTTACATATCTGTTCTTAGGCTAATACTCTTTATGTAAATAACTGTAGATTAGTCTGTGCTGAGACAGAACAGCTTGTGCCTTTTTGTTACAAACCAAATATCATCACAGGAAACCACATCCATCATATTTGAAGGAAATCCAAAGTTAATGAACATCTTTTTTCCATTTCCATTATTCAATAAATCTCCAAATTCAAAAGAGCTTGTGTTCCAAAAATAAGTACAGTGTTTGGAACTCAATCTATATTTCTATAAGTACAGATGTAACGATGTGGGGAATTTTGTTTCCCTAGACTGTGGGTATACAAATCCTCCAGAAGGAAAGATCTGCGTTTGCTGTGTTGATAAACTCATTCATGGTAGAGGCTCCGAATTTGGGGTCTCTGCTATCAGTTGGCATCTAGGATTCAGAGAAAATGGTAGGGTTATTACACACATGAAAGAAAAGAAATACTTTTGCTTTTGAAAGAGAAGAAAAGAAGGAATCAGTAGGAGCTGAGTAGTATCTGAAGGAAGAAAAGAGGAAGAGAGAGCATAAGTTTGACCACGTGAGAGGTAGAAGAGACCTGAAAGAAGAGAATTGTCTCCTGAAGATTTTAAGAGAGTTTGCCTTGGAGTATTTGATATGAAACCCTCTGCTAAGTTCATCCAGTAAAATTCTCTGTAAATTCTACATTGCTCCTTTACACCTGTGTGCAATAATTTTTTCAGAGAGCACTGAGAGAAAAAGGGGAGGAACATAATCTGGAGTCTATGATAATCATTCAGGGAAGACAGCCTAATTAACACATAAAGATCCAGAAATGCGGAACCAGTAGATCCATTTCAAGCCAAAGCAAGACTGACCTTATTTCTGTGACAAAATACATTTCAAGTTACAATGGGAAGTGCTAATTCTTCAATTTCTTCAAATCTCACTAGTTTCTTGGAAAGAATAAAGGGGTGAACTTGGCACTCTTATTCCCAGGAGTAAACTAACTTTTTATACTCATTTCAATTCACTTAGAACTACTGTATGTGTGTGTGTGTGTGTGTGTGTTTGGTTGGGGGGAAGGAGGGAGAGAGGATTCTCAGTCATTTGTTCTGTGTATTCCTGTTTCCTAATTGTTATATTTTCTATAATTTCTTTTAAAACACATCAGAATAGAGACTGTGATATGTGTGAATGCACATGTTCAGGAGTGAGTGTGTGTTTTAATTTTATCTCCCCCTTAGAGGTGGTTGGTTAATATTTCAAGTATGCTAATCAGGACCAACACTCCAGCAACAGTTAGCATTTGAAAGACTCTAGCGAAAAACATTAGAAGAGCACCATTCCTTTAGAAAAGTACCATTTGTAGGGGCGGAGCAAGATGGCGGACGAGAAACACCGCCAGTTAGAGCGTCTCTGC
>VBSM01001562.1:26730009-26872230 GCA_008086735.1 Cheirogaleus medius | reverse complement strand
AAAAAAAAAAAAAAAAAAAGAAAAGTACCATTTGTAACTCTGATCAATACCAGAAAGTTTATTAATGAGCATATAGAATGCTAGAAATAATTTCTCTTCAGACAAATGAGTGGTATCTAAGATATGTCTGTTAGCTGTTGAATGGGCATCCTTGCGCTTGCATAAACAGGATTTAAAATCTAGCAATAGCATATGTTCTTCAGAGTCGAAACTTGTTTTAGGATTCCAATCTAAATTCTGTGTGCAGTCTTTGTCATTTGATTCTGACTAGAAGTTTAAATTGATCCTGCCACTAGGAAATGGTCACCTTTTCCTTGAATAAGCTTTTCATGGAAGTTACTTATTGAAGAACTTGAAAGGACAGAGGGCTGAGACATGTTGAAATTTCAGAATGACTTGTATCATTTTGACAGAAGGAGCTGCATATTAACAGATGTTTGCTTGAATGGCAAAATTAGGACAGGAATCAGGGTTTTGAGAAAAGAGACCTATAGCCTTCACTCTCACTAGTGGGAGATAACAAAGGAACCAGCGGTGTTAATAATCTGGAAGAAGGGAAAGGGAAATGAAAATATAAAGGCTGGAGGCTGTGAGGCTGGTGGCGGGCCCCCTCCCTTCCCTAGATCAAAAAAGAAAAGGCTCACTAGACCAGACCCGCCAAGGACCTGTCAAGGACGACTACCCCGCTATAAACTACCACACTCAGATAAGAAAGTTTTGGCTCCTGGATTCCTCAAATACCATACCATCAGCCCCTCCTATTTCTCAATGACCACCAAAGGTCGCCCCAGCTCTTCCCGCCAAAAGTCCCTAGCCTGGCCCAAACAGTATAAAAGGCCTCACCCCCTTCAAATGGTGGCGACTTCTGGGGCCCCCCTCTCTTGGGGCCCCAGAACCTCATCCGGGAAAGCTAAATAAAGCCACATGGTTTGGCCCCACTCTTTCTCTCTCTCTGTCTATCTTTTCTTTTTGCCGCCACCGAAAAACTTTACAGAGGCAGCTTGACTATTTAGGAACAAGGAAGGGGCCACTGAAAACAGAAAGTAGGGGTGCATTTAAAGCCATTGTAGAGTTGTGAAGGGTGGGCACAGAAATAGAAGCAGTCAGACCAGGAGTTTACTCTGTTTCTAACAGCACTGAGAAGCCCTGTTGGAGCTCAGAACATATTACCCCAAAATATGGCGATGGAGAAATCCACAGAAGCAAGAAGATCATTGAAAAATCACAGAAGCAAGAAGACTTCTCCTGCCTTTCTCTTCTGAAGCATGATCATAAAGAAATTCTCTAATCTGTCTTGTCTGAAAGTAGTCATAAGACCCTCATTCCAGAGAGGTCCTGCCCTATATCCCCAAGGCAAAAAGAATCTGAACAAACAAGCCTTGCTAAACTCCCCCCAGTTTATTACCATGAGATCACATCCCTTTCTGCCCAATCATGTTTCTCCTCAACTATCCCCTTCTTTCACCAGATTTAGCACAAAAATAGAGTTTTCCCCAGGTCTTTGGGTCTTTGTTTCTGAAGACTCTCTGTCACCTAAAACATTGATTAAATAAATTTGTTGTGCTTTTGTCCCGTTAATCTGTCTTTTGTTGTGGGGTGTCAGCCATCACTTTTGCAATGGGTGAGGAAAATGTATTATTTTGTCTCTCCTACAGCCCCACTGGAACATGAGTTATTTATAAGTTGAATACTACCAACAACATGGATTGTAGACACTACCACCTAAAGAGGTCAGGCAAGTATCATAAATGGATAAAGGAGTCATACTATAAAAAACTATAGCTCAAACTCAATAATAAATGGCAATTGAATGCTGTAAACTAAAATAAAATCTTAAGCCCTCCAGCTGACTGAATGGACCCCCTCTTGGCCAAGGGCATCCCAGAAATACTCTAAAACAGAGTTGCTGGCTATGAGAACGGAGGTTAGACATGCCTTGCCATGCCCTGCTCCCTTCTTGAAGATACCCTTTGTAACTCATTAACAGGCCTAACGCTATGCAAGACAAAGCTTAAATCACACACCTGCAGGTCCTCAATTTACTCAACAGATCACTTGAGTCTCAGTATACATCCAGTGGCTTTCCCTTGATTAGCAGACGTCCTTATCTTAACTTAAACATTCCAAGCCTTTAGACAAAGCTTCATTTCTTTAACCAATCACAAATCAAAGGATCTTTAAACCCACCTGTAATCTGGAATCCCCTGCTTCGAGATGACCTGCCTTTTTTGGGCCAAACCAATGTATGCCTTCCATGTATTGATTTATGACTTTACATGTAATTTCTGTCTCCCATAAATGTATAAAACAAAACTGTAACCCAACCACAGCAAAACCACTTGCTCAAGGCTTCTTGGGTGTGGCTCCAGGCCATGGTAACTCAAACTTGGCTCAGAATAAACCTCTTTAAATTATTTTACAGAGTTTGGGTTCTTTTCCATTGACCTGGTACACTTAAGGTTGAAGGGACTATTCACTTAAAATGAATGGTGGGAACTTGGCTAAGACCATGTGCTTAACCTTGTGTGTATATGTGCTGGGGGGAGAGAGGGGAGGGGACAGCCTCAACTCTGATCCAGTGGTTGTTGTCATGTTGAGATGTGAATAAAATATTGCCACATCTTCTTACTTTCCGAGACAAGCCAGACTGAAATTTTATGTTAAATATAATGTTTAATGGTGGTAGCTAATTAAAAAGAAAATAATATATGGGATGAAAAAGCCATGCCACATCTTAAATTGGGTTTATGGGCTTCCATGAATGACTTCATGTCTATAAACTGAATGTTCAACTTTCAGAATATTTGAAATCTCTCTTTACCCTCTCTTTCTCAAAGCTCAATTATTTCTACTGTGTAGGTAAAAAATAAAGACTTTCAGACTGATCCCAACATTTCTTTTTCATTCTACAATCCCATATCTTTTCATTCAAAAAGTATTTCTTCCTCGAGGGGGGAGGGGGTCATGGGCAATATACATAACCGTAATATTTGTACCCCCATAATACGCTGAAATAAAAAAAAAATTTAAAAAAAGAGTATTTCTTGAGTGCCACTATGTTCTAGGTGCTTAAAATATGTGAATAAGCAAAAGACAAAGATTTCTGCCCCTGTGAACTTTACAAATCCCTGGGAAGACACTTGCATTTAAGGGGTAAGTGGGAATAGTGGGAAATGAGAAGATCCTGAAGGAGGCTGAGGGTGGACAGGTGAGGGACAGAGAGAGAAAGAATACATAGAACCAATAGGTGAGTTACATAGTACTATAGAAGTATCAATGCTATGGAGAAAAGAAAAAACAGAGCAGGGCAAGGGGGAATTGGGAGTGCTGATGGTCACCAGGAGATTCCCACATACATTTCCAACTCCAGTATCCTTGGGGTTTGCCTCTGCTCTCTGTCCAGAACTTCTTTCTATCCTCCCTACTCCCTTGTGCCCCTCAGTTTATAAAACCTACTCAAGTAGCTTCTATTCTAAAAACAAGAAAACAACAAAACTTCCTTGAACCCATGCATATTCCTCTTGCTGGTGCATTTGTCCTTTAAGAAAAGAGCGGTCTCTGCTGCTGGCTGCGCTTTCTCCCTCCCATTCACTCATCCACCTACTCCAATGTGATAGCCACCCGAGTCTCTTCACTTAAACTGTCTGTAGATGGCCATTGATTGACCTAATCCAACTGGCATTTCTTATATTTTATTCTGATTTCATGCTACCTCGGTCTTTGCATTGTTAAATGCTCACTCTTTACTGAAGATTCCACTTTCCTTGGCTTCTGAGATACAATTCTTCTGGTGGGGTCCCCTACCGAATTTAGTTAACTCTCTTTAGTCTTCTTTGTGCTGTTTTTCTGCTTTTCCTACTTAGATTTAAATGTAAGTATTCTTCCAAGGCTATTTATTATTTCTTAAGGTTGGTAAAAAAAAAACCCTTCACCAATATAAGCACCATAAACTCAACATGTCCAGCACTGTACACTCATTTACTCTCTTTTAATCCTGATCTTGGTTGACTGTTTTAAGTGTTTGTTTCTGGAAAATGAAAGTAGAACTTTTGGGCAACTCCATCTGCCCTGGGAAGTAGGTTGTCTATTTATATTTTCAGACTTTAAAGTTTTTATTTTTTAAATAATGGTTTATATTCCCATTCAATTATGAAGACTGTACATGTGTGAATGGAGAATTTAGGTTTTAAATTTTTAGTTAGAAACTTTAGATATTCTGGGAAATTTACTAGTTATCATCTGAAAGCATTTGACTTTCAAAACTTGGCATATTGTCTAAATTTATTCTTAGGGAAGTTAAGATTATATTGTTATTGCTGGAAGATTACATCTGGAATGTTTTATTTATTCATCTTAGACTAACTTTTTAAGTTAGATTCAGTTTAAATATTAAGTACAGCATTTAAGGAAACTGAACTTATCTATTCATCAGAGGTTTCAAATGCTCTGCTTAGAAAGTTATAGCAGAAAAAAATTCTCATCTGGTTTTCATCTGTTATAAATAGAAAATGTCACCTAATTTACTACTTGTTTAAGGTTAGAAAAACATTCTTTACCAATTAACTCCTTACAGCCTTATTTTAAAAGAGTATATCGAACTACATAGCTTCTTTCTCCCTCTCTCTCTCCCCATGCTCTCTCTCACACACACAATTTATAGTTCAAGAGAATTGTTTAACAGTAATTTGACATAACATTAGGTGGCAAGTTGAATTTTGGTTTCGTTCCAAACTGCTACCCAATCAGAGTTAACATTCAATTTTATACAAAGTATTTATATAGGATAGGTTTGTTAACTCTACATAGACAAGAATGTCCAAATTAAATGTACGGCACATATACTAAAGGAAAATGAATCCATTTCTTCCTGAGAGACTATAAATTCATATTTGAAATGATTTGCTTTTGGTTAGGCTTTCAGATAAAAATAAAATTCAAATATATAATTTATTAATATATGAGTACAAAGACAGAATACATTATAAGCATGTACAAATGGAATATGTTTAAATAAATATAAATTGCTTTAAAAGATTTGTGCTATTAGGTACAGAGTAAAACTTAGTGCACATTTGCCTAGAGAATAAAATTATTAAATCCAATTTTCAGGAAGTACTATGTACTATTGATTTTATTAGTAACAAAGCATATGACTACAAATATGACCAGATTAACAATATAGTGATGATTATTATGAATAAGGGAAATTGCGCTCTATTTATTTACTACATTAGTCTTTGAGTGTTTTTGTGAGCTTTAAATAATACTTGCTTGTGTTTTGTATTGAAAATGAGACTTTGGCTATAGAAATATCTACACCTGCTTGCATTTATAAAAAGATGAAAAAGCTAAATATTAGGCAAAATACATAATCCACAAACAGTGATGATTTTTAAAGAAATACATGAAGCATTATTTTAAAGCTTGCAAAATTTAAATATTTCCTGGAAAAGGGCTAATTTTTCCAACTTGGAAATATGCACATCTAGCAAAACATGCTCATTCTTGGAATAATTTGGGATACCAAATGAATTGTGGTAGTTGGGCCAGTTAAAACCACAAGTAAGAATTAATCTCTTCCTCTTACTATCCTTTCCAAGCTACTGCTGAGTGGGGGTGGTCTTTATGGATCTGACTTTCCAGCTACCTACAACTTCAAACCAGAATTTACTACTGATAGTGCTTTCAGTAGCAATATTTAGTTGTTCTTGGGTTGAGATAATCCAAACAGCTGGGATATATTTCAGAATTGTCTGGCTCCAGCTGGAGAGGCCTTTGAAAAAAATTCTTGTTCAGAGCTGAATTTCCACTGTACTCACAGGATTTAGTTTACAAAACCAAGACATAAACGGTGGTCCTGCACAGGGCCAGTTTGACCTGGTTGTGTAGATGGAAGAAAATCCAACTTCTTATTCATTCTTTCTGTTTGGCATTTGAGATTGTCACACTCTATCCAAAAGGCCTAGAGGTCTAGTTCCTACTTGGGTTTTAAGACAAAATGAATTTGAAGTAGAAAATGAATTAGAAGAAGTAAATGAATTTGAAGAAGAAATGTTGCGTGCTACAAGGAATGATCGTGATTCATTTAGGCCAAGCATGTTTATAGCATGCTTGCTACTAGTAATCCTATTAGCAAATTTGTTTGCCTTAGGCTTGATTACATTAAACCAAACACATAGGTCTCAGGAAAGAACACATTACTAAGGAGTAGAGAAAAAGAAATAGTCAATGCTGCTAGAATACCTATGCACATTTTCAGGACAAAAGGAATAAAATGATAAGAAAACTGCTAAACCCCTATTCAGCATTGCCTAATTGCCAATCTCTGTCTTGTCACGGAAGACACAGAGACACATTCCTTGGTTAGAGCCTTACTCTATGTCCTCATCACCTTGACTTCTGCCCATGACTCTGATGGCTAAGCGAAAAAATAAACTCCCGATAGGGCGCTGCTGATGGATGAACATCAACAACCCTCCTCCAAAATTCATCAGACAGTGGTTCCCAGTTTAGTGATGGTTAGTCTCTTGAAAATTTAATTGTGGACGAGAAGATTTCCACACAAGAGTCCCAAAAGACATGTTCAAAGAATTTGGTTTTAGTAGCCTACAGCATGCAGGTCAGAATATTACTGTTAGTACAGTCTCTGCGTAGGAAATGGGGAGTTGTTATAAGAATTGCTTCTCTCTTGACTGATGATCCCAGCAAACTACAGAGGGAAAAGGTTCAAGACAATCGCCCGAGGATCTACCTGTAAAGCTTTAAATCTATCATACAATGTCTGCAATTAGAGGATGCATGTGGGTTTTAAATTTTTAAAAATGAAAAGTTAGTAGGAAAATCCCACAAAAGTTAATAAAAAACAAACTACTGAAAACTACCAAAAAATAAAAAATCATATTACTTAAAAGAAAGCCAAGAAGAGATCACTCTGCTTCCTGAGGATGGTGATAGCATTTGGACCAGGTCATTTTAATAGCATCATTTGCAGCACCAGAGGATTACCCCTGCTTCATTTCCTAGCTCATAGTTATGCCCTGTAGGAGCTCATTAAATATTTGTTATCTTTGTGTAGCTTATAAAGCTTTGCAAGGATTTCTAATTTGGAGTAAGAAAGAAAAATGCATGATATTGTGAACTATGGACTTGCGACCAAAGATTGTGTCATGATTGATAAGCCCAATCATTCTTATTCACCCATTTAGTACCCACTAAGGGCTCAACAGTGGCTAGGCTCTGGGAGTCCGGTAATGACCAAAATAGGCGCAGCCACTGCTTCATGGAGCTCATGGTCACTCAGAGTCTGTTCATTCACTCAATAGATATTTCTTGAGTACCTACTGCATGGCAGGCATTCCATGTATGGGAATATGCAAGTAAACAAAAAAGACCAAAATTCATCATGCTGTTGAGCTTATTTTTAGCAGGAAAGTCCAGATAATAAATAAGTAAATAAAAACTGTCAGAGAGATAAATGTACCATGAGAAAATACAGAGCAGGGGAAGGTGACTCAGGAGTGTGCAAAGGCCCTGAGGCAAGGGGCTGATGGGCGCTTTTAGGAACAACAAAAAAGCCACTGTGCTTCAAGAAGGGTGAACTAGCCTGAGAGTAGCAGGCGGTCAAAGGGTAAAGGGGATCCAGATCCTGGGCTTTGCAGACCTTACCAGCATTCTAAAGAATCACTCTGGTCGATGTATTAAGACTAGACCACAGTGTACAAAGTGTTACTATGGACCCATTAAGAGAGAATTATAGGCATCCTGGTGAAAAATAGCGATAACTCAAACAAGAGTGGTAACAATAGGCACTCTGAGAAATGACTGGATATTTTTTGAGAGAAGAGCCAATGGGGTTCCCTAATAGATTGGATATGAAATATGAGAGCAAAAAGGAAATCAAGGAAGACTAAAGTTTTTGACCATAACTGGAAGTTATGGAGATGTCATTAACTGAGAGGAAGAAAATTTCAGAAGCAAGTTTTTTGTTTTTGTTTTTGGGTCCCCCCCTCTCCCCCTTAATAAGGAATTGGTAGAGGACAGATCAAGGTTTCTGGCAGGGACAATGTTAAGTTTAAGATGTCTGTTAGATCAGTCAGCTAGTAAGTGTTACCTAGGTGATTACTGTGTTAATGAATTTATATGTTAGGAGGATATCATGGAGATATATAGATATATATTCATTGATATAGTATACATATAGAGGCTTATTGTTTTAATCCTTCAGTTCTTATCTTTGTGTAAAATAGTCTCTCATACTGATAACTATTGTTAATACTTGTATTTTCTTCCATTTTCTCCACAAAATTGAGATCATACAACAGAGATGACAGGCACATACGTAATTATAAATCCAGCTTTTTTCACTTACTGTTTTATGGTGTTCATTTTTCCCCACATCATGTTTATAATAGATTCATAAATACAGAATCTTGTAACAAGAGGTTGTGCATTTTTCATTTTCTTGAAAAAGTGGTACCAATTTTTATTCCAATAACAATGTATGGGTGACTCTTTTCCCACATGCTCACAAAGTTTTAGTATGATTCTTTTAAAGAAAAGTTTGAAATTGGTACATTGCTTTATTTTATATTTTTTAATTATGAATGAGATTTTTCTTTTTTTGTTTTGAGACACTAATATTTTTCTATAAAGTGTCTGTTCACAACTTTTATTTATCTTTCTCTTAAAGCATTAGTATTTTTTTCCTTGACTTATGAGAGCTTTTGATATAATGATGATAACATTTTGTCTACTTGTTTTCCAGTCTGCCCTTTATCTTTCAGTAAGTTTTGGGGCCATGCTTGGTGGCTCAAACCTATAATCCTAGCACTTTGGGAGGCCAAGGTGGGAGGATCCCTTGAAGCCAGCCTGGATAACATAGTGAGACTCTCATCTCTATGAAAAATTAAAAAATTAGCCGACGATGACACATTCCTGTAGTCCCAGCTACTCAAGAGGCTGAGATGGGAAGATTACTTGAGCCTCAGAGTTCAAGGTTACAGTAAGCTACGATCAGGCCACTGCACTGCAGCCTGGATGACAGAGCAAGACTCTGTCTCTTAAAATAGTAATAATAATAATGTTTTGGCTTTTGAAATTTTTTTCTATAGGTTTGTATAGCCCTCTCTCTTATGTTTCTTTTTCTTTGTAAATTCTTACCTTAACTTTGCATTTATGTTTTAAGTATATTTTATAAATATATTTATATTTCCAGACCCAATGCATTATATTTTTCCACATTTTCTAGGTTATTTTATAGTATAATTTTTAAAAATTAATTCTAAAATCCTTCTTGAATTGATGATTTTGTGGGTTTATCAATATACTTTCATTTGACCAGAAACTAAACTATACTAGAGAGCAAAGTAGAACAAACATGTGTGTTATGTGATCAGCTTTCTTCTCTGTTCCTTTTCTGTTTTAAAATAGCTTCCCTTGTGGCATGTAGCAGTGTAGTTTATTCACTGGAAATAAACCACAAATATTTGAACTTCAACAAATATAATGGGGTCGGTTCTGTCATGCAGTTAGAGCAGATACTCGCCTTAGGCAGCAAAAACATTACACACAGCAAATTCTTTAGGGATTGTTTTTAGTGTGAGAAGCTGGAGGCAATAGGAGATAAGACATTTCCCATTTTGTCTAAAGTAAATTGAACCAGAATTTAATTATCTTTTAGAAGTACCATTTTTGGCACCCATATTCATGGTAATATTCCAACACTCCAACAGGGCCAAAGAATAAATCTATACACACCATTGTTCAACATTTAAGAACAAAAATTTTAGTAGCTACCCATTTCCTACAATTAAAGGGTGAATATTCAGCACCTTTTACTTTTCTGGACAGCAGTATGTGTGTTTCTGTGTACAGGCATAGATGTGCATAAAGGAAAACTTGCAAAACAAAATAGATAAGAAAAATTAATTTTTATCTTCGATCTATTTAACTCTTGTTTGGAAGAATTAAATCAAAAACCTATAAATAACTGAAAATATGAAAATCTGATATTTCTTTTATAACTTAATTTTCCTCGACTTTAACAACCTGAAGAATTCATAGGATCTCAATATCACAAATACCTCAAACCTCTTTTTTGGACTTTAGGACCCAACTAAGGCCCCTTTAAAAATCCATTATGTCCTCGGGGCCCGTCCCAAGGCTCCCAGAACTTTTCAGGGTATAAGTATGTAACAGTGCACAAGTAAGCGTATTCCGATTGGCCTGTATTGATTCTATCCCATTAGGTACCATGGTCTCCCACTGGGTGTCACCAGACTCCACTAAGTGCTGCAGCTTCCCATCAGGTACATCTTTGTTCCATAAAGCATTGTCAACTGGAGTCCTCCTGTCACCAAGGCAGAGGACGGTCTGGGGCAACACAAGGAAGAATGCTCTTTCTCCCTTTATTTTACATTTGATTAGAGGGGTCCCCAAGTAATATTGCTTAGGCCTTCAATGTCTGACAGTGCTTTGACTGAAACAATGCTTAATCTTGAAATTCTGATGTTTTTATTGGTGGGATATGCAACATATGTTCAGCATCTATGGAGTCTGTGTTCTTCTGGAACTCAGATGCAGAGCCAGTAGAGGCAGGGCAATAAATAAGTGTGAGTGACAGAACGGACCCTGTACTCAGAATCAGGCTCCCCAACACCACCTCCCACCTCCCATTGACTAAGACCCTCCTACCAAGTCAAGCTGAAACTCAGTAAACCTGGTCCCTTCGACCTTCAGGGTAACTTTCTAACCATGATTTTATGCCAGAAACATGCACATAAGCTTTAGAGACTGTGTCCCATGATTTTGTCAAACATAATCTAAAACCTACTTGAAAACCAGGTGAGACCTTTGTTACAAAATATCATCTTAACTGCACCCCCTCCAATCACCAGTCTAAGTTCTATCACTTTAAAGGCAAATGACTTCCAATTTCACATACGTGTTTTCATCGGTTGCTTTACGAGTGTGTTCCTATTCTTTGCAGGAGTGAAGTGAGAATTCCTACCTAGCTCATGAGATTCTTAAGAGTGAAAAATGTCTTTGTGTGTCCTTATGGCAAACAGAATGGTAGGTAAAGGGATATACATAATCCTTCTCAAATCTTAATATGTTGCTATCAGTTTCATCCAAGTAATAACATTTGTTCATTTCTTTAAGCTACAAGAATTAAAAAAGACATTTTTTAAAAAAGGATATGTTACAGAGGTGTATGTAGTCAGAAAACTTGTCAGTATTTATTTTTCCATTAACTACAATGTTTCTGCACATGAGGCTTTTCTGTCTCTGACTTTTTGACTTTACATGTGGCATAAGGAATTGGTAATATGCAGGGTAAACAAATATGCAGCCATAGTGTAAGGGGCGTGCCCTTGCGCAGGATCTGAGGTGTATGTGAAGAACAATCTGACTGGCTTTTCACCCACACACCTTAGACACAGTCAATGTAATTCCTGCTAAGTGCAGGAGTTTTTATTATGGCATATTTTAACATGGCATGATTTTTTTTTAAGAGCCCGGAAGTTATCAAGCTCATTTCTACATTAACCCCATTAGTTGTACCACAGAATTAAGGTTTTCCTGAGTGATCACTTTCAGCTGATCCAGGATTAGTCAGAATCTCAACACTCAACAGGTGCTGAATGCATTTTGATTATTCTAGCAATAGAAATACAAGGATTTCAAGAGTTTCTATCACAATATCCTGATGCTTTCTGTCCAGATACTACATATAATCTCTGCACCATAATGGAGTGCCTCTTCTCTTTGAAAGAAGAATAAAAAGAGGTTAAAGGCATTCTTTAATATTCACCTAGAAACTGAAACTTGAAAAAAAATGTATATAACACCGAAAGCCACCATTGAGTGCTTACCATTGCTATTTAATGTCCACATTCCATTTCACCCCTTTTATAAATATGAACACTAGAGGGCGCTAAGTTCAGAAACAGTACACCCTTGGTTTTCCATTTGCCCAACAGCAGCTAGACTCAGAAACCAAATTCTTTCCAACAGTTGCAAACAATGTGCCAAATCATACTGCCTTGCTAAAATTCAACAGAATCTGGAAATATACTTTAAATGAAATGAACTCTCAAATGAAGCAGCAACCAAATAGGTACAAGAATTTTATAGAGGTTATGTCAGTATGATCCTAAAATTATATGTAAAACTAGCATTTATTGACCATGTATTAAGAGCAATAGTACTGTGCTGAAGCTTTTTACGTATAGTTCTCTCATTTAACTTTTATAAAAACCTCATGAGCAGGTATAACTTCAATTTACAGATGATAAAATGTCATCTGTAAGATTAGAGAATTTAAATCACTTTCTCAAGATCATATTTTATTGATAAGAATATTGAGGCCAGACCTATAAAATGTCTTAACAGAATCAATACATATTAAAATGCCTTCATTTAAATTTTATAGATTAGAAGCATAGTAAATATTTTCCTTTTTCCCTGTTCAAAGCTGCTTTTTTTCTACAATAGAGTCAGTTTATATGACTGAGTAAATAAGCCACTGAACAAGGCCACATTATTGTATATCATATTCCATTTTTTAATTAAATCACTAAACAGACCTGAATTAAAGGAAATATCATTATATTTCTGCTATCTGAACTGTGTGTATATGTGTGCATTTACTGTGGTATGATATTATTCTATTTTCCATTTGAGTGACTGTTAAAGAGAGCCTGACCTGGAAAAGGAGAAGTAAGAATATAACAAGTGGACTTTTTTCAAGGTACACTCTATAGGACCAAATGTTGCTTAGACATGGCAACAAAGAAGGAGAAGATATAAATGACGTTGAGGTTTTGTACCTGGGCAAATGGGGGATGGTGATACCATTTACAAGAATTGGGGAATCCAGTAGTTCCCATTTGGGAATGAAAATGAAGACAATTTTAGATAGCTTGAGCTTAAGATACAGCAGCCATTGGGGGACCCTACTGGACACCTGTAACTTGGGGGAAACTGAGTAATAGATAGAATTTTAGAAGTCGCCATAACTAAAATGTATATGACAGTCATTGTTCTAGTGCTTTATGTACAGTAATTCATTTAATCCTCCAAACAACCCTATAAGGTTAAGTAGTGATTTAAATAGTGTCCTTCAAAAATTCATGTCCACATAGAACCTCAGAATGTGACCTTACTTGAAAATAAGGTCTTTGCAGGTGTGATTAAGATGAGGTCATACTGCATTAGGTATCCAGTATCCTAAATCCAATGATCAGCGTCCTTATAAGAAGGGAAAAGGACACATAGACACAGAAGGGCAGGCCACGTGATGAGAGAGGCAGAGATTGGAGTCGTGTTCCAAGGACAACCCAGCAACATGCCAAGGAACACCTGGGGCCACCAGAAGTTGGAAGAGGCAAGAAAGATTCTTCTCTAGAGCCTTTGGAGGGAGTGTGTTCCTTCTGCTACCTTAATTTCATACTTTTACCTTCCCAAACTGTGAGAGAATACACTTCTCTTTCGTTTTAAGCATGCGGTTTGTGGGAATTTGTTAAGGCAGCCCTAGGAAACTGATACAAAGTGTGTATTTCTATTACCACTGCCATTTTATTAGTGAAGAAAATGAAACATAGATGAGGCATCCAACATACCCTCTCAAGGTCAGACAACTAAATGGAGCAAGAATTCAAACCCAGATTCTCTGGCTTCAGATCTTTGCACTCAGCCACTACCTAGCTGTACTGCCTCTATTATTTTTTTTTATTACCTGATAATAAAGAGTGAACTAACCTAGGTAGGGAAGTAGAGACAGCACAGCATTACCTGGAGGCAAACTGTCGCTCAGAATATATAAAACGTTAGGCTCAAACCACTTTTCCCTCCCTAGCTATTTGATTGTGAAACCGTTGTTTACTCTCTTGTTAAAACTTAATATACTAAAATAAACACATTTGCCATACAAGTAGCAACAGAGAGCTAAAACAGACACACATTTATTTGAATAATCCATGACAACATCTACAACTCATTACCTAAATCCTCCTCATCAGAATATACTGTTTACCTAGCTGTTTTTATAGCCTGATTTAATAGTTTCTAGGATCTACATTCTGTAGGGTCAACCATATTTCTGATCTTGTCTTCATATCAAAAAATAAATAGAATTTGATTGTAGATTATGTAACTAGGGTAAAGTCACATCCTATTAACTTCTTTAAATAAAAACTATGTATTTTATATGATTGACCATGTATTATGTGGCCATACTTTCAGTATGTTTGGAAGAGAAATTATTTCTCTTTGACAGTGCTCCGAATCATTTAGTTGGTTGGGGCAGAAACCCAGATTTCTCAGGAATAGCGTTAACTACAATTAAAATGCACCTGCTGTATACTAGGCACTATACGTGCATTACCTTAAACTCTCACAATGACTGTCTGAGACAAATATTTCCTAATTGTAAATGTGTACAGGAAAGAGTAGAGAGGATACAGCACTTGAAGAAGACTACATGGATTTGAATCATCAGAGCTTAGATGCAAGCCCAGTTTTCTCCTAATTCAGCTTTCTCTTTCCCTACTATTTTTGGACTGAATCAAATGAAGATAGTCATCACTGTCATAAAGATTGGATGTACAGGATTTTAATTGGTCAGTTTGAAAAAGATGTTCATTTCTTTACATTTTTTTATTTGCCATACCTCTATATGGAGTAAAGGTACCTTAAGGCCCCCTGTGAGTAATTCTCTGCCTCATGAAGGAATAGAGCTGTTGAAGAGGGGCTGATAGGCTCATGGAGCTTACTTTGGTTAGGATCATCCAGAAAAAAATACCTGCCTGCTATTTCAACAGCCTGCTTTTTACCGCAAAAAGCAAGGCACCACAGGGAGACAGAATGGTTGAATGGCTTAAAGGCAGATGGTGAATACGGTGGCTCACAACTTAAGAATCATAAAAGTGACCAGCCTTTCTGTTGCTCATCTCTTCAATTTAACCCTGTTGCATACGAAAAATGACACATTTTTCTCACCAGGGGTTCTAGTTCATAAACATTATTTTCCACTTATACTTTTTAAACTTTGTGAACCAGCAGAGGGAGCTATAAGCACTGAATGCGAAGCCCTTCTGCTTTCATTGCCAATGAAGAAAATACTGAGTCAACCCCCCCCCCCCCCCCCCCCCCCCCCCCCCCCGCCCATGTAGTGTTTATTTAAGGGATCAAAACACTCCTAGGGGGATCTATTGGCCAATTACCAGGGGTAGAACAGAACATTATACAGCACACACTGGAGTGGCTCCACGGGATCTGTTTGGGTCTGTTGAGTAATTATATAATTATGTGAAAAAATATATTTATCTCAGAGATCAGAAGGGATTAAAATGCCTGTCTGGAAAACTAAGGATGCTGATATAAATGCAAAGAATTCTTTGGTTTGGCCTTATAAGTAAAACATGGGGCTTGTGGTGATTCAACAATTAATTAATCTTAATAAGATGAAATAAAGCTTTGGCACTGACAATGAGGACCTGTGATATTTACTTTTGGAATATTTTTCATAGCTAATTTCAATATATTGATATGTTAATTAAAGTTGATTCACATTAAATATAAAACTGATTATCAGGTTTTTCTCCTTAACATGGTTTAGCTCAGAAAATGTATCTTAATTAAAAAAAATCATTTATAACATTCATGATACTCAACAACACATAGTTTAATGTGGCAATGTTTAAATAATCTGAAACTTGAAACATATTTTGCCATGCTTTGGGGTTCTTTGAGGTCATATAACAGAGTTTTAGTTTTTATTTATACAAAGGAATATTCATGTTGTACTTCTTTTAAATTTGAAGGTAGATTAGAATTTTTCTGAAGTTTTCATTATGTCTAGGACACATCTGCATTCCCAAGTAATTATAGAAGATTAATTAAACAATAATAATCAAATGACACTTTCTAAGAAAACCAAAAAAAAAAGTAATTCCATTATGATTTTCATAATGTTTCGGGTAAGATGGATACAAAGGAGTATATAGGGCTCAACATTATCAAATAAGCTAAGAATCTTCAGTAAAGATATTTCTTCAAGGTAGGATTTTCAGTTGTGTTTTTTAAAATCCAATTGAGTTACTCAATAATGGCAAAACTGGAAAGTTAAAGAAAGCAGCATAAGCAAGATACTACAGGCATACTCAATTGAGAAAGATCAATAGAAAAATATTTTGAGAGAAACTATTGCACAAGTGCTGATTAATTTACTGCATAGAGGGGGAATTACGTCAAAGTGGGTGGTAGGGTTAGAAAATTTAGGAGAGTTCTGATCAACTTCACTAACCTTCATTAACCAGGGCTTAAAGCATGAAAGGGAAACAGTGCAGGAAATCACAGAACCAACACTCCTTCCCTCCATTTCCCTGACCTGATTTTTACATATACTATTCCTTCATTAACAACAAAGTCAGGACCACGTACCTTTTGCTTGCGTTTTTAAAAAAGATGAACAGATGGAAGGACAAGATTTCTCTTCTCATCTCATTTTTCTAGAAGTTTGAAATCCTTGATTTATAGATAACTTTAGAAACAATAAGAATTGTCCTAGAAGACTCAGACTAATTCCCATAATAATAAATTTTTCAAGGCAAATATCAACATAATAAAGAGTGGAACTAAATATAAAATCTAAAAATAAAAATAGCACATAATAAATACTAAAAATAAAATACATTTTTAACTACAAAAATTTGGGGGTTTTTGTTGCCATATAAAAATCTATTTTGAGTCTTATTTTTGCATGACATAAGCATTATCGTCCAGCAGTAATTTTCAGTACATGAAGTATATTCATGTTTCACAGAACTACTGTAATTTGAGGCAAAACTTATCATCTCTAGATCATCAAATTAACCCCAAAAGGAAACTCTTCAAAATTTGAAGTAGGATGCTCAGACTTCATGGTTTCACATGAAGTGGACATAGATTCTTGCATAGGGTTAACAGTCAACAAGAATTTAAAATTAGGTGAAATATTTCTTTAAGTATCATAGCATGGAAGAATAATTTACTATTACTGTAATTACTATTTTCTAAAATAATCCATAACAAAAGCCTTCACATATGTTTACTTATGACAATGAATAGCTATGAAATGTGTCTCAAGAGTTCACTCTAAAAGTAAAAAGAGAAACACCTATTGTTTCAAAGTGACCCTTCCAACTTTTCAAAGCAGATGAAATGCTTCATAGGTAATGGAAAAAATCTTGCATGTAGGTCTTTACCTTTAGATTTCTGAGAATGATTTTAAAGGAAACTTCTGCTTCGTGTAGGAGGTAGGGTGTTGACCTAGGCAAATTTTCTAAGTAGGCCAAGTTTGTTTTCACACCCTCCCTAAAGTCTTTGATGGACTAGAACGCCAGTTTATGAGCCACTGAGCTCTAGACTTTTCCCCACTTCCCGACATTTCACACCCTCATTAACCAACCCCGTGGCTACTGTAGAAGATGGAGAGTGGACATCAGGCTGCACAAAAAGAAAGATGTAGAGGGCATGAGCACTGTACTGTCATGTCATGTGGTATCCGTACCACATTGAGTAAAAACTAAAAAAGAGTGGCATTTAAACCACTTTCTAGACCAGGTGTGGTGGCTCACACTTGTAATCCCAGCACTTTGGGAAGCCGAGGCAAGAGGATTGCTTGAGGCCAGGAGATCAAGAGCAGCCTGGGCAACATAGTAAGACCCCATCTCTAAAAAAAAAAGAAAAAAAATTTAAATTAGCTACGCATGGTGGTGTGCACTTGTAATTCTAGCTACTTGGGAGACTGAAGCTGGAGGATGGGTTGAGCCTGGGAGTCTTTGTACTTCAGCCTGGGCCACAGAGTGAGACCCTGTCAGTAAATAAATAAATAAATAAAACCACTTTCCTGCCTTTTAAAATACACATTATAATGCAAATATTGAATTTTTTTCTTTAGTGACTCTGAATCATTTTTTTTTGATCATCTTTTGTCCTTCACAGTGATGTCATCATGTAAATGTTGTGTGTTTCTGCTTCTTCACTCACCAGACAGCTCTTACATCTCCTGCAGCCTTTTGACTTGTTACTTCTACTGCTTACTTTTTCATTTGTTCTCAGACTGCCAGGGGCTAGGAGGACCAATAAGCTTTAAAGAATTAAATATTTAATAATGGGCTAAGTGACAGCCTCAGATTCAGAAAGAGCAAGATGACAGCCATTTCAAGTTCTCAAAGGCCTCTCTCAATTCTAGTTTCAGCTGTATTTCAAGCTGAGGTGTCCTCTGGGTGTTATACTGATGGAAACATGGGAGAACCTTGCCCTAAGATAGTTTGTGGGAAGCCAATAAAATAATTTTAAGTTTGGTTTTGAAAATAAAGTGTAACACAGTTACTCAAGATTGCAGTGTACATAATTACAGTTAAATGAATAAAAAGATAGAGACTCATATCATGCAAGCAGCAAGAAGAATTTCTCTGAGGAGGAAACAGATGAAGAGGAAAGTGTGATTTTGACATTGGTTCCAGTTAGAGATGAAGCAAATATAGAAAAACAGATGGAATCAACTGTTTCTCTAACTTCTGATGTCAACACAAACAAGCCTGGGAAATACAACGAAGTGCATCTACCGCTAACAAATGAACCATTCAAAGCTCCCCCAAAAGCTAGGCGTAAAACACCAATTCTTCCCTTGCCAACCAGTCTGCCTTCCATTAATAACGTGTGTCGAGACAATTTGTGGAACTGGTGCCAACAACTCAATTCGGGTACTGATGGCAAGAAAATAGAAGTTTTCCTGAGGCTTCGGCAGCATGCTTATCCTGAACAGAAACATGATATTCCTGAAACATCAAAGGAGGCCAGATTACGGCCATATTCAAGGAAACACAAGACAGGGACCAAGAGAGCAAGGCTTCAGGAAAGCTGCAAGATGAATGAGAAAGCAGAAGAGACTAATACGGTTGAAGTGGTATCATCACCTCTGCAACCTTCGTTGGCATCGTGGGGAAGGATTGCTACTGGAGCTTCTCAGCCTAGGGCTGTGAATTCATGTTCCATTCCTGCTTCTGCCTCTGGCATCGGGTGGTGTGTGGTCCATGGTGAAGCTCTCTCAGCAGACACGAAGGGTTGGGTTCGCCTGCAGTTTCATGCAGGTCAGGCCTGGGTGCTTGCCACTCCCAGGACGATGATTTCTCTCTTCCTGTTACCAGCCTGCCATTTCCCAGTCCCGAGCCTAGAAGATAGTATGTTATGCCCTGACTGTGCTAAGAGGCATAAGAAGATAATGGAAGCATTAATGGCAATGGAGAAGAAGAAACAACCTGGTTTGAACACAGTGTAGGAACCACAATATGCTACCTCAAAGTATTAGAGAAAGATGGATGGACTTTCAGAATGTGTAACCTAATAAGAAGGAATGGAAGAAGAGATATTTGAAGGAATCTTTGTGATCTACAAAACAGAATCAAGTGATTAGGACTCCACAGTGAAGATGGTTGACTGGGTGACAGCCCCATCAAAAGAGACTCTTTTTTGGGTCCTGAAAAGCCACTAAAATAAAGTCACTGCAATTGAAAAAAGAATAAAAAGATAGCTATAGCATACCTTTCAAGGACAAAGAAAATATAATGTGTCTCCCATGGGTAATTATACCAGAAAGGATACAATGTAGAATACAGATTATAAATTCAATGCTTATCATGTAATTTTTTTATTGTTGGTCTAGTAATTTCCTGAAAGTGTAACCTTTGAACATTCTTATCCTACTTGGTATTTGCTCCCTTAATGAAAGAACCAAAATTATAAACCTTCTTCACAATTTGACCTGGAGTGCTTAGAACTTGGTAGTTCATTTGTTTAAAATAACACACAGCTCAGAACCTTGCACTGCTTGAGTTCAATAAATATTTGTATATTGATTGACAGCATTGCTGGTGTCCCTTGCTGTCCCACAGAAAATAGTCCATAGAAGGAATGCAGCCAGCTCTGCTACAACTGAAATGTGGGGTATTTTGTCATAATAACCTATTGAGAAAGGAATTATTAAAACTGTTCTTTAAATTATCTTGCAGATCAGACTTTTCTTTGAAGTTCAGACAAGAATATAAGGTTTTAAGAGGGAAAATGTTTAGACAAGCTTTATAGACCGGCACAGGTTTGTGAAGAATGTAATCCTATCTTAAATTTGTCCCACTAAGAACCAATTTCTCAATTTAGCTTGACATTTTTGTATTATAACACATTTTTATTTGGATTTCCATTAATCTACTTTGGAAGATAATAAGATGAGTATTTCAACATCTTAAGCTCACAGCTATTATTTAGAAAGTCTAAATGCATGAAAGAAAAAAAAGTAAGGTTGGTGCTAGCAGTTAGCCATTCTTACCATGTTTCCTCAAAAATAAGACAGGGTCTTATATTTATTTTTCCTCAAGAAGACACCCTAGGGCTTATTTTCAGGGGATGTGTTATTTTCCCCTCAAAGCCTCAGCTTGCAGCATGCACAGGATGGCCACGACCTGACAGGGGGAACTGACCTTGTTGGTGGGGCTGCCCGCACCTTTTCAGTCACCTCTGGGATAGTAGCTGTCAGGATGGGGCAGATGAGAAGGGCTTCTCGTTTTCTTTACCGCTCTGTGGTGAAATGCATGGGTTGTGCAGATACACCGCGTAGCCACGCCCATCACTAGGTCTTATTTTCAGGGTAGGGCTTATATTGTGCAAATGCTTAGAAATCCTGCTAGGGCTTATTTTGTGGGTAGGTCTTATTTTCGGGGAAACACGGTATATAAATAAGAGTATTGGGAACAGGCAGATGAACTGTGGCAAATACACCCTAAGCTATTTGGTTGTGTTTTCAAAAGTTAATTATGTGAATCAACTTCTTTGTCCCTTACTCCTGTTCCCACATCTTCAAAGCATGCACCAGAATATGGTAACATATCAAGTAATCTTAAAAATTATCAAAAAGTAGCCAGGCACAGTGGCTCACACCTATAATCCCAGCACTTGGGGAAGCTGAGGTGGGAGAATCACTCGAGGCCAAGAGTTCAAGACAAGCCTAGGCAACATAGCAAGACCCTATCTCTACAAAAATAATTTTTTAAAAAAAGACACTTTTTCATGATGACAAGGATTATTTTTTAAAGTAAAAACAAAAAAATTAGCCAGTAGTGTTCTGTTGTCTCTGGATAAAATCCCAGCACTTGAGCACAGGACTCAGACAACCCTCCACAAGTCCCCAGCAACTGTCCCTCGTTCTCTCCTGCACAGGGTCTGCCCCAGCCTACAGTGTCCTGAGTCCACCTGCCCTTTCACTCTCTGTGCCTCCAAGCCTGCCAACCCCTCTGTCTGGAATCCACTCCTCAAGCTTCCCTACCAAAATCTTACTCATCCTTCAACTGCCAGATGAAGTGCATTTCTTCTGTGAAGTCTTCCCTCCCTGACAGGGAGAGCTAGATATTTCCTCCTCCACGTTCAAATCCCATTGTCCATACCAACCTCAGGGAGCTTATAATTATTTTTTACACAACTTTCTTTTTCATTTGACTTCATTTTTCCTATGGACAGAGTCTGCATTTACCCCATCCTGAACTAAAAGAGCCAGCGACATGAACTGGTAGATAGTAAACATTTTATAAATGCCCGTAGACTTAATGAGTGAGTAAGTGAGTGAGTGAATGAGTCAGTGAGTGAATAAAATATACACAAGAAATTTATGATTTTTTTAATAGGGCTAAAATCAAGCCACGTTAAACTCATTTTTTAATGAGAAAGATTATTTACTCACTGATTCAGCATTTATAACGAGTCTTCTAAAATACCAATAGAAGACAAATAACAATAATGTTAGAAGACAAATAAGACACGGGCGCTGTCCTCAAGGAATCACAGTGTAGATTGAGGGAATTACAGATATCACATATATAGATTCTGAATCTCAGAGGAGCACAACTCGAAGGATTTAGAATTGGGAGTTAGGCAGACAGAGAAAGGCCTTGTATGCAAATTACACTGCAGAACAAAAAGCAGGAAGGCCAGAAACCACATATTATTTTCAAAGAACTAAATGCAGCTCAGCACTGCTGCAGCATGGACAGAAAAAAGGAGGCTGCGGCAGCAGGTGAGGCTGGACAGGCACGAGGAAGCCAGATCGTAAACAGCCCTGCACACCATTTCCAGGGCCTTACTGCAAAGGAATCGGTGAGCATTTGAAGAGATGTAAAAGAAGAGTCAGGTTTGTATGCTCAGCGGTCTGGGGAGGGAGGTGGATTGGAGAGAGCCAAGTTTAAAGGCAAGCTTAGTTAGAGTACAACGTTGTTATTACATATGGACCTATAACACGAGCTTAAAATATAAAAATTATTAAAAACAAAAGTACTAAGCATTTTGTAGAAACACTGGTATAAAAAAGATCTTGTAAAAACTTTCCATTAAGTTATAAGGCTGCATGATCTCTGGATTTTAATTAGGGCAAACAGGATAGATGGCAAATGGAAAAAATGAGGTCTCTAGTTATTCGAACAGAATTTCCTGGGATGCCCTAAAAAAGGCTCATGTCACAATTTAACCTTGTAAAGAGGAAGGACATTTAGCATAAGAACCTTGCTCTGCTATGAGCCTCACTTTCCTCTAAAATAAATGAACTTTTTTCTAAAATAAACAATCTTTATTACCTTCCATGGTTTTCTGTAAAAGTCAAATAAATTACACAAAAACACACTGCATATCTTGAAGCACTACAAAAGTATGAGGTATTATAAACATTTTTTTAAAAATAAAATCTCTGATTTAAGTAAAGCAAACAACCAATTGCCAAGAGAGCTGCAAATCTATTACTAATTCTCCATTTATAAAGAGCAAGACTAATTTCGTCCCAAAAAACATCAAGAAACACAGTATGGTATTAAAGGGAAGAGGGCAAGCTCATAAAGACAGTATCTGCCTATTCTACTGTTGAGGAATTGTTTTTTCTTCCTGGAACTTCCATTACCATTAATAAGGGTGGAGTGTATACATCTTAGCATGCTGATAGTGTAGCATTACCTCTCCTACACTAATGGACATGGCACGCATGCATTTTTGCAGAGCAAGAGATAGATTCCTCCATTTTTAGTAACCATAGGCTGATACAAACATATATTTTACAGTATAATGCCTCCAATAGGAATTAAAATTATATTTGAGGGCTCCTTGGAAAAATGGCTGATTCTAGGACTAAGGCAAGAAATATACAAAATGAGCCTGAAGTATCTTGTAGTCCCAGAAAGTAAAGACATGCTAAAACAAACAAATATCCCATGCTAATAGGATATGTCAATGGGACACAGGAGTCAACTGAAAAGGCTCCTAATGGCCAAACCTGGAACTATCTGAGCAACAAAATAAAGTAGTTTTGAGTTGTAACCCAAAGTACAAAATCAATATCCATGTGTCCATAATGACAAAAATAAATGATGGAATAAATAAACAAGGGAGAAGAAACAAATTTCCTGAGCAGAATTCCAAATAATTTATGTAGACACAGCATATTTCTTTCTGGGAGGTAGAACGTAACTCCTCACTCCCTAAGTGTGTGCTGCACATTAGTGACTTCCTTCCAAAGAGTAAGTACAGAAAGGAAGCGTAAAAGAGTAACTTTACAAGTGGAGAATTGGACAAATACTACCTCAGCCAAGTGATCAAGGTCAAAGTCAACAGTGATAAGTCATATTGATAGAAAGTGCCCTTGGTGATGAAATGTCACTGTATCTCTGCAGTCTTCCTTCCAAAAACTCATTACCCCAATATAATCATGAGAAAATTATCAGACAAATTCCAGTAGAGAGAAATCCTATTAATAGAAAATACCTGACCAGTACTCCTCAAAACTTCCCAGGTCATTTAAAACAAAGAAAGTCTGAAAAACAGTCACAGCCCAGAAGAGTCTAAGGAGACACGATGACTACACATAATGTGGTATTCTGAATGGGTTCCTGGAACAGAAAAAAAGGAAATTAGGCAAAAACTTAAAAAATACAAACAAAGTGTGGTTTTAGTTAATAATTAATGTATCAATATTGGTTTACTTATTATAATAAATGTACCACACTAAAATATAAGACATAAATAATGGAGAAAGCTGGGTAAAGGATATATGGGAACTCTTTGTACTATCTTCACAATTTTCTCTGTAAATCTAAAACTGTTCTAAAATGTACAATCTATTTTTAAAACATGTAATTTGAGCTGGAATTTATTCCATTTTAAAAGTAATGTCATGAAGTGGAAAGACAAAGAACCAGAACTTTTAAAATGGGATCAAATGCATAAGGATTTCCAAATGCTTTGGAAAGTGGCATCTATATAGTGCCGTTAGTGGGACCTATTGAGACGGCATGGCATTGAGGTCTTTGTGATGGTCCACGCAGGATTTAAGTGTTCACATTATGGCATCATCTTAAACACTTTGCAAGCTTGCATGAGCAGAAGGAATGAGAATGGTGTGAGCCATGTATTTCATTCTTCCATAACCAAGTCTCTTTTCTGCTCCGGACACATGTATAAATATGACTGTCTTTTCTGTGATCTGAAAGTCGCCTTACCCTCCTGTCCACTAGGCCTACTGTGAGTCTCCTCACATCCACTGATAACTTTGTCCAAATCCCTAAGGGACTTACCATGGTATGTTCCATCCACTTGTATGTTGCTTCCTCCAGACTAGTCTCCCGGAAGGCCAGGACTTTGCTTTCCACTTGTGCATCTACACCATGTTAATGCAGAGTCAATATGCTGCAGAGGCTCACATGTGAGTGTAGTATGTATTATTAGTACTCGCACAATTCAATGTTGCCATCAGCCTATTTGGGAAGGAGCCACACTGGGTCTTGATCCAGTTGTTCAAACCAAATACAACAGTTTGTCTTTTCCCTTGCTTCTAAGATAGGAAGCGATTTTATAGGTTGTTATTTTATTTATACAGAAATGTAAATTTAAAAGATTAATTTTAAAATAGGTAAATATAGAGAGACAAATGAATGGAAACATATTAACAAACAGTCCTCTCCTTTTGAAATGTTTAAGAGGCAACACATGAGATTAATTAAGTTACTCGTCCTGAATTTCAAATTTGCAGTTTAATTCATCTGATAATCTACCACAGCACTCTAAAATATGAAGTCCACTCATACTTGCTAGCATTTTCCTTTACTTCATTCTCTCTCGATGTTTATCTCAGAAAAAAAGACATCTTAGTGCTTTCAAGAAAGGTGCATTCTCAGATCAGTTCTCCAACCTGACCCTACCCTCCACATCCAAAGATATAAGGAAAGATTAACATAAAACTCAGTGGGAGAAATTAAAGAGAAGTGAAGGAAGTGGGGTCTGGAAATAGGAACATACTTGAATTAAAAAAGAAAAAGAAAGAAGCAAGGTTTGTTATATTTAGAATGTTCCTTGTTATCTAGAAATCTGTTAAAATGTTTCTTGAGTTGCATAAATAAACCCCACCCTACATGGTAAATAAACTGGGCCAGCACAAACAAAACAGCCAAGATTTAGAAAGTCAAATGTGATGAATACCTGGAGAACACCCACAGAGGGAGAGAAATGTTTAAAAAAGGAATCAGTGTGCAGGGCATGGCCTGGTGAGAAGCTAAAAGCCCTTGCTGTCTACCCTCCTTGCCTTCCAGCGATTTTCAGTGTTCAGGGGGTAATGAGAGCTGGATACAGTGGCTGCTCTAATCCTTTTGAGATTTTTGGAGTCATAATTATAAGAGGTTTCCAATCAGGGAGAGTGATTGGTCAGATTCACTATAATCCTTGTTAATTTGCCTAGGTTGCCTCATCATAGGCTGCATTTATATGGTGCAATTTCCTGTTCATCCCTCTGGCAAGATACTATTGCATAGTCAGTGTTAGCATCCCCAAATTCACCATTAACCATCATTTTGTTCTTCAGCTTTTTTGAAATACAAGGCATTAATGTAAATATCAATATCTCTGAGAGGAATATTAGTTAGATGGGAAATAAGGGACATGGTGTCTGGGGACAGGAGCTAGGTGAAATGAAGGAAAAGCTGGATTTGTTCAAAAGGAAGCAAAATGTTGAAGATAAACTCCATAAATCTGCCTGAGCCAGGTGCTAAATAAAAGTGGAGTGAGTATTGCAAGGTTTAGTAATCCACCTGTGTCCTTGGGACCAGGTGCCTCTAAACCTGACTTTTCAATTCCCCCTGGGTTGAGAGCAAAGCTCTAGGTGAGATTTCATTCTGCTGGAAGTCCTTTCATCTGTCCTCTGTTTCTCCCCAAATCTCACTCCTCCCCTCTGCAGAGCTAAGTGGAAATGGAGGAGGAGTGCTCCTCACTCTCAATCCAGAGCTGAAAAAATTATTCAAAATAGAATAATTATTCAAAATAGTTCCACATATTACCTGCCTGATCTGAGCATTTTTTTTCCCTACACATTTGTTTCATTTTGTCCTCAAAGCAATCCTGCGTGGTAGGCATGATCTCCATTTTACCAATGAGAGAAGAGAGACAGGTTAACCCTGTGAAAGTTGTAGACACCAGGATGAAATCACTTTTTGTCAGGTCCAAACAAACTAAAGCTGGGAGAGCACTAATGGGGGCATGGTTCAGGCTTGCATGGCAGAGATAAAGATTGGATTTTCTAGGATTTTCTAAAATAACCCCACAAGAAATTCTTTCTTTAGGACTGTAGCAATTCAGTTAAGTTGTACTCAAAAGGACAGATGCAATAATGGCATCTCCACCAATAAACTGATGCCAGCTCTGGCTTTGCATCTCCAAAACAAATGAACCCTGTTTCCCAGAGCTTATGGGAATTTCTCTTTTACCTCTCTCTCTTCAGCTGCATATGTGGCTTGCTGTAGTTGTGCATCTTGGGTTATAATCTCCATTTCTAGTTCCCAAATAAATTCAACATATTTGGAGATTTTTTGTTGTTGTTGACAATCCATTGATTTTCTGAAGGTTGCACAGCTAATGAATGGTGGCATTGATGTTTGACCCCTGGTAGCATGTCCCTCAAAGTTCATGTCCTTTCATGTCAGGTCTCATGAAATTACCAAGATCACCAGCTTTCCCTAATGGAAGACTATCCTTCAGTTAATGGTACATATCTTATTCACGCTACTCATCTTCTACCCTTCAAAAACCGTGTTAGCTTTCATATTAGGCCAGGTAAATTCCCTCCCTTTAGTTATTCCATATTTGCATTTAATACTTTATTATGAGAAGAGGCTGAAATAAGATAAAATATCAAGATCACAGCCATCCTTGGAGAAAAAAAAGTTAGGTGTTAAAATGCAACAAGCATTCAAAGATCTATTTGACATATCAGAAGCATAATCTCTGGACATTGAAGTAGCTGAAATTTTCTTTTACAAGAAATTACAAAGAATAGGAGGAAGAAGACGTTTTTCAGAAGTAAATGAAAACTCTGACTTGCTATGCATTAAGAATGGTAATGCAATACTAATAGGTCTTGCCATGCACAGTCGTTTTTCAGTCAGCTGCTTTGTTTAATGTTCAGGTTTCCATTTAAATCGATAGCACTTACTTTGCTCTCTTCAGAAGAAGGCATTTGCATTCCAGTAAAATACACGGCGCGCGCACACACACACACAATGGAGATGAAAATGAGTCAGCCATTTCCTGTCCCAAGATTCGAATCTACTTTGCTTTTCTGAAAACATGATTCAAGCTATCCAACAATAATTTAATTGGCTGTCCTGTAAATTACAGCCTGACCACCATATAAACACCAGAGAAGTGCACATGGACATTAGTCATCAGCTGTCATTTTTCTGATAATCTTCAGAACTTTCTACTTATATAATCACAAACACTGTATTACACAGGGTAATGGAAAAGTAAGCCTGTTTTCTATGCAACCTTCAACTTCTGCCATTTTTAAACATAATATATACCATAAATTTATGACATCTAGTCAGCACAAGGTATCTGAAATGCAACAATGTGTCTAACAAGAGTGCTTATGAGAACCTCTGATTTGAAGGGATGGGATCCTGATGGTCTATTTGATAAGAGTTAAATGGTGGCATTCAAGGAGGTCAACTGACTAGAGCGAAATAGAAGTGCTCCAGGGCTCTTCCTTAACCCTGTTCTATGTGTTGTGTTTGTTACAGACTCAGACAAAAATACAAAATACAGGTTTATCATATCTGTGGATGGCACACAATTGAGATAGCAGAAAAAAGAATGGATGATAGAATCAGGATACAAATGTGACACACTGATGTAACAGCCTGACTCTAACAATAGGGAATTCAATTGGGATGACAGCACTGTCTTGCTTTTTGGTAAAATTTTTTTTTTTAAAAAAAGATATAATTTTAAAATGAGAAATACATGGTGAATAATATGGAAAGCTGTAATGAAAAAGCCTCGGAAGTTTTGAATTTATAGTCAGCTCACTATTTGTCAGACATGTGTATGGCTGCCAGAAAAAGTGAATGGGATTTTAGGTTGCATTAATAGAATTAAAGAATCCGGGTTGAAGGAGGTGTCAGGCATAACTGAAGTCTCTGCTCTGTTCTGGTCAGACCACACCTTGAACATTAGGTTGCTTTTGAATGAGGTGCTTCTGGAATGATACAGGCAAAGTAGAGTTTATTAGGTCAAGAATGAAGACAAAAAGGACCACTTAAAAGGAATAGTTGATATTAAGATATTTTAACCTGAAAAAAAAACTTAGCATGAGACAAGAACCTCATAGATAGAAAATATAGAGAAATATATAGATATCTGTCATTTAAAAATTTACAAATAGCAACAAGATGTAGAACAAGAATCCATGAATACAAATTTCTTTCTTTCTTTTTTTTTTCCTACAGATGTGGTCTTGCTATGTTGTCTAGACTAGAGTGCAGTGGCTATTCACAGGCACAATGAGAGCTCACTGAAGCATTGAACTCCCTGGCTCAACCAATCCTCCGGCCTCAGCCTCCCAACTAGCTGGGACTACAGGTGCGTGCCACTGCACACTTCAATGAATACAAATTTCTGGATGCCTCAATGGAAAAGATCTTTCTTACAGTCAGACTGCCCAGAAAGAAGGTAGATATCCTCAGAAAATAATTCTTTTGCCAACAATAGAGTTTTGAGTATATTTTTAAAAATTATTTAAAACTATATTTATGAGCACCGCTTATGTCCAAAGCATATGGTAAGCTCTGCAGATATGGTAGTGAACAAAATCGATACTGTCATTAGTGTGATATAGATCACTTCCAGTCTAGGTGGAGAGACAGATACTAAATAATTGGACATTGTGATAACTTGCAATGAAAGAACTATAGAGAATTTGTAACTCCAGGGAGGGCCAATAGAGAGTTTATAAAGATAGAGAATTCAGAATGGAGGATTAGAGAAAATTCCTTTCAGTATCTCACCTTTCAAGACAGGACTCAAATAATGAGTATGAGTTGGCCAAAGAATGAGGAAGAGAGGAGGCAGGAGGGAACCAAAGGAAGAATGCATGCAAGCTCTTTTCTAGTTCAGGACTAGCATGGTGCATTCAGAAGCTAACAGGATGCCAGTGTGGCTGGGACTTAGTGGGTGAGGCAAGGAGAGGCAGATTGGAGCCATAAGGCAGTAAGCTTTGAACACCTTGCTCTGGAATAGAAATTTTATCTAAGGACAACGGGGATCCATTGAAGGATTTTAGCCAAGAAAGTGGCATAATCACTCCTGTGTTTTAAAAAGTTCGCTAGGACACAAGAAAGACATGTCAAATTAGTGATTAGATATCTGGATCTGATCAATCTTCAGACCTGCGGGAACAGAGTCACCTGGAGCTTTTGATTATCTAGCCCCACCCCAGGCCTATCATTAGGATCCTCAGGAGAACGCAACCAGTTTAATACCCTGAGGTTAGAAGCGTGGACAAACTCAGTCACCCCTGCATAGTTATACTACTCAGCCTTTAGGCTCCTTTAGCACTTTGTGTGCCTATGTTATGAAAATAAAGATGGCCAGGCCAAGTATTAAATCCGTTATTACTTTGTTGGATAACCCACGGGACAACTCTATAGAAAGTAAGCGTGTCCAGATCCTTCTACCTCCATCACCATGTTTGTGTCCTTGACATTGCCATCTTGGCCACAAACTAATTGACCCAGGAACCAGGCTCTAGCCAAAGGCAACAACTAATGGGTCCAGTGGCCTATGAGGTGACCTTTTGTCAGAATCCAGCCCAACTTATGCACAATTCTGGATGGTAAAAAAATTGACCAAATCAGATTTTCTCTTTGATCAGGGTAGAGGGGAGTAGGGAGAAATTAAAAATAGAAAAACAGAAGCAAATGGATAAGGAGGCCCACAAGAGTAGAGGGAGACTCAGGCAGAGAAAGAAGCAAAAGAGAAGCAGGGCCGCAGGTAGGACAGTCGGTAGCACAAGGCTCAGGCAATACCTGCTTCTGAGTGGGAAACAACATGTCACTGCCCTCAGCAAACATTTTACACTCAATAACTGTGTGTTCCACTGTAGTTTGAGGAACTGTACATTTCAAAGCAATTGCATTACTGTATGTAGCATCTCAATAACATTTTCTTTTTCATTCATCTTTCTTATAATTGAAGCTTCCTAACGTGTTCACAATGCAGTATATGTTACTGTAGCTTAATTTTGTCTTGAAATATTTATTTCTAGCTCTCAGAGACAGGTAGACCAAATGCAACGTGGATTTAGCTTTCTCTCTCCCTCTCTCTCTTTTTAATCATAAGCATGAGGCTTCCAAAGGTATTTACTGTTTGTAAACAAGAACTTAAATGATTTGTAATACAATCCTGACATCCTTTTGAAAGAATTTCTGTGCTTTCTCAAGTCTTTAACTCACGACCACAACTGATTATCACTGAATGACCATCTTTGGGGGCTCGACGGTGTAAGGTTATATGTGCAAATGTGCAATAGGACTAACTTCTGTAAATGTTAGGACCCCACATTCTTAATGGTATTTGAGAGATAAATATAAATACCACGGACCCTTGGGGCTTTAAGATTTTCCTTTACAAATAATAATATTACTCTCTGAGGACATGAGAACAGTATTACTTTATTTAGCTTAAGCTAACCCAAAATAGAACAGAGGAAATAATTAAATGAATGAACATATATCTTTTCTTGTTACACATTGATGCCAAAATGGACATGTCTTGAAAGTACAAAATCGCTTACAATGAGGAAAATATCTTTAAAATGATTACACTTACCTTCAAAGAGAGATGCCTGTTAGTCTTAATAATTGCCTCGGAATAAACTACAGTGCTGATGATTGCATTATTTACAAAAGTCTTACTAACAAGTGAACATGGGGTTTTATAGCTGCACAGGAAGGAAGTTTACTGAAAGTAGCTATTAATGTGTCCATTTTTATCTCCCCTCCATGAAAAGGTCCCAAATTTAGAGAGACTACAGAGTGGGAAATTTCACTCCCAATTTAGACTCTCTGAACCCCAGAGGAAGCTGCTCGGCCAGCCTCTCATGCAGTTGAAACTGGGAGGGACAGACAGAGCATGATGAACCCTGGAGCCAGTGCCCAAGTGTCAGTCTGGAACACGAGCTACTGGACTGGACAGACTCCGCCTCGTGTCAGGAACATTTTAGTCTGAGAAATAAAAGAATTCTTCCCTGGAACTGATGTCAGTCAAAATTCTGATACACTTAGATGTTCTTTTAGCAGTTCCAGTTTGGGGGGAAAAAATCTGAGAAAATGCCAATATCTGAGCTAGCATTCTTAGTTCTTATTTTGACAGCTATTACAGGTATAGGGAATGGCTGTTTGACTGCGTTTCTTAGAGCTGCTCCTGACACAAGGCAATGAGGCAATACTTTACATTCAGTCTCCCTGAAATTCAAGTTATTATGCGTTGCTGAAGCCAAGAAGAAAATGACAATCATCTGCTAACACTGACAAGAGTAATTAGGGCTTCTGGAAAAATCCCTTTTAAGAAAATAGGCGAGGAAAGGGGAAAAAAAAAACCATAAACAAAAAACAACTTTGTCATTATTTTGGAAACTCTGAATTTCCAGACAGATTCTGAGATTTCTAGTTATCAGTTCTTTAATTATGTATTTTACTCTTAATGAAACTAAGTTTTAAATAAATAAAGTATCTTACTAAACATCATACTACTGGTTGTAGAGTTGAGACTAGATCTAGCTTGTGATCACATGTATGGCCCTTGAGAACAGACGGCCTGGCAGTCATGGCTGCCAGCCAGCACTCAAGACAACCCGAAACAGTACCTGAACTGTACCTTTCATGGCGGGTGGTGTGTACACACTCTGCTTCCTTTGCTTAGGGGGTGCATTCTGTGACTGTGGAGAAAGAAAAAAGAAAAAGCCTTAGAGATGGACAAAAAGTGCAATGCCATCAGACCTGTGAGGGAAATAAACACTGTGCCATGTCTCAAAGAGCTTTCTGATGTCCCTTTGTCATGTTCAGTGATATCATAAGCTTAAGAGATAAATGAAACTATAAGATCTATTTTATTAAATATCAGAAGATTCTTCAACACTGCAGTCTTTTTTTTTGAAAATTATACGATTACTTTTTATTGAAATTTTCATTGAGATAATTGTACACATACATGCCATTGTAAGAAATAATACATAAATATCCCTTGTATACTTTGTTCAGTTTCTTCCAATGGTAGCCCTTTGCAAAATGATCACCTAATGTTACAACCAGGATATCGACATTGATACAATCTAGCAATCTTATTCAGACTTCCAGTTTTACTGGTACTCATTTGTGAGAGGGCGTGCATACATGAAAGAAAGTGTGTGTACGTGCATGTGTGTGAAGTTCTTTACAATTTTATCACTTGTGTTGATTCCTGTTTCTATCACAGTCAAGATGCTTAACAGTTCCAACACCACATTTTCCTCCCTCCTATCCTTCCTATACTTACTTTGTGAACTAAAAATTTGTTTAAAAAAATGAGCAAACCAAAAAATTCTTATGAATCAAGCACCCCTACCATTTGCTATTTGTACTACTAGCTTACAAAAGACCCAGGTTCATTTTCTTTTTCTTTTTTTTTTTTTTTTACATTTTGGATACATTGTATAACTTTGCCTCTCCCTAAGAAGGGTTAGAGGTATGCCCTTTCCCCCGACAATGCTTGCCACATCCCTATGATGTGGGTCTTGCCCCCCCCCATGGTGCTCAAATGGTGGTAGTGTTCACCAGGATTTTGGGGGGGGGGGCAACACTGCAGTCTTGAGATTATTAACATGCATTTTACTTTCTCCCCAGTAACATTAGTTTATTTTTAAAAGAAAAAGGAAAAGAGATATTAATCCTTTCCATTTAGAGAAAACATGAGTTCCATGACAAAGTAAACTCCAAAAGCTGTGTCTGTGGGACACAGTCCATGGATGTAGTCCCATAATTTGTAGGATTATTTTGTGTTTCAGGAGGGATAATGAGGGTTCTTGGTAAGTAATATCAATCTATAGCCTTCTTGAATGGACATGTTCAATCTATTATCTCCAGTCCTTTGGAATTAAAATGTTGAGGTAATATTCTTTTGTATGTTCAAACGAAGGTCATTTCCTCACAAAACTTCTATGTAACACTCTTACTTAAGCACACTGGATCAGGAGTAATTTTTTGAAGAAAGGATTTTGCATTTAAAAATGATAAAAATGGGCACACATTTCAGGGTCAAAAATACAGATAATGATATGGAAATATATATAATAGATATAAATATTATTTATTCTAATAAATTGCATACATGTGGTCTATACCTTAATCAGATAAAGTCAAAGACTCCTTTTTAATAGCATGTTAATTTATGTTTTAACATGGTAAGAGTAGGGGTCATAATAAATGAGTTTTAGTGTCTGAAGTAATTATTTTTGCTTTGAAAAGCTCAAATATAAATAATTACAAGATACTTTTTGAGGATTGTTCTAGACTTCCCATGCATATTAGAAAGAACATCATGTACAGAATTTGAAAGAAACTAGAAACTGTTTCACAAAGTAGTAAATAAAATTTGAGGCATCTGTCCCTGTGCATACTAAAGCTTAATTGCCCTCAAAGGTATCATTAAGGTGTTGATATTTACCTGATGCAAAAGCAATCTATTAAAAAGTAACAAATTTAACTAAACAGTCATCAAATCGATGTCAACTGAGCAAATAGTATAAGCAAAATTCTCCAGCATAAGCTGTTTTGGTACCAGTCTGTTGTGCACAGGTGTAGACAGGTCAGTTCTACACTAATGTTAAATGTGTGGATGATTGACGTTTCTAGGGCACCTCTGTCGTTTTCAGTCACATCTGGTTGATTTTGAGAAGCAACTGCTTCTGGGAGTTCTTATATATTTACTTCTATACACATACTCAAAGATCAAGTGGAAAATTAATTCTATAAAAAAATTATTGTTATTTAGTAACACAGTGTTAAAACTTACTAAGTAATAAAAACTATATTTATGTAGGAGTTTAGTTTTCAAAGCATTTTCACATTTACTATCTCACTAAATTTTTAGAAAAGTCTTGTGAGATACTATTTGGTACTTTGTCCTTTCTAGGTTTTCCCCTTTAAGTATTGCTGTATGCCTATGTGCTCATGGGAATTAAGTTCACACAGCATCCTATTAGATATGTATTTTATCTATGGTCATACCACCCTGAATGTGACCAATCTCATCTGATCTTGGAAACTAAGCAAGGTTAGGCCTGGTTAGTACTTGGATGGGAGGTATGTATTTCATTTCTGAGCCAAGATTACTCACTTCATATTCTATATATTCTATATTATCAGTTCCCCTAGACTTTCCTAGTTTCTATTTTCTATCTAAATTCCTACGTGCATATGTGGAAGAATGGGGAATGACAATGTTCAGATGACCTGCTAGATTTGAATCCAAATACATTCTTTGTGACCTTCTTGGATCTGGTTACCCAGGCTTTGGAACAATTCAGTCCCCCCCAGACTCTGGCCTCAGAGTCTGCTTTGGATCCACACACCAGAAGCCCCTCTAAGAGGGGCTACCCTCACCTCTTTGCTCTGGTGGAGCAAGGAGGTGAGGATAGCCCAACATTCCAACAACATTGCCTGGCCCCAGCCTGTGGTGTGCATATACAATCACTCAATCAGTGGAAATTATCAATCCATATTTTGCCATTAAAACTGGTTTTATTATAGAAGTTTTGGCAGGAGTTACCATTTCAAAGGTAGAGAATCAAGGTAGTTGAGAGACAGAAATTTTAATGACACCATATTGCTATTTGTTCAGTCAGGAAAAGCAATGTAAACAGTTTTTACATCACAGTTATATTTATATCATATTTTGTATCTCATAGAATCAAGCTAATTGTGTTTTTAATTAATTTGAACACATATTTACACAAAATATTTTTAAAAACTTACTTCCACTTGTGTGTTGGGCACCCTCTTGTCATCTATTTCTGTAAGAGAAGTAGGTATAAATTATTAGAAATGTAGTATTCTTCTTACATATTAACATTTTCAGCAATACAGATCAGAATGATTTAATAATTGCCTTATGCAACAACTGTGGCTTAGAGCTGAGAAGATGAGGACAGAGATGGGTGGTTTCTTCTGAGATAACCTTCTCCCAAAGTTTGAAAAAGACACTAGAAAAAGCATTCCTCTTGACATCTCAGATTTCTCACCTTCTAGCAATCCAGAAAGGGGACCAGGGAAATGACTTTTGGAACAACAGCTGGTGTCCCCAGCCTCACAGTGCTAAGGCAGCAGCAACCTCCTCTCCTCCTTGGGTTGCTGCCGCCGCCACTGCTGTCCGTGAACCCTCGCTTCTGCCGTTTCAAGTTTGTCACTAACCAGAACGAATCTCCTTCCCCGCTCAGCCCAATTGCCATGACTCCGCAAAAAGCAGCACCCTCTCTTTTAAGTGTCCCTGGAAAGAATCAGTCACTCTATCAAATATTGCTTTGTATCACGTGTTGTGAGGTGTCGGGCAGGTGAAGGGGGAGGGAAGATGGGTACATTCAGGCCTAATCGGTGCAGTGCGCACCCTCTGGGGGATGGATACACGTGAATGTCTGACTTGGGTGGGGAAAAAGCAATATATGTAACCTAAACATTTGTACCCCCGTAATATACTGAAATAAAAAAAGGTGTTGTGAGGGAGGGTGGGGTGGAGGAAGAGGTACTCATATATGCCCCTTCTACAGCAGGAGAATGTTCTGGACTGGGTTTCTTCTCTACCTCTGCACGTACAGTGCATGGATTCTGCCTCTTGGCTTCTTAATCCAGTTACCCTTTCCTGATCCTTATGTTAACCCCAGAGCTAAAAGACTGACCCCATGGTCCACAAACTAAATGAAGATTTCATCAAAGATTACCTGCTTAAAGATAATGATATAGCTCTGTATTGACATATATATAAAACATATATAAGAATATATGTTATACAAGTGAAAATATTTCAAAACTATATGAATGGTATGCTTATTTTATAAAGGATAGATAAATGCTTATGTGTGTATATATATGCATAGAAGGATATCAGTATGTTAACTGAAGTTATCTCTCGGTGATTGGATAGCACGTTCTGTTTTAACCCTATCTGTACTGTTTGTTTTTCTTTTTATGATGAACATATGTCACTTTTATAACAAAAAAGCAGTGTGTATATATGTATGTATATGGATATATATACACACAAATATCTATACATCTGCGTAGTAATATGCATATACCATGCATGAAGTTGATATTTCATATAGTAAGAGACCAAAATGGCCAAATAGCTAGAATGAAAGTATATGGAACTATTGTTTATGCTAACCCAATATTTTGTTTACTAGATTTTTAAAAGTTAAGGAAACTTCATATAAATTTTACTTCCTTTATATAGGGGAGAGCAGACAGAGAACTATTGGTTTAAGACAGCAATCATGATTGTTTGCTGTAATCACTACAAGTAAATGGAGTATTATCAGGTGGCTGTGAATATTCTAAATTGAACAGTTCTATCAATATGAAACCTTTAGCTATCACATTGTGATTAAATATCAACTGTGATCCACTGTAATGATGCACGTATTGTGATCCATCTGATTGTTAAGTACCAATGAGGTTTCTTAATATTTTCCTCATGCCTTAAGAGTTTTCCAAATTCAGCCCATGACTTGTAACTTAATGTTTTAGAAACACAGTGGGATCCAATCATTCAGCTTTACACTTTCCCTACTGACTATCACACTCACTAAATCAGCGTCTTTCCAAGGCAACTACTGTGTTTCCCTGAAAATAAGACAGGGTCTTATACTTATTTTTCCTCAAGAAGACACCCTAGGGCTTGTTTTCAGGAGATGTGTTATTTTCCCCTCAAAGCCTCAGCTTGCAGCACTCACAGGATGGCCGGGACCTAACAGGGGGAGCTGACCTTGTTGGTGGGGCTGCCCGCACCTTTAGGGTCACCTCTGGGATAGAAGCTGTCAGGATGGGGCAGATGAGAAGGGCTGCTCATCTTCTTTACGGGTCCGCAAGGAAATGCATGGGTTGTGCAGATACGCTGCATAGCCATGCCCATCACTAGGTCTTATATTTAGGGTAGGGCTTCTATTTCACAAATGCTTAGAAATCCTGCTAGGGCTTATTTTATGGGTAGGTCTTATTTTCGGGGAAACACAGTATGGAGGACTTCACTTGTGACACAATTCAATGAAAAATGTTTTTATTTTTTTTGTTGTTGAGTTATGTTGACATAAATTAACTATTTATGTCATGAAGACAAGGATTGAGAAAATTCAGCCCTATATTCCTATCTTGAAATTGAAGAGTAAAAATTGAATGACTTTCAAGTCAAAGTGACTCAGACAAAAGTACAAAGCAAGCCAAAAATAGATCATAATTTCCTTGAGATCCACTGATTTAAATAGATTTCTATTTCCCTTAGTAGATTGTTACTAAATTGGGGAAGTTAATCTTTTCTGCTTCCCAAGCACCTCACATAAACACACATACACACACACACACAACATGCTCACAGGGCACACACAATGGGATAATATACAGACACAAACACAATATTCTCTCTAATTTCTACCAAGGAAGTTGTAACCAAAGGGAAGACTCAAAAAAATATAGGTAAACCTCACCAGCTCTTTATAAAAAAACATCAAAATGATGTTTACAATGTCCCCATGTTCTTGTCAGGGTCTCCAATTGTGACCCAACCCGAGAACTGTTCAGGATACCCAGATGCCCCATGAAATGTAAGAATAGATCCCTGTCTTCTATTACTGTTTAGTTTTCTCATTAAGCCAAAAAAAGAAATACTATTTTGGAGTGGGGTTGAACAAAATGAGTTTGTTAATTGATGAGAGGTTTGTTAGCTGATCATCCATAATCAAAACTACAAATATTCTGAATGAGGTTGCTGTACCGATCCCAGCTATATTTTATATCTCTTTTCCCATCTCTCAAGGACCATTTGTCTGAAAGAAGAAATTTCTTGGTTTAGAAGAAAAAATGCAAAGGTTATCTAAGTATAACATTTTAAGGAATGTTGTCATCATTAAAGATGGAGATAGGAATAGAAATGTTCTAGAAAGTTTTGAGTATTAATTAGTCAGAATGCTCTTGAGATATTTAAATTCATGAAAGGAACAGGACAAACTCAGGATCTATGTGTCTACACACATAAACTACAAAAACCCATCCTCTTATTGTCTTAGACCATGAGATCTCATTAGACTTTGGAAAACTAGTTGTAATAAAAAATTAAGCACCTATAAAAATGAAGTGTAAGAGTGAAGGAAATAGGAAGATCATGGTCAAAAAGTAAAGACAAGTGTCTGAACTGTAACAGAGTGAGAACCACAAACATGAAGATATGGGTAGAATGTAAAGAGATAGAAAACTTAGGATAAGCACTGGGTAGCACACATAATTACTAATATGGTTCTTCCACTTCTCTGTCATGACCGCATTCAAGTCACTTAATCTTCCTAAACTTCAGTTTTCCTCATGTGTGAAACAGGAAGCAGGAGCATAATAATTCTTACTCTGCCTTCCTCATTTTCTCATAAGCTTGTTTTGAGGAACAACAACAACAAAAAAAAAATGGTAGCATAATTCCTCACTCCTTTAAGTATGGACTGCAAGTACTGACTTCCTTCTGAATGCACAGTATGGAAAAGGAGAGGGGGAAATAAGTACCTTTGCAGTGGGGAAACTCGGCAAACATTAACTCAGCTAGGTGAGCAAGGTCAACATCAATAGTCATAAATCCTGTTGATAATGTGAGCCTATGATATGATGTGATGAAGGTGGCACTCTACCTCAATGATCTTCCTCCCCCAAACCCCTGAGCCCTATCTAGTCATGAGAAAAACATCAGACAAATCCCAATACAGGGACATTGTGCCAGATTCCTGACAAGTACTCCTCAAAACTGTCAAGATCATGAAAAAACAAGGAAATCTGAGAAAGTGTCATAGCCAAGAGGAGCCTAAGGAGACACGATAATTCAATGTAATAAGATATCCTAGAAGGGATTTTTTGAACAGAAACAAGATATTAGATAAAAATTAGAAGTATCTGAATAAACTATAGAATTTAGTTAGTAATAATATATCAATATTGGGTCATTAATTATAACAATGTAACACTTTAAAAACTAATGTAGGATGTTAATTATAAGGAAACTATGTAGGGGTGATATTTGGGACTCAATTGTGCCCTCTCTTCAATTTTTCTGTAAATCTAAAACTCTTTAAGAAAATTAAGTCTATTAATGAAAACATATACAAAAAATGAGAAATCGCCAAATGCAAATAAAAATCACCCTAAGAATATGTTTTTGTTATTACTGTCAGGATTCTGTGTGTAATTTGAAGAATACTAGAGTCCTTAGTAGGAAGTAGGCAATGTAACTATGAACAGGTCATGAAAACAATTCATTTTTAAAAATGATAATTAAGGCCAGTCAAACAGATAGAGGAAAAGGTAAGAATAAGCTTATAAAAGGAAAATTTTAAAGTTCAGTTGAAGTTGTTGAAAGCTGATGCAAACAAAGATGTGTTAGTGGAAAAAATGAGAAAGTAAATGATTTCCAAACAAGCCCAATGATCATGAGAGCACTTTACTTTGATTTGTTTACTCATTGAATGACTAGAGAGATGGAACAAAGTATAGAAGAAAATCCTACTAGCCTCTGTTTGATTGTACACATCCTCTGGCTTGCTGCTTCTGTGTGTTTGTTTCTCACATCCAGAATGCTCCTTTCTTCACACCCAATACCACCGTCCCTTTGTGTTCTGTTCAAATGGCACTTTCTCTGGGAAATCTCTCCTGATTCATGGCTACCCACACCCAACTGGAAGTACCAAGCCCCCAACACTCACATCATTTTCTCTATGCCTGTCTCATAATACTCATCACCAGAGGCCCTGCATCATGGCCATTAGTGTTTTATCTCCCCAGGAATGAGGAATGAGGATTATCCTTCATGTCTGATCCTTCCACAGCTCTTAGCACAATAGCATAATTGACACACAATAACAGCTTGTCAAATAAATATATCTTAATGTCTATCTTTCATAAAACAAGACCACCTGTTTGCTGCCTCTCCCTATTCCAAATTATAAAAGCAGTGCAATTATTTGCTCATAGTAGGTGCTAAGTATATATTTTTAACAAATAAGTGTTTGATGTGCAAACTTTAAAGGCAGACTTTTGATGAATTTAGATAACAGAGGGTCACTTGAGTCTTTATTTAGGCAGTTATTTTGTAAATGTGAGGGAAAATTCAGCTTAGAGGAAATTGGAAGACTTCCAATAAAAACAGTGTTGTAAGTTCATGTTTGAAGATGCCTCTGCTCAAAAGCAATAGCAATGATGGATGAAATATAAAAAAAGAGGACTAAAAAGATAAGGACATGGTCAAAAGTTAGTTAAACATCTCTATGGACCATATACATAAGAAAAGCAAAATAAGTGTGTGTATGTACATATATACATATATATACATATGTGTATATATATATGACTCTAAAGGGCACAGACAAGAAGATAGACCAGTAGGGATTTGGGGACATGAGCAGTGAGTTCTCTGGGTTTTCTTTTTGGCTCATATATTCTGGACTGAATGCTGGAGAGGCAACCTGGATATACTAACAGGAACAGGCGACAAAAAAATAAAAAATAAAATTTAAGAAAGCCTACTCTTTCTAACCAAAGGTCTAGAAAAGGGACAATATAGCAAGATAGAAAACTTTTAGACAATAACTGCTCTACTCAACACATAGGGGAAAAAAATGGCCTCATTGCCACCCCTGTCAGCAACGTTTAAGTGAAGATCCTAGATTTCCATGCTCAGCTGGCTGTAAGGAGGCACCTCTCACCCTCCACTCTGTTGGGGAATTGTCAGAGCAGATGGACTGGAAACCTCAGAGGTTATGAGACCAACTTCCATGGTATCAATAGGGGCCATAAGGAATCCTGGATTTCCATCCCCACCCAGTGATAATAAGATGACTCTTCCCTCCCCAGCTTTGTTGGAGGAATCCAAATAGGAAGGTGGCACCTTCACAACCATCCAGTGGTAATGAGGCATCAAGAGAGAAATGATAGGCCAAATGCAGTGGCTCACACCTGTAATCCTAGCATTCTGGGAAGTCAAGGCGGGATCACTTGAGAGCAGGAGTTCCAGACCAGCCTGAGAAAAAGCAAGACCCAGTCTCTACTAAAAGTAGAAAAAATTAGCTGGGCGACTAAAAATAGAAACCAAAAATTAGCAGGGGGATCACTTAAGACTGGGAGTTTGAGGGTATGGAGAGCTATGATGGCACCACTGCACTCTAGCCTGGGCAACAGAGCAAAACATTGTCTCAAAAAAAAAGAAAAAAGAAAAAAGAAAAGAAAAGAAATGATATGTTACCAACAGGGAAAGACAATTCATAAAACAGCAATTTCTCATCAGAAATTGTGAGGCCAGAAGAAAGCAGCACAACATTTTTTAAGTGCCGAACAAAATGAACTGTCATCTCTAGAATTCTATATTCAGTAAAATTATACTTGAGGAATAAAAAAGAAATAAATATTTAAATAAATTTTTCTTTGTTCATCCTCAGAAAAAGGAAAACTGGGAGAATTTGTCACCAGCAGACCTACCCTAAATGAATAGCAAAAGAAAGTTCTCTAACCAGAAGGGAAATGACTGGAAAAAAGGAGTCTGGAACATCAGGAAGGAAGGAAGAATGCTGGAAAAAGCAAAAATGTGAGTAAATATCATAGACTTTGATACTTTTCTTGATTTTTCTACATTATATTTGACAGATGGATCTAAAATTATTACATGATTTGATATGGTTCTCAGTGCATATAAAAGAAATATTTAAGACAATCATATAAATGAGAGAAGGTAAAGAGATTTAAAGGGAAGTAAAGTTTCTATACCTTAACTGATAAAATGTTGGTACTAGGAGATTGTGATGAAATTAGGTATGTATAATATCACAATCGCTAAAAATCTATACAAAGAGATACACTCAAAAATACTATAGTTAAATGAAAATGGAATTACAAAAATGTTCAAGCAACCTATGGGAAGGTAAGAAATAGAAAGCAGAAACAAAAGATAAAGAGGACAAACAGAAAATTAAAACTAAAATGACTGATTTAAGCCCTAACATATCGAGAACTATATTAAATATAAATGGTCTACATAAAAAAACAGATTGACACAGTGGATAAAAGTCAAAATGATATAACTATATACACAAGGGCATTATGCTGAGTGAAAAAAAGGCAATCTCAAAAGTTCACGTGCTATATGATTCCATTTATATAACATTCTTGAATGACAAAATTATACAGATGGAGAACAGATCAGTGGTTACCAGGAATCAAGGATGGTGGTTCGAGAAGAAAGGGGTGAATAAAACCACAAAATAGAAGCAAGAGAGAAATCTTTGTGGCGATTTAATATTTCTCTTTCTTGATTGCCATGGTAGGTACACAAATCTATACATAGGATAAAATGGCATAAAACTATAAACACACATTGTACCAATGTCAATTTCATTGTCTTGTTATTGTACTATAGATGTTACCATTAGAGAAAACTGGGTGCAAGGAACACTAGGACCTCTCTGGACTATCTTTGCAGTGTTCTTTGAAGGCTTTAGGTCTCTTAATTCAAGAACAATCACTGACCCATGCATGAGCCTTCAGAACTGAATAGGAATAAATCAAATACAGATGAAAGAAATTGCTATGCACCGCTCAGCCCTTCATTTTGTATGTAAATTTGTCATTTCCTTGTGGTTCTAACATTCTAGCATAGAATCAGTCTATTTAAAGTGCCAGGGAAATCTATCATGTATTTCTTACATATATAGTAGAATGCTCATTTTTTCTTATTAGGGCTAAATGTAGTAGGAGTATGCAAAATCTCCTAAGCCAGCTATGGTGAAGCCAGTTTGACTTACCAAACTCTCCCACTTCCCAAAATGAGCTCTAGTCATAAGCCCTTTTGCTGAAAGCTTGCTGGGTTCTGTTGAAGGCCTATCATTTGAGCCACTAGGCAGTGGTTTCAGCTGTGTTTTTCTTTCAGCTCTTAGACTGAGTCAAAGCTGGGTTCCAAATTGAAACCATCAGAGCAATGAATTTATATGCACTGCACAGGGGGATGTGGGGAAGAGAAGAAAACAGTAAGAATTGCTTCACCCTGTTGTGCCAAGATTCACACAGCTGTATTTTTCTTTCAATATTATTTATAGTTTTCCATTTTTAATTGATGAAAGTAGGAACATAACCTCATTACCTAATAGATTTTTATCTCTCTGAACCTCATTTTAGAGGTAGCCAAGAAGAACCTAGTGTGAGGTATTCTCTGTGGAAATAGTGAAGAAAATGATAAAGAAAACATAAGATGGATGATGTTGGTTGATTAAGAAAGTACTCTCAACCATCAATTGTCTTGTGTTTCAGGTTAGAAATCTTCCAAGCTACCTTTCTGCTTATATTTCATATTTCTGCTTCAACTTCCAAGCACAGTAAAAGAAGAGAGAAGAAAAAGCAGATCATTTGAAACCTCAAGAGTCTGTTTTTCATTAGTGTTCTCAATTTTTATGAACTTAGATTCTCTTATAAAACATATTTTATCCTACCACACAACCACTTTATATGAGAACCAAAGAACCATTGCATCATCTTATCAGTTGTGATTTTCAATCACTGGTAAATGTTTTCTGCCTATTTGGAGTTTGGATTTGCCACATTTGCTCCGGGAAAATAAGTTGATTCATTTAATGGATGGGTTTTCTTTTGGAATGACATCAGTTTAAATAGCCACATTTATTTCCAGTAATTCTAGTTTTTTAAAAAAAAAAAATCCAACCCCTTTTGAGAAAATTACCTAAAGAACTGATTATAAAAAATACTTTTTACATAAAGGTTAATTATGTAATTAACCTTATGTAAATTTATTTAATTTACATAAAAATATAAATTAATTTGAAAATAATTATCAGCTTTTTTAGGCAATGTTGGAAAACCAGTGAAATAATTATTTAATGTGTATTTAATACCTTCCTGATAATATGTTTTATGTCATTTTGATCTATTGGTTCTTTTAAATAGTTAGGATTTGAATAATTTAGGTTTTAGCCATTTTAAAATACTGAAAGTTTCACTGTTCTATCTAAGATATCATAAAAGTATTCTTAGCAGAGTCCCTAAATGAAGTCCTAAGACCAGTTTCCTTAAAGTGAAAGTAAGGGAAACAATTGAGGTGAGCATGAGAAAATTATTCAAAGACTAACAATTTGAATGATGATGACAGGAAAATTCGAGAACACCCACTTTAGAGATGTGTCTGAGAGGCATTGGATTTAGAACAGAATTAGCTGCTTACAAATATTTGGAATATTTAGTTCTCTTTCCACTTCACAGCAATGCTTTCTCTTTTTTCACATTGTTTACTAACACTGACAGTGATTTATTAAGTCTGCTATGTGACTTGTATTAGTTAACCAGAGCACATGTAATAGTTTTTCATTTCTAGAGGAGATAACAGAATATAAAGGTAAATTTCTAAACTATTTCTTTATATATCATAAATGTAACTACTTGACATGACTGTCCAACTTAAAATTATGATCAATGTATTTCTATTAATAATTTGAATTGCTAATTAATAATTTTTAATGACCAATTTGAGGACTATCATTTACACATAAAAACTGCAAATCAAAGCAATTTTATAGTAGGTTTCACAGAGAAGTGTAGTTACCAGCGGTGGAGTAAGGACAAGGGAATGGGAAGATATAGGTCAAAGGTACGAAGTTGCACGTATGTGGGATGAATAATCTAGAGAACTAAAGTACAATGTGAGGACTATAATTAATAGCATTGTATTTTATACTGGTAATTTGCCAAAAGAGTAGAGTAAAAAATAAAGAAAGTAAAGTAACAATATGAGATGATGGGTATGTTGATTTGCTTAACTATAATAATCACATCACTATGTATATGCATATTGAGGTACGTATATAAAAAATTGTATACCTTAAACATATATATAATAAAAAATTAATTAAAATTAAGTTTCAATGTATTCTTATGAAACACCATGAGTAGACATTTGAAAATTATGGAGCTTCTCTACCCTTGATCAAATTGCTAAACTAAAGAATTGCTTATTTAAGTCATATTTTTATTTTATAATCATGTTATTTTATATCCTCCATAGACAATTTATTTTTTTCCAGATACTTTTGCATTTTGAACTGTACAACTGTATTCACACAACTATTGTGAATTTCAAAATAATTTTATTTGAGTATCTCCATTATGAGTAAGCCAACCATTATAAAATGACATAAAATAAACAATCTCTTTAAATTAGAATTCTTTATAACAAGAGGCAAACTTCTCTTTTTAAGTTATAGATGGAAGATATATTTCTAAAATCACGAAGTGTCAATCTACACATTCAATACAAGTGGGTGCTTATAAATAAGGTGCTAATATTTTCATGGCTTAATCAATTGAGGGTATCCTATCATCAATGGCAAATACATTTCTATTACTAACAGAAAGAAAGGATAGTGGAACTGTATCCTCAAAAATCCTATTCCACTTTATAAAACTTTTTGTAGACTTAGAAAAGAGAGAAGTTAGCTTTTGCCACTTGACATCTGAAATAAACATTCACTTCACATCCTAAGCAACATGCCTCAAAAAAGTGATGCTTTATTTATTCAGTTTTAAAGATTGAAGGATTAAATATCTGTGTAATTGGGTTCTGTTTCCAACTCTTGGTATGTTAATCTATCCTGAAATGAAGTTTCCTTCATGCAGTTTCTCAATTTTCTTATCCCAAATATAATTTACTTGAGGATTGCAGTGTGTTCTAGATTATTTATAATAGCTATAAGGAGGAACTGTGAAAGGACAAAGTTCTGTAATTAGATAGCAGTTCAATATGTTTGGCATCAAGTTCAGATAGGAAAACAGAAAAAAATCAGAATGGTTACATGGCTTGATACTTTCTGGACAGCCCTCACATGTTTATCTGTAGGGAAAATAGCTTTATATTTGTATATGCCTATTTTTTCTTATAAATGGTGAGACAAGAGAAAATTGAGTAAAAACACATTAAATGCACTTTATAGATTAACACCTATGATAGTCTGTGTTTTATATGTAAGGCTGTCACTATGGATCTAAAATTTGCCCAATATTTTAATAATAATTTATTGCATGTATACTATGCTCTATGCCTCCTGTTAGAAACTGGATGGCCAAATATTATAAAAGCAAAAGAACACACAACTCAGCATTTTTCCCCAATTCTAGAGAGTTTAAACTCTATTGAAAAAGGTGATTGAAGAAGCAACACAGTACAGTGTGATAATAAGAGCTGTAAGAGAGGAAGCACAGAGTGAGGTGGAAGCATCTAACTTGGCCTTGACCAAGACAGAAACATTCTTAAAGGAGAGAGATCTTTGTGAGATTGGTACTGAGATGGCCAGCACATGTGGGTGAGATAGGAAGGTTGATGGGCAGGGAAATTGGATGGGGTAAGCCTGAGGATGAGAAAACATTTTCATCAGTAGAAAGAGCTTGTGGGTCCCCAAGGTATGAGAGAGCATGACTTTTTTTCTTTTATTTTTTTAGAAATTGACAAAAACTCAAATATTTGGCCTGTAGGAATGTCAGGAGTGAGTTGAGAGAGAAGAGGTTGAAAACTTAAGAAGACCAGATAATTTAGGGCTTTGACACTGCATTAAGAAGTTTGGACTTTATTCTAAAAGCAATGGGAAACCACTGAAAGGTTTTAAGCAGGAAGAGGCATGATCAGCACTCTTAGAAAGATCATTCTGATAGTTCTGTTGAGAACAGATTGGAGGAGTCCATCCTGGATACAGGTAGCTCAGTGGGGAAGGAATTGCAGTTATTCTGGTGATGTATGATAATGGTTTGAACTGGATTGATAGATGCTTAAGATACAGAATGGACTGGATTTGGACACTGACTGGGATGTGGGTGGGGGAACAGGTGACAAAGGAGAAAGAAGTCTAAGATTATATTCAGTTTCTGGCTCAGATTTTGAGTCCTCACAGAATTGCTGACTTTGAGGTATTTATTGATTATCCAAAGGGAGAATTCAGAAATAGTTATTCACAGGAGTGAAAGCAGAGCTGAAGATACAGATCTGGGAGTCCTTCTCATCTAGGTGGTCAATAAAACCATGGGAGAGGAGGAGAATGCCCAGGAAGAGGGTAGAGAGCTAGAAAAGCAGGCAGTCTAGGGGGTGATCCTAAGTAATAGCAACAGTTAAGGGACAGACTACAGAGGAGAGGCCTGTAAAGAGACAAAGGAGTAGCCAAGGGGTCGGTGGGGAAGCACCACTGGTAACCTCTATGACTTAGGTCATTCCTCTGAGTAGGCATGAATTTGTCCTGGGTCAGCTGCTCCACATTTGGACAAGTGGCACATGTGTGAATTGTTTATACATGGCTTGCTGTCTAGGTAGATTACTTGAATTATACCATATCTCGGCATGTATGTGGTATAAGCAGCTACTCTATAGATCTTTCTCATTTTTTTCATGTTCTGTGTGTGATTTCAACATGAATGGCATTGTAGCAGATAAATCAGATATTCTTTTACTTATTTTCTTACTGATAATAATTTTTTAAAAAGCAGTATATTTCAGAAGATTCAGAATATAATAACCATATTTCGGACATTTTGAGGAGGTTTGGCAAGAGATTGGGGATATCACAAGACTCTTTGGAAATCAGTTCTTGTAAAATAAAATGTTGGTGGTTTATGAAAATAATTCAAGAACAGATGGATCAAATTTACTTCCACACACATGAATTTGAATATGAAGTGGTTGACCAAATGCATTTTGCATTCATCTAAATATAACTCTATGAATATTGAATTGGGGGAAAATGCTGAGTTGTGTGTTCTTTTGCTTTTCTAATATTTGGCCATCATCCTTTAATAGTCAATTCTTTTTTTTTTTTAATTTCTCTGGTGGCTCATTGTTTGAAGTTGCATATTTTTAAGGTTAAGGAGTAAGTTTTAAAATAAGTGTTCTTGTTAAAGTTTTCTTAAAGGTTGCTTATTGTAGCAGATGCTGCAGATGCACTAGATCATATCTTGTCAGACCCCCGTATCTCCCCAATGTCAGTCACAGCTGCAATAAACAGTTCCAGAGAAGCTCAGATTCACCTCTAGTTGACTGAACCTATACCATTTTTCTGCCTTCTGGAGGTAAAGCTAATACCTCAAGCTTCCTCAGTACTTTTTTATGTGATTTAGTTTCCATATCATGTCATTCTGTTAGTGTCATCATTTGAGGCCCTCTCTTAAAAGCTGGTCACAGAACTGAGCACAACGTTCTAGATCAAGACAAAGACATTATACTTCTGTTATTATAGCAAAGGATTCTATGCTGTTGTTCACTTTATCCCACCTCAACTTCATGCCACAGGTAGTTTTCCTCTTTCTCCCTAGGGCATTCTCTGATTCTAGAAGAACCAACTGCAAGTGGAGTTAATGCTCCTGGGGCACCATTCACAACCAGCAGAGGGCTGAAGCTAACATGTGAAAACTTCAGCCTTCTGTTTCTTCAAGTGGACAAATGAAGGAAGGCATTCTATTTGTTTCTCAGGAGGTCCCAATACAATCAAGCCTCTATTTCACAGCAATGACCTTGCTAATGAGTCTTTTCCTTTTTCCCTGTCTCACTCAATCTTGATTTCTGAAATTATATCCCAGATAAACTACTTCTATTCAAATCCTTTTCTCAGGCTCTGCATTCCAGAGAATCTAAACTAAGTCACTTATATTTCACATTTGATCTGTGACATAAAATAGGATGCACTTGAACTTAATTGAACAAAGGTCAAGAAGTATTCATTCCTCTTTTATCATTGAATTTCACCAAATTTGTAGGAAAAAAAGGAGTCATACCTTTTATTCTAGTCTAGCATATCTTTTTCAGTAAATACGACTGCATAGTTCAATTATCACAATAGGACATAAATAAGATGTGCTAAATACAATATATGCTGATAGGTAAATGGAAGAGAAGAAGTCACATACATAAAAGAGAAAAAAAGTGTCACTGACCCAGACTCTCAGAAGTTCACAAAATAATTGGAAAAATGGTATACAAACACATATGAAATAACCATACATTATATCGGATGAACACAGATAAATATATCGTAAATTAAACTAAGCACTATGAAACTGCCCAAAACAGAAATAAACAGTCAGATGTCAATCTGGAGAAGGAAGCAAATATCAAGACATTTTGTTGCTGGGTAGAGTGAAGGGCAAATGAATTAACACATGTTACATGACCCATTTTGTCTACTATGATAATTTTTCTCTTTTGCTTTTCTTATTTTTAACCTCCTTTTATTCCATTTTCTTGGCTCATACAATTTATATACCAAAAATGGCTACATTTGGAATAATTTTTAATAAAGGAAGAGGTTCATATAAATGTTTTATCTACTATTGATAATTGACATTCTATTTTTAGAAATTTTGGAAAACCTTGGATAAAAAGTAGTTATTTTCTTTTTAAAATCTTTACTGTCTCACTGTACCATTATTTAAATACCACACATGTGCTGCAATACTTTCAAAATTTGACAGACTCCAGATCTGGCATAAGACTGAGATAGCTAATGTAGACAAAATAAGAAATCCCTAACAGGGAGCTGGTTTGAGCAGCGCCATTTGCAGATCACCTTTGTAACACTTTCAACTAAAATTATAATAAAATAATCCAAGAGTACAAAATAAAAAAAAAATTCAAAATAGGTTGGTAACTAGTTCATATTTCTAGTCCCAGTGGATATATTTATTCTGCTTAGTAGGAACAATAGGAAAGGAGACAACACTTGTATAGATAAAAAAGTAAAATTTTAATATTATGGACAAATAAAGAATATGCAAATTTAGAATCGTGGGGGAAATTTAAAGAACTTCTCCAAACTCCTACTCAAAGCAAGGATCCTTTCCCTGAGTCTTAACAGACTATCTTTCAATATCAGCTAAAACAGTTTCAATAAAAGGGAGTAAATTAAGGACTTTTAAGACAATCTAATGTAAAATCTAACAATTAGAAAATTATTTTCTTTTCTGAGCTAAAATCTACCTGCCTGGGGCTTCTGCCCACATCCTTGTTGCTTTTGGCAATTGAAGACTCTTAAAAACTGATTCTCAGAACTGAGCACTACATTCCAGATGAGGGTACCTCATAGGTCTCTTAAGGTCACAAAAGACTATCAGCTGCCGTACACATCAGGCTCACACAGCCTATTGTCTGTTTAAATCCATGGAGTTGATTCACACAAACTCTTTTTCTTCTTTGTGCAGTCAACTTGAAATAGTTAAATACACGATCTTACCTTCTCCCCTGACATATTTAATCCTGAAGGCTTTCAAACTAAGCAGCCTGTCAGGATCTCTTTGGCTTTGATTCTGTCATTCAATGCCTACATATATCTTTTCAGCTTTGAGGCATTAGCAACACTTCATTAAATTAATAAAAAATATCAAACAAATCTAGAAGAGGAAGCAAATATTGAGATAGAAGCAAACCACTAAGGTAGATACTCCACATATGTCCACTGATCTTGAGGTATGGTTAGTTAAAAAAATTATTAATTGCCTGCATGTATCATAACTCAAGATTATTTTCCACATTAAATATATAGCTTTCAGGAAATATTTGCCAAATATCTTACTGATATATGTATGGTTTCAATATTACTTTGGTTAATTGTTATAAGAGTAGACATAAAGGTGTGAGAAAAGATTTGTTTTTAATGAACCTACTCTTGCTTCTAGGAATCAGCATTTTAGATGACTCAGATGCTCAGATGTCTGTAATAGATTTTGCTTCAAATTAAGGTCAAATTAACAGTTCACAGCTTCTAAACGCCAATGTTTTCTTGGCCATAAATGTCAGGACCACCTAGAGCTTTCTGGCAGCTCATTGCTTTTACTTGTATCTTTACATGTTGACATCAATAGTTTTTTGATCACAATTGCTATTCTTTTATTACTTTGTGTTATACTTTCTTTCTGAGCCTGGAAACCTGAACTTAAAGTAACAAGAAGCTCTCTTATTTTAGTACTGAACTTAGCCCCAAGTCTTCTTTAATAATGTTCATAGTTCATCCTCACTTTTTTTGTAGAAAAACATAAAAGAAATATAAAAGTTGTAGATCTCTTCCTTTTCATTTGCTTTTGTTTTTAAGCTAAGATTATAGCAGATTAACAAAGCAACTGAGAATGCCCTTCTTCTCTTTGTTCCCAAAAGATCTAGAAGCTGTTTTATGCATATGTTTTATGGTGTTTTATTTTCAAGCCTCAGTTTGTTCTAGTCTTTAGCCTCTCTAATATAATTCTTACAAATCCTCTTTGGTAAATTCATGTATTTTTATGTGTTCCTTCTTTCATCTTTGTGTTGTTTTCTGAAAACTGAACATGGAAGACTTTATTTTTATTGAAACATGCTCATATAACAGAAGAATGGGATAAAAATCCAGTCCTCTAGGGAGTTTACCTTGAAAATGCAATTTACAAATGTATGTACTTATGAATGGGTCATTAAGCATCTATATGTATACACAAAATATAATATATATTTAGAGAGAATCTTTTTATACAATGTTTTGATAATATACATTATAGTTCTATGCCAAGAACTTTGTGAGGCAGTATAAGCTATAATTATTACATTATCTTTGTTCTCAATAAGTTTATAGTTATGAAATGTTGCTAGTATTATACAATGCATAGAGATAGCTTAGAGCTCATCTTCTAAAAACAAATAACATTTTAGTTGATTATTTCAACTGCCCAAATACTAAAAATTATATTTATACAGAGAAGCAGAATTAAGTATAAGTATGCCTATGTAGTAATTTTGTTAAAAAACTTGTAAATTTTTGTTACGTGTATGGAAATGAGAAGTAAATAATACTAGTAGTAATCCAGTACTACTGTTTAATAAGTATTTACTTTGTATCAGGACTATACTAAGCATTTTAACATACAGTCATCTTATTTAATCTTTTTCAACACTGTTGGGTAGGTATCATTATCCTCAATTTACAGGCAAAAAAAGAGGCAAATCATATGGTGAATGGTGAAATCAAGATTTGAAACCAGGTCAGAGCAGATCAATAGAGTCCTCAAGAGAAGAAATTGTCTAGAGTCTAGACAGAGTTACAGAAACTGTCAGAGGGGAAATTAAAATAAATTTAAATTCAATTTAGACTGGATTTGTAGCTCCAGCTTCTAACTCTATTTCTTAAAAGGACTTGCTTTGGAGAGTCTGCTTTCTCTGCTACCTCTTAGTAACAATTCTTGTGTGGGGGCCCACTGCGGTGGCTCACACCTGTAATCCTAGCACTCTGGGAGGGCAAGGTGGGAGGATTGCTGGAGGTCAGGAGTTTGAGACTAGCCTGAGCAAGAGCAAGACCCTGTCTGTACTAAAAAATAGAAAAATTAGCCAGGTGTTGTGGTGTGCGCCTGTAGTCCCAGCTACTTGGGAGGCTGAGGCAGGAGGATGGCTTGAGCCCAGGGGTTTGAGGTTGCTGTGAGCTAGGCTGATGCCATGGCACTCCACTCAGGGCAACAGAGTGAGAATGTCTCAAAAAAAACCCCCAAAAAACCAAGAATTGTCTAAAAGCACAATAATATGAAGGAGTATAGCATGGTTCTGCATAGTAAAACTATTTTGGGTTTAGTTAGAAATGAATCAAGCTTTTCCCCCCTTGGATATTTAGAGTTGGCAGCAAGAATGCCAAGAAGTAACACTATATGCAGAAAAATTATTATTCATAATTCCTCATGGCAATGTTTTTTGTAACTAAGACACTTACATGACTAATTAGAGGCATATTCTTCAAAAATGAAGAATAAATTGAACAGTTACTGAACAGTTACTAAAAGCTGATGAAATATTATAAAAAATATTTAGGCATTTCAATTTAAAAATTAGTTTTGTATAATAACAACCATTTCTCCATTCATTCATTCATTCATGCATGCATGCAATAAACTTTTCCTGTGAATCAAGCAACCTGTACAGGGCCGGGGATGGGAGGAAGTACAGTGATGTAGTGATAAGAACCCAGATTCACAGTCAGACTACTGAGCTTTTCAGCAGATGTACATGGACATATAGTCACTTCTCATTCCCTCGTGACGTATGTATGGAGCAACAACTAGGTACAAGGCACCCGGCTAGCTCCTGGGAATACAAAATGAAAGCAGATAGTCCTTTGTCTCAAGGAGAGACAGACCAAAAAAAATCACAATGTGGTGCAAAAAATTAATATGTTAAAGGTGTGTAAGGAGCCGTGGGAGTACAGTTCAATCCAACAAACTCTCATTGCATTCCTGATATTGCCAAGGACCATGACAAATGGTATGAACATTTGTTGATTTTGGTGGCCTAGCATCTCATTTTCTTTCCCAGCAGCAACCTGATAACTTTTGAGGAATTATATTTTTCCTCTCCAGATAGTTTGAGGAGACTGCAATCTGTCTTTCAAATGGCTGAATCTACATAAATCCTGCCCATTCATCGACATTCCCACATCTGTGTCTTCCTTATATTCTGCCAATTTAAACCTCTTATTTAAATTGGCCAGAATTGGTTTTTGTTGCTTACAACGAAAGTATTCTAGTAGGTATGAGTTCTTAAAAGATTAATCAGATGAGTCCTGCCCTTGAAAGTTCATGCAATGTGTACACGCTTCATCTCAAGGTTCTCTTTCTGCTCCAGCTATTCTCCAGCCTCAATGGCGTCTTTCAGCTCCTCAAAAACATTACTCTTTTTCCCACCTCAGGGCTTTTGCATATGTTCTTCCTTCTACTTAAAAAACTTTACACTCTATCTCTCCCTTATTTTGCGTTTCAAATATTAATTCCATGAAGAAGCCCTCTCTGTCTAGGCTACATCTGTCTTGTTCTATACCCTGTTGGCACCTTTTGATTATTTAACATTTGTCTTCCCTTCCTAAATAGCACACTCTACAAAGGAAGGGATTTTGCCTCTACCTCAGGTAGGACAATTTCCTAGACATAATAGACTCTCACAAATGTATCACTGAATGAAGACATTACTGAATAAGTGTATTATGGTCTGCTCAGGGGGTCAAACAACACCTGAAGACACACATTCTAGCCTAGAGTTTAAAAAAGGCTTCCTGATTCCAAATCTAAATCTTGACAAAGGAGGAGTTAGCTTCTGGAAGATCAGAAGAATCTTGCAGAAACAGAGAACATCAGGAATAAGGGACACACTTATAAAATAGTATGCTGTGTTCTGGTACCTGAAGCAATTCAAAATGATTTAGATTAGAGATGAGATTGAAAAGGCAAGTAGGGAACTTTTCATAGGAAGCCTTTAATATTACACAGATGAGCTTGGACATTTTTCTGTACTTCTTGTGGAAATTTTAGAGAGGATTTAAGTAGGGGATTGATGTGATCAGAAGTATGTTTTAGGAATATTACTCTGTTGGAGAAGAAAAGGATAAAATCAAGGTTGGCACAATGAGTCAGACAAGGCTATTGTAAAAGAACAGAGATGATAAGGGCTGAGTTAAGCAGTAGTGGTTGTAATGGAGACATGGGCTCCATTTAAGAAATATTTAGGAGTTAAATTCGACAGTATGTGGAGATTGGGTGTTAAAGAACACATTGCAAAGAACAAGTTTGGGACATCATAGGAGATGATATATAAATTCACTTTTAGACATATTAAGTTTGATATGCCTCCAGGGGACTTAAAAGGTCCAGTTGATTTTTAAATATAGACATCTAAAGATAAGGAATTTTTTTTTGGCTCAAGACACTGATTTGGAAGTCATCAGTGTATGACTGACAGTTTTAGACTATGAGAATAGTTAAAATTAAGAGAGTAAGAATAGGTGTCATGAACGCAGGAAAGATCAGTGTTAATGTGGTAGGAAAATTGAGAGCAGAGCAAGAAAATCTGGCAAAGGAAGGAGGGCATCACAAAAATCAAGGAAGGAAAGAATTGCAAGAATGCTGACATAACATTTAACAATGTTAAGTATTGCATAGGAATTAAGGACTTAAAAATAACCAGTAGATTTGGCAATTATTGGATAATTAATAACTTTTTAAAAAGCAATTGTAGTGGAGTAAATTTGGGAATAAAGTCAGATTATAACAGGCTAAGAAGAAATAAGAGATGAAGAATTCTCAACTCTCTCAAGAAGTTTGTCTCTGGAAAGGCAGAAGATGAGGTAATGCCTAGAGAGTTCAAGAGGTTTTTTTTGTTTTTTTTAAAATAAGAGGCTTGAATATATTGATAACTTAAGGAAAGAGCATTAATATTTATTGAGCACTCAGTACAGGGGTATTATTCATCCCATCATTTCCATTCCAATCCTCATAAGAGGTAATAGCATTATCAACATTTTTTCAGATGGGAAAATTAAAGCATAGGAGTTATATATCTAGCCCAACTCGTGCAGCTTGTAGGTAGTGGAGCTGGGCTAACTCTGAAGCCACATTGCTAACAGTACTGCCTTTCAGTGGGAATGGAGACACTGAACATAATGGAAATGAATTCATTAAACATAGGTATTTGGTGGGGGCCACTGTGTGCCAGAAATGGTTCTAGGCTCTTAGCATGTATCAGTGAACAAACACTGACAAAGATCTTTGCTCTCTCATGTTTTTTTATTTCCCCTACCAGCAATGGAGGCATAGAATAAACAGTAAACACGACAAATAAGTTAATTATATAGTATGCTAGATGATAACCAGTGCTATGGAAAAAAGAACCCCTAGAACAGGGTAATAGGTTTGCAGATTTAAGCAGGGTGATCAGGGTAGGTCTCATTGAGATTGATATTTAAGCAAGGGCTTGAAAGAGGTGAAGAAGTTAACCATGAGACTGTATGGAAACAAATGCAATAGCTGATGTTCAGCTGTGATGAAACCAATATATGAACTCCTCGTGAGACTGGATTAGCTCAGTTGAAAGGGATGGACCCCTTGAGTTTTGTCTGTACTATGAACATTTCAGGAAACCAGTTTCCATGTTTATCTGTTAATATTATGACATATTGGTGTATTGAATCACTGTAACCACAAATTTAAATGTGTAAAGAAGAACAATTTACCTTCTACCAATGCAAAAATAAACACCTAACTTTAAACTGACACCCAAAGGGCTTCTCCAGTTAAGGGCACCAAAATTTGTCTCTCCTACAAGCTCCCCAATTTAAGATTGGGCTATGATGTGGAATATGGAAAAAATAAGATATGGCACAATTCCTTTATCATACAAGCTTCTTAAGTTGTATGAAGACAAATTTATCATACAACTTAAGAAGCTTGTATGATAAGGAATGTAATTTGTCTTAAGACAAGTTTGTCTTAAGACAAATCTATTTTTCAGTGAAACCCTCTAGGGACAGTTAGTCAAATGGTAGAATTACTCACAGCAATTTATAAACTGTGAAGTTTCTGGGAAAACATTTCACCAGCTCTTGATCATAAGAAAACAATGTGTATGGTCAAAGAATTTTATCAGTGTTACATTGCAATGAGATGAACATATGATTATTTGTCAAGAAAACCAGGCACGAGGCTATTGTAATACAAATTATACCTAAATAAATGCAACAAGCCCTTTGATTTCTCCTTTAATATGTTGTTAAATTTTTAAAAAAATGTATTTGAAGAAATGGTTATATCCTGTCATAAATACAAATCTTCTGAGCTATAAGCTAAGTAAATGTTTTCTAATTTTATAGTTTATTTGATTAATTTTATTTTTGTATCCAGATATTTTTATCTGAATGTTAAGCAACTTAATGACTTGACTCTTCACATAAAAATAATGTTCAATTGTTAAAATTCAAACAAAGCAGACAACTATAATGAAGATAACCAAAAATATTACCACCCAAATGTAATCATGATAATCAATCAGGTGAATCTCATTCCAGACATTTATCTTTACATAAACACATATAGAAGAATGGATTGATATTTTTTAGTTTAATGGATTTATACCATTCAAGATATTTCTAGTTTTTAAAGGTACTATATTGTTTCTTCAACTCAGTGGAGAAAAAGATAGTGATGTAAAATTTTAGAAGTTAGTACATTTTAAATAAATGCTTTTTTACTAAAGAGGTAATGGATCTTTAAAGATAACTCTAACATTATGAAAAAAATTAATAGAGAACATTATTTTAACTAATAGTTTAAGTGTAGTTATTATCAATTGACTGTCCTATGAAAGATAAAAACAATAGTACTTTTGTCTTTCCTCAAATTTCTTTTTTCTTAACTCCTGAAATTTTTTATTCTAATTCTTATATTTCAGGATTTATTTACATTTATTATTATTATTTATTTACATTTTCCTCTAAAACATAGTTATTTAATCTTAATTCTAGGAATAGATGGATATTCACAAACGATCTTTGTATCTATCACAGTTTCTTCATCATGAGTCTTTTTGTAAGGCATTAGAAGGGCATTATGAAAAAAATAATGATAAAATCCAGTACACTGAGAAAATTAATATCTACTGATATTTCTAGAGCTTATTAACTGCCCCTTTCCCTGACTTTCTTTTACCTCATTAGCTTTCTTCTGTCTGACGTCTCTTCTTTTCAGAAGCAGTTTTTAAAAGGCAGAGAGAAATGACTAACATCTTGTTTCCTATATTACAGATTCTAAAATCTTAAGAAAATAGCAAACATTGATTCAATAAACAAGGTTTGATGACTTGAGCCATATTAACAGATTCTTACACTCAGAAGAAACCTCACAGGGGTCTACTCCCCACTTGTCCCTGAGCCGTGTAGGATGCCTTCCTACCACATCTGTGAGAGATGATCATTCAGATATTGCTTAAGTCACAGAAGATTCATCTACACTCCAGCTCATCCTTTCCCATGATGGAGACTTTGATTATTATAACATAATGCTCTATATTATTTTAAAATACATGTTCCTATAACCTCAACCCATATGGATCTGCATGAAAGTTGCTTGCTCTATTATAAATTACACATATTTTTGGATGATTAGAAAAGCTCCCTTTAGCATTTTTTTTAAAGTCCGCTTGTTTTCTCTTTCCAGGTCCACTGCCAGTTTCTGCTGTGCCCTTTCCTCCAGACATCTGACTTCCACTAATCGGACAATTATGAGAGTGTACTGATCTTATTAGAACAAAATATTTATCACTACTGTTAGAAAATTGTCAAAATAAATATGATTCTATTATGTCTATGATGTAAATGTACTCAAAAGAATGATTTTTTAAAAATTCATTTCAAAATTATTCGGTAAATATAAGTGGGCATCATTCAAGTTCAGGTGTACTGAGGATAGGGAAAGAGGAAGCCCCCGCCAGCAATGTTGAGGAAGAGAAGTCACTCTCTCTCAAGAGAAAAAGAGGACATGGAATCACAAAAGCCAAAAGTAGACAGCATTTCAAGGAGGGAATTGTCAACATTTTCAAAAGCAGTTGAGCAAAGATCAAGACGGATAAGCACAGAAAAGGCATAAGCATATTTGAATAAAGTGACCTTAGTGAGAGGAGATGTAGTGAAAGCCAAACTGAAGCGGGTTGAGTGACTAAGGAGAATCTAACAACAAGGTCAGACTGGCCTTTGAAAAGTTGAGTCATCAACAGCCAGAAAGAAACTGAAGAGCATATAGAAGGTGTTGATGAAGGTCAGAACAAGAGACTTTTTTTCTTCCTTGTAAGATATGGGCTCCTACTCCTGTAAAAAGGCAGAAGACAGGAAGGCAGGAGAGGAAGAGGATCAGGATAGCAGAGAGGCTAGGGACTAAAATCCCTTATGGGAAGAGAAGAGCAAAGAATCTGAGAACAAAGGGAGAAAGTCCATATTGAGAAGAGTTGTGTTTTCCTCTGAGGCTGTCAGGGAAAAAGATGCAAAATAATGTTCAGTATGAGGGGCCACCAGGGACTACTTATTTTACTTTAGATTTCTGCAAACATTTGCCTTTACCTGTAGGTTCCTTACAGTCAAGAAGAATCCTCATGTTGTTCTCAGAAAGAAAAAGGGATAGAAAAACACAGGTTGTATAGTTTCTCTCATTCTTTACCCCCCCCCCCAACATCCAGAATTCATGAACATGTCTAATAACTTACCTAAGATATTACTCTTCTTTCCTCTAATTCTATGTAATTACAATGTAGGAATTAAAACATGTAATCTGTTCACTTCAGATTATTCTTAGGAATCACAGTATAAATTATTTATAAATGTATTAAAACAATTTATCAAAGCAAAAACCAAAATAATGCTACTTTAATTTAAATGCATATAGGACATTGTATCCTTTAATCTTTCCTTCAGTTGTTTGTAATCTCTTGCTCTAATCTGAAAATTAATTATGTTTCTAATGAGGCATCAATATTAAATGTTTAAAAAATAGCCAACTTGTTCAAACCAGTTTCAAATGGTCATATTTTCAGGGAATTGATTTCTTAAGTATCTCATTTATTTAATATATCTGATGCTCTCAAGTTGCTGTTACAGAGATGGATCTATATGCCACTGCTTACTTTGAAGAACACTTTACCAAATTAGTTACTAAACTTGGCTTCAGTTCAGGGATTTCTGTTTGATATGTTTTGTTGATTCGATAAACCTCCAGATCTGATCCCAGGAGCTCATTTCAATGCTGTTTTACAAAACTGGATGTCACTCATAAAAATTTTGTGTTTAAGAGCACGGAGCATGGAGCGGGCGTGGTGGCTCATGCCTGTAATCCTAGCTCTCTGGGAGGCCGAGGCAGGAGGATCGCTCAAGGTCAGGAGTTCGAAACCAGCCTAAGCAAGAGCGAGACCCCATCTCTACTAAAAAATAGAAAGAAATTAATTGGCCAACTAAAAATATATATAGAAAAAATTAGCCAGGCATGGTGGCACATACCTGTAGTCCCAGCTACTTGGGAAGCTGAGGCAGAAGGATTGCTTGAGCCCAGGAGTTTGAGGTCACTGTGAGCTAGGCTGATGCCACAGCACTCTAGCCTGGGCAAAAGAGTGAGACTCTGTCTCAAAACAAAACAAAACAAAAAGAGCACTGAGCTTTGTGGTCAGATGAAACTGAGTTCAAATCCCAGCACTGACACTGATTTGTTATGTGTTACTAGGCTCATTACTTCACCTCTCTGAACTCATTTTCTCATCCAAAAATGAGGGAAAGAGCTGTAAGTAAAACCTAAAAGAGACATTTAAGCATAGTCTGTAATAAACTTGCCTTAAGTACTTGGGGGCCCTTCTAATGGGTTAATAATAAGAATCATTTTCGACCAAACAGCAAGGTGCCATTGTATCACTGGGAGGCTCACAGCTGAGGGTGGCTGCCAACAGAGAAAACCTGTGTGTGCTGGTTGAAAAGGATGAAGTAGTAGCAGCTATGCTCAATGAGCAGTAACAGTCATGAGAAGTGTTACACATGTGATACTCCACCCACATGATCCCAAAGAATGTGCTGAGGGAAAGCCATTTGCATGGGACTAGAGGGCCCATATTGAACAGGTAATGGCTACTACACAAGGGGACATAAGGGATTTTGATAAATGATATCACATCTATAGCCACAGGTTGGCAAGTCTTAGGAAACTTCGTGCTGCATCTGTGAGGATATAAACCTTTACTCCTTCAAGGAATCTCTATCTGGTATTATTTTTGAATTTGAGTTGTTGCATTTTGTAATGGCATAAATGTAGTTATAGCTATAATAATATCTCAGTAATATATATGTTGCATTCACTATATGCATTTGGTTAATGTATTATAATGTATTACATTTATATAAACGACTAACTTCATTTTCACCATAAAATTTTTTCCCTACTCCAGGTTTCTAATTCCACAATTATCCTTCCTTTGAGTTCTGCTTTACTCCCAACTTCCTCATCCCATACTCATCAGGCAATCAATGATTCAAACAATCAATTGATTCATTTTCTCAATGCCTCACAAATTAGTCTTTACACCCATTGCTTTGCCATCTCCCAGTTAGATTCTCCTCACTCGTTCCCACACTGTTCCATTGGTCTCCAAACTGACCTTCTTGTCCGCCTCATTCCAAATCTCATGCTGCTGCACTGAGCCTCATTTAATCACATCATGCTCTAGCTCATATGACGTGAATAATTTCTACATTAAGACAAATTCAGAATTAGTCATCGTGGCCACTCTATACACATTGGCCCCCACATACCTAAATTCTCATTGCACTGTGTTAATCATCTGTTCTATGCTGATTGACTTGAACGATCTAAACTTTATAAGCTCTACCTCCATGATTTTCCAAACAAGCTATGCCTGGAATAAACTCCAACTCTTCCATAAAGTTACTTCTGAAAACAACAATCTTCCGAGAGTTCTCACTCCTCCGAACTCTTACAGCATTTACTGTTGACATCATTCGCTAAATAATGAATCACCTGCGTGATCACAACTCCTTTATATATTTGTATTAACTGTTCTAATTTACTTATCTTGTTTCCTTAAACTAGTTTGTAAGCTCACAAATCAGCTTCTTTTTTTTTTTTTTTTTTTTTAGAGACGGGGTCTCGCTCTTGGTCAGGCTGGTTTCAAACTCCTGACCTTGAGCTATCCACCCGCCTCGGCCTCCCAGAGTGCTAGGATTACAGGCGTGAGCCACCGCGCCCGGCCACAAATCAGCTTCTTGACATCTCTTTGTGACTTCTAGCACAGAAACTAGACTTAGTAATTACATTCTCAATATTTTTATTTTGGCTTAGCTTAGATAGATCATTACAGCCAAGAGCTTTATGATATAAAGTCATTTTCTCACATTAGTGTCCATTTTTTTCTTTAAATATTTAAGAAGATACGATCACAAATATAAAAATTGAGAGAAATCAATGGAAATGGCTATTATTGATTACTCTGAATGGACATAAAGTCTTAAAAATCTTGAACTATAACAAACTATAACCATGTCCTTTTAACTGACATTAATTTAGAATAATGACCATTTGTCAATATAAACAGCACATTGTGCAAAAGAAAAAGTATAATTTTTCTCCCTTTGTTGACTTCTCCCAGAAATCTAGATGTCACGCATCTCTTTTGAAAATAACAAAGGGTTTGTAGTATCACAGTTTCTATGAAAATAATGTGTTCTGTAGTAAACTCCTATTAAATACAAGGAGGTAAATGAATGTATTTTGCCAAATGCAACACTATACATTTTAACTTATTTCTCTTGTTGTCAAAACACAAAGTCACAGAAGTTTTCTTCATCACTGTATCTCTAGTGCCTAGAACATGTAGCCAGTGTTCAATGCTTATTAATTAATAAATTACGAATTGATGAGTAAGTAAATGAAAAAATTATTTCAATTCATTCCTATATTCTTTAAATGTTAACATTCTAAAAATGCAGTGCTAACCTCTGTGAAGAGCAGATGCAAAAATAAATAAGACACAGAACTGCTATTCAGAAAAGTTTATGATCAAGTTGAATTAACTGAGGTCTATTCTAGAGTCATAGAATTTCAGGTTTGAAAAGACCTTTACCCTACTTCATTCTAAAATCACTCATTTTTTTGTTTATATGTAAACATAAAAACAGCAAGAAGAAATTAGTATAAATTTTGTAGTAAGTTATATAAAAATTAGAGTGAATCGAGAAAAAAATTCTGATGATACTGATTTCAAAAATATGGAAAGATAGCTGGATAATGGTTATACAGTTAAAATATAGGCTTAGACTAATCCACAAAATATAAATTATTGACTCTATAATATATTAATATATCTTGATTTTATATATACACACACACATATATTTGTGTGTGTTCCCAGAAATGTAGTTTCTCCTTAATCAGTTATTAATTTGTTGCTAAATTTATACTAAATAAATAAAAACATAAATGCCCTAAAGATGTAGTTGGTTCACTTAGAATGCCTCCTTTTAGTGGAAACTTATAAAACCTGTTGGTCTACCAAGAATTTGGCAAAGACTTCAAAGATGGCTCAACCTCTTTAAAGATGGGTAAACTATATGCTATCATGTATTTGTGATGACAAGCAAAGATTCCTTTTGGATTATGGATGAAAGTAAGATTTAGTTTTTAGTTCTGTAATTGGAAATTTGGCTATGAATCACACAAACTTAATATTTTAGGGCCTAGCCTATAAAAATGACACAAAACTTAAACAAATGTCTAACCACTTTTAAGCAGCTAATAGAGGGATATTATGAACAATTGACCATATAATCAGGAACCCAGACTCTTAGAATTAGTTATCAGAAACAAAGACAAAATTAGATATGTAGTCTGACTAAATGATGCCTGTGGTTTATAGATACTGTAATATTACCAAGTTTCAGTTAAAAAAGCCTACAGATCAGTTTCTCTTTCAAACATATACATATTTGTATAAAAATGCTAATTCAATTAATTTTTATGTTTAAAATGAAAAGAAAAAAGAAATTGTTTTATTAGATAACTACTATGTGCCAGTAACTGTATTATTTCATTTAATCCTCATTTAATAGTCACATAAGGTAAATAATACTGCACTATTTTCCAGATGAAGGAACTACATGTCCAGGAAATTATGTTGCTTTTGTGGGATCCCTTGATAGCTCAATGGTTAAATTGAGCTAAATATCTACCTTACACCAAAATTTTGCACAACTATTTTCAAAGTATAGTTATTACAAAAGCACATTTTCTTTTTTCTTTGATTGTAAATCATCAAGAATTATAATAAATACATTATTTAAAAACAGTGAATATAATCATAAAATGTTAGAAATGGGAATGTCCTTTGAAAGCACTTAGGCTGTCTCTCCTTACCAATGCACAAAGCCACAGGTACTGGCAGTAACTTTGAGGGGCTAATCTCATATCATATCATGCATATTTTAATACATTCATACCTCACACTAAATATAATTTATTTATAACAACATTATTTGAGTTGCAAATAATTTGTTGACATTATATTACATAGATATTCATGCAAAGACATTGATTTCTATTTTGAAATATTTTCACATATACAGAATCCACTTAAAATTTTCAGGCCTTATAATTTTTTGATAGTTCCAGATAAAACTCATAGTCTCCAGGTACTTTACCTCTATTGTCTAATGGGGAAAATTTGGCCTTGAGAAAAGAAAGGTAAAATGCCTTACTAAGGTTATTTGGTTAGTGGAAGTCAGGACAAAATGCGCTATTGTCTAGTTCTCTTTTATTTCACCACGATATGCCTCAATATGGCATTATTCTCAGAAGCATAGAATTCCAAATAAGGCATTATGTACAAGGCAGATTTGGGGATTGACATTCAAGTGGTCTCTGCTATGCTTAGAGTGGAATTTCAATTGTATGTTAAATGACATTTAAATGTAGCAGAAAATGTAACTATGGAATTAGGGGTATTAGTTACTATTGTTATTGATATTTTCTAAAATAAATAAGCCATAATATACATTCATTTGATGATGAAACATCATGCACAATCAGTCATGTGGTATGTTAGAATGTGTGTGTATATGTATGTAGATAGACTTGTGTGTGTCCCACAATAACTGTAAAATCGTTAAATTTCAGCACAGGGGAGAATCAAGAATTTCGTCTCATCAGATATCCTCATTTCATAGATTCAAAAAATGAAACTAAAAGACATGAGGTGATCAGCCCCGTTATATACCTAGAATCGTGACAGACTTGAAATTAAAATCAAGGTTTCTTGACTTTCAACACACAGGTTATTATTTTTGTTTTTGTCTTTTAAATTATTCCTTCACTGCTTCTGCATAAATAAAGTAACAAAAAGCAAACAATTTTTTATAGCTAAAACAGGAGAATATATACAATAACCTAATGAGTTAAACCAGGAAATACCTACCCTATGTCGTCACTGTGGAGACCAACAGTTCTCTTAAAGCTATCAGCAGACAGTATGAAGGCAGGTTAACCAGTTCAAATCCTGATATTACCATGTCCACAGTTTTCACTTTGATCATTGCTCAAGATTTTAAGCTTTTTGCTTTTTTGAGATACCTCAAATATTTCAATAATGGCTCATGTTTGGGGTGGGGTTTCAACTTCTTTATGTTACATTCATAATGGCACACAGCTTCACACACGTCTCAACACATCTGCCATCCAATAGGAAACTGCTTAAAAACCTAAGGCCATTGTTAACAAAAGAACAAGTCAGCCAGAAAAGATGTCTAGAAATGTTAAAGACAAGTTTTCTGTTGATCCATGTGATTTTGTTCAAAATTGTAACCGCATTCAACAGTAAAATGTATCCTTCAGTTCTGAGAACCAATGGGTGAAACTAGCAAATATAGACAAACTGTCTAAAGTATCACTTTTTTGAAAAGAAATCTTGTTTCATCAATGCTGTACACCATTGGTACAGATCTGATTAACTTTACATCCACTTTTACTCTCTCTGCACTAATCCTTATTTTCTGACTAAAAAGGCAATATGTTTTAAGAGTCTTCAAGGATCTAGCGAAGATCAAAGTCTATGTCTTTGATCTTTTACAACCAAAGCCTCACTTTCATATATCATCATCTTTATTTTATTTAGTAGAAACATAGGTAATAATAACAATTAGTCCAAATTCCCATGTATTGATTTTTAAGTTGCTAGTTCTTTAATTTCAACCAGTGGTCTTCGGGGACACTTCATCCTCTAATTCATAAAAATTATCGTCAAACACAACTAACAAGTACAAAGATGAGATTAGCAGGATTTCCAGCTGAGGACAGGAAAGAGGCATTTTCTTTGTTTCAACAATTTCTAAAACATTAATGTTTTATTTACTATTCCTACTATTGACTCTAATATTGTGATACTATAATGCCAAACATTTTTGTTTATTATTTATCATCTTCAAAACCACCCTATGAGGCAGATATCATTAATTATATTTTTTATGTAAGCAAACTGAAGCTCATGAGGACGAATGACTTGCTTAAAGTAATGGAACTAGTGAATACATTCAAGCCTATGTATGTCTTTCTGATTCCAAAGGTTACATCTTCTGATTATACCACACTACACTGCTAGAAATATAAGTTTTCTAAGATTAGGATTGAAGGGATTGACAACAAGAGAATGACAAAATGAATAGTGTAGTCAGAAAGGCATATATTTGAGACCTGAAAATTATGGTATAAATAAAAATGATACAAAATATTTTTATTTGTATGATTTATAAAACAAATGCCCTGAGTTACAGATTGAAACAATTTGTTACTTCTGATTTACAAATCTTCAAAACTTCCAAGACCGTACTTAAGTAACTTGTTCAGCTGCACATGCTCACTTTGAAAAACATTGAAAATGAAAGGGCTATAAAACTCATCAAAGAAAAATAAAAATTTTGTTCCCATTGGACTGTAAATATGAATGGATACATTTAACTGAGGTTATATAATTTAAGATTAGCTATTCTGTAGAGCTCATATATGTGGAACAGCTGTCAGGGGTGGGATAATACCCCAATCCCCAGATTGTCTGGCAACATGTTAGTGACTCAGCAGATCAGTAGATGTGAGTTACTAATCTTAATTGCTTAGCTAATGATGTATATGCCTAATTGGATTTCTTTTAATGATTAAGAGCAGTAATAGTTTTTCAGGTAGTTATATTGCTCCTGTAGTAGATATATTGCCAACATTATCAAAGTAATAATTACTAGATAAACATTTCTGGTTTTATATATGTACATTGTGCTTACTCTAAAAAAAAAAAAAAGATCTAGTAAATTGGGTTTTAATACCAGGGCTCCATTATGAAAGCATTACCTCCGGGAATGTTATGAATATTTCATATGAAATTCCAATGAGAGCTGTCTATTTTATCCACCATGTCTAGAGTAATGTATTTCATTCTGAATTCACCACACCCCACTCTCCCCGAAATGTGCTCTGCTTTGTTAGGAAAGTCCTTAGCTTCTACAGCCTTAACTCATCTTCTTTCTTATCACCACCTCCCACTCTGCCATCCAACAAATCATCAAATCTAACTCTCTATGCACTCAGACTTTCTCCTTCCTCTCCATTTTTGATCTGCAGCCATAGGGACTTTTTAGAATAAAATATGAGCATGTGAGCCCTCCTGCTTAAAACCATCTTGTGGTTCCTAATCCTAACTCCTTAAAAATGTTTACAGTGCCCCCCAACATGGCACCTGTCTAATCTCTACCCGTGCCTGATGCCACACCAGGCTCTATCATCCTGGACTCCTTTCAGTTTCTTGAATCTCTAATGCCTTGTCGTGTTTCTGGGCCTCTGCCTCTGCTCTTCCCTTTGTCTTGAATAGTCTTCCCTGTCTTCTCTTTCTGGTTTCAACATAAATTCCCTTCTCTCCTTAAGTCATCACTGACTGGGTTATATGTCCCTGCTGTGAGCTTCTAAAGTACCCTGTATTTCTGTCACCACAAACCTCATCATCTTTAATTGTGTACCCTCACACTCAACACACTACCTGGCCTACAGTAAATACTCAATAACTTTCTCTTAAATGAATGAAATCTGGGGCTATGCTGCAAATCTGAGTATCCCTAGGGAACAGAATGGTGAGACATCTAAAAACATATCATAATTGTAAAGTTAAATATACTTGAAATTTTATATGAGAGGACTGAGAGTAAATGATATTCCTGTCCCTAAACACATGAAGGGTTCTCAGCTGAAAGAAGTATTACACTTTTCTGAGATCTTTTAAAAGAACAGATCAAGATCAACAGTTGAAATATTCAGGGAGGATATTTGAACTAGATATAAGGAATACCTTTCTAACATCGAAGTTGCCCAATCATAACCATGATGCTTCAAAAAAAAAAAAAAAAACCACTAAAATCCTCAACACTTGAATTTGTCAGGAGAAATCTGACTAATCATCAGTTGAAATTCCTGGAGAAAGTAATCCTGCATAGAGTTGAGATCAAAATAGAACTAATACTATGGCTTTTACCAATTTTACTGTATGTTTGCTTTGTTTGCAAAAAAGAATCCTTTTCAAACAAAATTAATGAAAAGGGAATGATTTTAGAGAGAGTTAGAATGGCTAATAAGCATTCTTTTTTCAGTAACTAATTAAACTTGTGCGAAGTCCAAATGGTAAGGTTCAGTTTCACAATTTAAAAAAAAAAAATTCAAAAAAATCATAGAGGTTGACTATTGAGTTTATTAGGTAGAGATGCCACAGGCTGATTTATGTTCACTTGTGGTAGATTGTTGGAAACTTGGAGATGTAAACTGCCACCTAATTGTATTTAGTGATATTTTTTCAGCTCAGAGTTGCTAGAAAACATATTTCTGTTTATTTCTGTCTAAAGTGAGTGAAATAAAATAGAATCTGAGTATCTTAAAAAAAATGCAAGTATTTAGTAAAGCAGAATAGTGGTGAAGGCATTTAAAGTAGGAAAAAAATTCTACTCAAAGATTTAAGGTGGAAATGGTTAGAGGACAACTAGCCAGTCTGGCCAGAGTTGGAGATCCATGCCTAAGAATAAAGTGAATAGAGTTGAAGATTTGGGATTTTTTAGGCTATGATCTAAGCATTATAGGAGCAAAAAGTAAGCAAAGGCAATGAAATACAAGAGTACTGTTTGGAAAAGATAGGGAAAGAATGTGTAGAACAGATCTCAGATATAAACACAAATTGCAGATGTCATTATCACAATAGTTTAAAATATTGACAATTTATGTGGCTCCTTTATATTAATAATTCCATGAGCCCAATTCCATGATATGTTATTGATACTTTTCCAGGATGTTATTACCCTCCCCTGCCAAAGGAAGCTTTCTGCCATATGCTTGGTTATGGGAGAGAATACAAGTCAATCTGTCCCAGTATGAAACGCCATGGCAGTTTTGGAGGTTATGGGTTTGGGGTTTTGTTTTTTATCCTTTCTGACATTGCTCTAGGTGGTATAGTTCTACAAGTTATAGAAGAGGGAGGTGAAAATTGCAATACACAGATACCTCAGGGTGATCTTATAAACACAGATTTTAAATATGTATTTTTTCTGTTACCAAAGGTTTGGTGGCATTTAGTAAGGATATATCATTTGTCATTTAAATGTGGAGATTTTAAAGCATGTAAATCAGTCTAGATCATGAAGCATATTAATAAACCTTATTAAAAGCCACTAACATTTTGGTTTTCAGTTCTTTAAAACATAATTTTTGTGCATTTGTCTTAGTCATTTTCTTTTTTCCTTCATCAAACATTCAACCAATATTATTAATAAAAAGCCCAAATCTCAATATTCTCCCTTAAAAATAGGAAATCTTGCTCATTATTATGTAATAATAATTATTTTCTTCTTCTTTTTTTAAATTTTTAGTTATTTCAGCATATTACAGGGGTCCAAATGTTTAGGTTACATATATTGCCCTTGCCCCACCCGAGTTAGAGCTTCAGTGTGTCCATCCTCAAGAGGGTGCACACCGCACCCATTATGTGTGTATATGACCAGCCCTGCTCCCCTCCCATCTGCCCAACACCCGATGAATGTTATTACTATATGTGCACATAAGGGCTGATCAGTTAATACCAATTTGATGGTGAGTACCTGTGGTGCTTGTTTTTCCATTCTTAGGATACTTCACTTAGTAGAATGGGTTTCAGCACTATCCAGGATAATATAAAAGGTGCTATATCACCATTGTTTTTTGTGGCTGAGTAGAACTCCATGTTGTGCACATATCACATTTTATTATTCCACTCACATATTGATGGGCACTTGGGTTGTCTTCACATCTTTGCAATTGTGAATTACACTGCTATAAACATTCGAGTACAGATGTCTTTTTTATAGAATGTCTTTTGTTCTTTGGGGTAGATGCCCAGTAATGGGATTGCTGGATCAAATGGTAGATCTACTTGAAACTCTTTGAGGTATCTCCATATTGCTTTCCACAGAGGTTGTACTAATTTGCAGTCCCACCAGCAGTAATTTGCAGTCCCACAGTGTACCAGTGTTCCTATCTCTCCGCAACCATGCCAACATTTATTATTTAGGGGCTTTTTGATAAAGGCCATTCTCACTGGGGATAAGTGATATCTCATTGTGGTTTTGATTTGCATTCCCTGATGATTAGAGATGTTGAACATTTTTTCATATGTTTGTTAGCCTTTTGTCTATCTTCTTTTGAACAGTTTCTGTTCATGTCCTTTGCCCATTTTTTGATAGGGTTGTTTGATTTTTTCTTGCTGATTTTCTTGAGTTCTATATAGATTCTAGTTATTAGCCCTTTATCAGATGTGTAACATGTGAATATTTTCTCCCATTCTGTAGGTTGTCTGTTTGCTCTCCTGATAGTTTCCTTGGCTGTGCAGAAGCTTTTTAATTTGATCAGGTTCCATTTATTTATTTTTGTTGTTGTTTTGATTGGCTTTGGGGTCTTCTTCATGAATTTTTTGCCTAGGCCAATGTCTATAAGAGTTTTTCCAACGTTTTCTTCTGGAATTCTTATAGTTTCATGCCTTAGGTTTAAGTCTGTTATCCACCATGAGTTGATTGTTGTGAAAGGTGCAGATCCTGTTTCAGGCTTCTACATGTAGCTATCCAGTTTTCCCAGCACCATTTATGGAATAAAGATTCCTTTCCCCAGTGTATGTTTTTGTCTGCTTTGTCAAAGATTAGATGGCTATATGGGGATGGTTTTATATCTAGGTTCTCAGTTCTGTTCCATTGGTCTATGTCTATGTATATTCTTGTGCTAGTCCCTTGCTGTTTTAGTTACTATAGCCTTGTAGTATAGCTTGAAGTCTGGTAAATTGATGCTTCCCAATTTGTTCTTTTTGCTTAAGATTTCTTTTGCTTGTATGGGGGTTTTCTCTGGTTCCATATGAAGCGTAAAATTATTTTTTCTATATCTGTGAAAAATGATGTTGGTATTTTAATAGGGATTGCATTGAATCTCTAGATCGCTTTGTAGATCGAATATCATCGTATAGACATTTTTAAAATGTTGATTCTGCCCACCCATGAGCATGGTAAGGTTTTCCACCTGTTTATGTCCTCTGCTATTTCCTTCCTCAGTGTTTCGTAGTTCTCCCTATAGAGGTCGTTTATCTCCTTAGTTAAATATATTCCTAGGTATTTTATTGTCTTTGTTGCTATTGTGAAGGGTATTGAGTCTTCGATTTGGTTCTCAGTTTGACGGTTGTTAGTGTATAGGAATGCCACTGATTTATGTACATTGATTTTGTAACCTGAGACTTTGCTGAATTTATTTATCAACTCCAGTAGTCTCATGGAAGAATCTTTGGAGTTTTCTAGATGTAAGATCAGATCATCAGCAAAGAGCAGTAGTTTTTCCTCTTCTGCCTCCATTTGGATGCCCTTGATTTCTTTCTCTTGTCTGATTGCTCTGGTTAGGACTTGCAGCACTATGTTGAATAGAAGCAGTGATAGAGGGCACCCTTGTCTGATTCCAGTTCTAAGTGGTCATGCTTTCAATTTTTCCCCATTCTGTATGATGTTGGCTATGGGTTTGTCATATATGGCTTGTATCATTTTTAGGTAAGTCCTGTCTATGCCTATTTTGTTAAGTGTTCTTATTATAAAAGGGTGTTGAATTTTGTTGAATGCAGAAGAACTGCATCTATTGAAAGGATCATATGGTCTTTGTTTTTGCTTCTATTTATGTGGTGAATTACATTTATAGATTTGTGTATGTTGAACCATCTCTGCATCTCTGGGATGAAGCCCACTTGGTCGTGATGGATTATTTTTTTGATAAGCACCTGAATTTGGTTTGCTAGGAGTTTGTTGAGAATTTTTGCATGTATATTCATAAAGAATATTGGTCTATAGTTTTCTCTTTTTGTTGCATCCTTTCCTGGTTTTGGTATCAGGGTGATGTTGGCTTCATAAAATGTGTTGGGGGGGGATTTCTTCCTTCTCAATGTTGTGGAATAATTTCTGCTGGATAGGCACCAGTTCTTCTTTGTAGATCTGGTAAAATTTTCGTGTGAAACCGTCTGGTCCAGGACTTTTCTTTTTAGGAAGGTTTTTTATTGCTGTTTCAATTTCAGTACTTAATATTGGTCTGTTCAGGTATTCTATTTCTTCCTGACTGATCCTAGGGAGGCTCTGTGTTTCTAAGAATTTGTCCATTTCCTTCACATTTTTCAGTTTATGTGCATAGAGGTTTTTATAGTATTCACAGATGATACTTTGTATTTTCACGGCATTAGTTGTAATTTCTCCTTTTTGTTCCTGATGGAGTTTATTAGAGATCTTTCTTTTCTGTTTCTCATTAATCTAGCAAGAGGCATGTTGATTTTGTTTATTTTTTCAAAGAACCAACATTTTGTTGTATTAATCTTCTGTATAGTTATTTTTTTTTTTTTTTGAGACAGAGTCTCACTCTGTTGCCCAGCCTAGAGTGCCATGGCATCAGCCTAGCTCACACAGACCTCAAACTCTTGGACTCAAGCAATCCTTCTGCCTCAGGCTCCCAAGTAGCTGGGACTACAGGCATGTGCCACCATGCCTGGCTAATTTTTCTATATATTTTTAGTTGGCCAATTAATTTCTTTCTATTTTTAGTAGAGATAGGGTCTTGCTATTATCCAGGCTGTTCTGAACTCCTGACCTTGAGTGATCCTCCCACCTTGGCTGCCTAGAGTGCTAGGATTATAGGTGTGAGCCACCATGCCTGGCCTGTATAGTTGTTTTGTTATCAATTTCATTTAGTTCTGCTCAGATCTTTATTATTGCTTTTCTTCTGTTGGGTTTGGGGTCAGTTTGCTCATCCTTTTCCAGTTCTTTGAGAGGATTTATTAGATTGTTGATTTTTGATCTTTCTGTTTTTTGGATGTGGGCATTTATGGATGTAAATTTTCCTCTCAGGACTGATTTAGCTGTGTCTCACGGATTTTGATAAATTGTGTCTCCTTTATCATTTAGTTCAAAGAATCTTTTGATTTCCATCTTGATTTCCTCCTTAACATAATAATCATTCAGCAGAAGGTTGTTTAGTTTCCATGACCTTGTGTAGAGATGAGAGTTTTTGTTGGAGTTGATTTCTAATTTTATTCCACTGTGGTTTGAGAAGATGCAAGGTATAATTTCTATTTTTTCTTCATTTCCAGAAGTTCTGTTTTTCTTTAATATTTCAATTTCTTTAGTGAATTTTTCTTCCAAGTCCTAGAATATTTTTGTGGGTTTTGTGTGTGTGTTGGTTATTCATTTTCTCTTGCATATCATTGAGTTTTCTTACAATCCATGTTCAAAATTCTTCTGTCATTTTAATGTTTTGAATTTGATTGATACCCATTGCTAGAGAACTGGTGTTCCCCTTTTGGAGTGTGCTTTCTGTTTTATTCTTCATACTTTCAGAGTTCTTTCACTGATTCCTTCCCATTTGGATCAGCTATTGCTTCTTACCTTTAGATTATTGTTTGGATATTGGCATGCCCTGTTTAGTCTCTGAGCCAGTAGATGGTGTTTGTGGGTGAAATTCCACATACCCTGTAGAGCCAGTAGATGCACTTAAAGGCTGTGCAGAATGATCTCCCTGTGAGTAAGTAGTGCTTCCTGGGAGGAGCAGGCTGCAGTGTTGTTTTGGGGTCCTGTAACCAGCTCTTGTTCCTCTGGAGAGGCACTCTAGTGCCTCAGGTGGTGGGTGGTGCCCTGGGACTTCCAGGTGCGCTCTTTCTCCACCTGAGTAGGGGCAGGTGGGTGAGTGAGTCTGGGCAGGCCTGGGTTGGGTGAGCTTGCCCTCAAGCACCACAAATGCTGTTAGCAGGAATAAAAGTTCTGTTCTCCACTCCTGGGCAAAGCTGCCAGGGAGGGGCTAAAATGGCCCCACTCAGCTGAAAAGTCTGCATGTGGGTGTGGGGCTGTCTGAGACTTGCAGTCTGGAGCAGGCCTCACTCCTTTCCACCCTCCTCTATTCTGCAGTTTCTCCTGGGTCTGTGCCAGCAGGCAGGACCTCAAACCAGCGGATCTCCCCTGGCTGTGATGCCGGCTAAGAGGGTCTCTGCCCAGAATTGCAGCCTGAGCTGTGTGCAGGGCCCTCCCTTGAGAGGAGGGTTGCCCCTCAAGCATGCTGATCTGCCCCTGGAGGCACATACACCTCAGTAGGCTTGTTCACAAATACCCCTTCTGTGCCCTGGGGCAATGCAATCAAGACCTGGGTGAACAGAATCTGGTCTGCAAGCCTGTCCCCTGGGCCCTGGAGATCAATCCCTGATCCTGCCAGGGAGAAGAGTGCTGGTCTCAAGTCACCCACTGGGTGTCCAAGCTGGATCAAAGGTTCTCTGCCTCAGGATTTGCCCCACTTCCTGGAGTCACCAAGCAAGCAGCACCTGGGAGGGCTGGCGGGTAGGGAGCTCAAAGTCTGAGTACCCCTCAGTTCGCTGTAGGGCCCCAAAAGAAAAGATCCTGCTCCCTGCAGATGCCTCCGGGTGGTGGCTAAATTATCTCTCTAGACAGCTGTTGGTAGGGAAGGAGGAGGGGAGAATGAAGCAATATGGCGCCTGCCCATCAGCTGGGGTCTGAGGGCCGGAGGTGCCCTGAGGGAGCCAGTAGTCTGGTGCGCCATCCGCAAGAGGCTCACCACTCACTGGCGGTAGCCATCTCTGGGCTGGTCTCTCCCACTGTTTAGGAGCCCACCAGCAGTCCGACATGCAAAGGAGGGGAAATTTAACCGCTCCACCTACCCTTGTCGCTGGTCTCCAAGCCTCTCAGGGGCCTTTTCCTTCTAGTTTTCTTCTGCAACTTCTTCCCCTGGAGTCTCCTGTGGTTGCAGGTACCCTTCCTTCTGACACTCATCCTATCTATGTTTGTCTGCCTGTTTATTTATTTTTTTCACTTTCTTCTAAAATCTGTCTTTCTTACAGAGACACTCTGGCTGGTGTGTTTCTCATCCGCCATCTTGCCCCTCCTCCTGCCAATAATTACTATTAATAAAAATGTAAATCTAATAGCTTATGTAGAAATATATTTTAAGCTATTTTTGTCTTGTTTCTGTTTCAGTTTGCATATATCCCTTAGCGTGTAAAATTTGGAGTGAAAAATCATATTGTATTTCTTCTCAGTTGATTTTATGTCACAGTTTCAAATATATTTCATATCTAAGAAAATTATTTTCTCATAAGGAGTTTGATGCTAACATCTTTCAGATTTTTCACTGAAGTGAAATGTAGACCTATAGCTCTAAAAACAATAAGACAATTCCAAACTCTAGCTGTTAACACAGAAAATTTTAATACTAAAAGGAAAAAAAAATTATCTTGACAGAAAGTAGGTTATACTATGTCAGGAAAAAATGCCAAGAAAAATGTCAAGATTCTAAGTTGGAAATGAGGAAACAGAGCTGGTGCCTGCTGCAAGCTCATTGTTTTGCAATATAGGAGCAGTCTGTCCACAATGATAGACACGTTAATAAGTACCCAGATAACAGAAATAAATAGAACACAGTCATGTCTGACTCAGTCAGAAAATAATATAGCAGCTGGAATGTACTAATATGAAGCTATATATACGTATACTCGCAAATAATTTACTGGGGTTGGAGTAAGTTGTTTCCATGGTTTCCTTGTGTAAAAAGTGAGGGAAAGGAGCGATACAGTACAAGGTTCACTCTAAAATGATTTCTCTATTATAATCATTAAGTTCTGTTTACATAGAGATCTTACCAGCAAACAAATCAAATGGATTTTTGAGTGAAGTTGTGTAATTTTAAATGCTTTTGATATGTAGTGAACTATTTGATTTTCAGTCTTGACTGCAAAGTTGCTAACGATTCCCTGACAGTTTATTGCTAACAAAGGAAATAGTTTAAGGAGAATTACTGTATAAAATGTTTATTTTACAATCCAAAGGAAATGAAAAGAAAACCTATCCCCTATTTATCTGGGCACATACTTAGTTAACATAGAAGGAAAGTATATGACCATTTAGTGGGATAGAGATTGTTACTATTGGATGGTATTGAATTGAACTCTTGAACTCCTATATACTTGTAAGAAAGCAGCCAAATATATTATATATCCAGTTTTCCAGCATTATCATTTTATTGACACTTTAAAATCAGATGTGAATAATTTAAAAACAGCAAATGAATAAAGTTGGTCATTAAACAAAACATGTCTAGGCTTTAAATTGTCCTGTAAAACTCAAGGAGTCCCAAAATTATCATTATGTAAAATTGTCTAGGCATTTGCAGTCACTAATTACCTGTGATGCCTAACTCAAAGCATGTCTATACTAAAACAATGAAACAACCAGCTCAAGTCCTCTACTACTAAAATTCATTCTTGCTGAAATGATTCCAAGAACTTTCTTCATCCTGTGTGTCATGTTTCAAAGCCTACTTTAAATTACACCCATAAATATTTAATGTAGGAGCTCATGATAATCTAGTGGGTTATGCATCAGCATTTGTAGCTACTCACTTTGCAATAAAGAAAGAAGGGTATATTGTATATAATATCAAACAGAACCTCACTTGGCCAAGCTACAATGAGCAACTTACTTATATTTATATCCATGAGGAAGACAAAATAGCAAGAGTATGATGTTGCTTATTTACAGAAATAAAAATGTTATTAATGTAGTGGGAAGTACATTGACCTTAGCTAGATAACCTATGTTTCTATTTCAAACCTAACGTACTAGCTTTTTTGAGCTTGAGCAGCTACCCTATCACCTCCCTCAGTAAAATGGAGGTTAAAATATTCATCTCTTAGACTTGTCGAAGTGATATTATAGAACAAATAGGTTTGCAAACTACAAAACTACCAAATGTAACACATATTACTATTATTTCCTTTAAATTTGCCTTTGAGTTTATGTTTTTCTTTTTAAATTATTTTACTTGCAGTTCAGAGGTATTATTTTGTTTTTTATGTCCTAAATATATTTCAAAATATATTTTAAATATGCTCCTCACTGTGTAACTATTCTATTTAAAGAGTACAGCTGCCCCATACATTTATACAAATTAAAAAAAAAAAACAAAGAAAAATCAAGAGAAATATAGAGAAAGGAAAGAAGAAGGAAGGAAGGGAGGGACCCAGGGAGGAAGGAATGGAGGAAAAAGAAAGAAACCAAAATGTCAAAATGTTATCAGACACTTTGGAGCAACTGAGGAAAAAATATATATAGGTATGAGAGAGCACTTATTAAAACAATTAAAGAAAGAAAAAATGTTGGTGCACTAAAAAAATAAAAGAAAAAGAAAAAAGAAAAGTACAGCTGATGTCTGCCCTGGTTTCTATGGTGGCTGTATACTGTAGAACTAGTGTGAAAATAATTGCAGCCAAACCCAGGCCCTTAAGTTAAAAAAGAGTCCTTTATTGGCTAAGTGAAGCAGGAACTCTGGGCTATTGACCAAGTAAAATGACCTGTGGTAGACTTTGACACGAGCCATTTTAGCTCAATCATTGATGCCACTTTACTTCACTGAAATGTGATGGTGAGTGGGTCTATGGCGTTGTTACTTGAAAACCTTTCAATCATCAGAGGGAAGTGGGAAGTGCTTGGAATCCATGAAGAAAGAGTGGATAATCCTTACACTGCTTCAGGGAGCAAATCCAGTTTGTCCAGCCTGTTCCTGGTTGAACTGAAATCCTTATACATTTTGAAAAATTATTTTCAATAGGAAAGTTCTTATGGCAAATAAACAAGCTTCTTATATTCTGCTTTATGAGCCCTCTGCCTAAAGTAAAGGAGGAAGTAAAGTGGTAATATTAACCATAATCTGACATAATTATTTTCCTTTCCTCTCTTCATTTATTTCCTTTCAATCAAGTCTCATCTTTAGTGCAATTGTCAACAACTGTGTAATAAAAGTCCTATACACTATAGAAAATGACTAACTTATTTACAGGAAGAAATGAGAATCATGTGTAGATTATGATGAAATATACGAGCTCTTCATGAGATGACCCCATGTGCCTTATCTTAACTAATTAAGAGCTAGGACAGGTAAATTATAAGATAAATTAGAGCTCAGACAAACCAATTATGAAAAGTAAAGCTGCCATAGTTAATCACACATTATATAATTATGTCTGCCAAAAGCCTCTTACACAAACCAGAGTGGGCAAAGAATAAGCCTAGCATCAATACTGTTGCTAGCATGTATCATCTCATTTGATTTCAGCGATACAACCAATGCTGCTGTTACCATGATCTCTGCTTCATGAAGGAAGAAACAAAGACTCAGAGTCAAGCCATGATTTAAACTCATGTCTACTGATTCTAAGATTGGGGCTCTTAGCACTACACAAAACCATCTCCCAGTTTTAAAGTCATAGAAAACTAGTTTGGAAGTTACTGTGTGGTCTAGAACAAAGCAGTAAGTGTTACAGACTCAGCAGAAGCAACACAAACATAGAGAAACAGGTTCAACCTGTAGAATAGAATCAATGGAAGAGACATTGATAAATTTAAGGGGCAAGGAAGAGAGAGAGGAGGCAGAGATGATTTCAAGGCTGTGTAGTTTAGCAATTAGAAGAATGGGGATAAAATTAACAGAAATGCTGAAGTCAAGAGTTGAAAAGTTCTTTCCAAAGACGGAAGATACCTTTTAGTTAGACACTGACTTTCAGGAGGTGGCAGGAGGAGCTCACTTTATATACCCAACTGTAATACTTACGTTCATGAATCATGACAACAGGCATATGAAACCTGCTCAAATGAGAAGATAATCTTAAATTGGTGTTAATATTCAATAAATGCAACTTATTTTTAAAAATACTCTTATTACTTTTTAAAAATAATTTAATAAATCTCACTATTTAAATCCATGCCAGTAATTTCAATGTTTTTTATTCAGGGTTTTAAAAATAATGTGATTAGTTTTTAATCTATTGGTTTCAAATTCAAAGGATTAGAAACAAAAAAGGTTTTTTTAATGTATTCCATTTAAAACCTAAGTTCACAAAGCTTTTCTAGACACTTTGGCAGCTCCAACCCTCTTTCTAAGTCAAGTCACTTGGTGGACATGAATTTTATTACATGGTTAAATAGCCTATATGGTTTTGTTTTACGTATAGTTGGATATCAACTTGTATATGCATGCATACTTGTGTCCATACACGTAGATATCTGTTTTCTAATAATCTGTTCTTTATTACCAGACGGGGGAAAAAACATAAAATGATACTGCATCAATAAGGCAAATTATTCTAAAAATTGGATTCCAAAATAACTGTTCTCATTCTTCCATTTTGTGAATGCAGTTCTATTTTTATAAGCAGGTCAATACGTATTTATATGTAAAGAGTATTATTCTGAAAATTGTTCCCCATAATGATGGCAAATTGCTCCCAGAAGATTAAAAAAAAAGAAAGATTATAAATTCTCTAGCTTTTTAAATTCACTCAGTACTTTTTCCTCAGCATTATGGCCAAGGTTGAATTGTAATTGTATTCTAACCAGACTGTCAATAGATCTCTGTGATGATGCAGATTTTGGCAATTTATTCCACAAATAGCTTTCTTAAGCACTCTAATTGTCACTATATCAAATTACTCTAAATGACATAAAGTCATTGAGCTAAATTCAAAGGTAATATTTTACCCATAGCACAGAGAAGAGTCAGAGATGTGGATGTAACATTTCCCAGCATGTGCAGGGAATCCCTGAAATATTAGCAAAGATCTGAAGGGGCCAGACAGAGTATGGAGAAGGCCAGGACAGCACACAGACTGACAGGGAGATGGTGAATTCTGAGCTCCCTATCACCACAGCTGGGGCATTTGCTCCAGGACATGCCTCTCCCTGGACCTCTGACTTTCACAGGTCCTTCCTGAACCCCAGGTAGACTACTTAGACTACTTTTCTAAGGTGTCAAGGAATGTACATCTGCAAGAGTACTGGTGTTTTAGAATTAATAGCAACAACTTCAAATGGTAAGATTTCAGATACTACGGAAACTGATTTAAGAAGGTACTTTCCAGCATCTCTAAAATCTTATCATGTAGGTGCCGCCATTTCTTACAGTGTTTTTAAAATTTCTTTTGTAGTTTTGTCCATTTAATTTGAAAGCCTTGAATGGAGCTTGCATTCTCCAAGTAGACTCCAGTCCCCATCAGAACCTGCTGTCCTACTCAGGGCCCAGCCTCTCATTCTTGTCACCTGCGTGGGTAAGTTTAAACCCTGGGTAAATTCTGCTACTAAATTGTGTCTGGACTTGCTGGAACAGTGTCAGATCACTACCTGGTAGAAGTCATGTCTAGAAAATGGTGAGAGAAAGGACAGACAATCCCAAGGCTTGAACCTTGCTCCTGAGCAGTTCCAAAAGAAAGAAATTTGAAAATGATTATTTTCCATCAATGACACAGCTTAGCCAGATTTTCTGTTAGAGGTTCACTCATTTATGGTTTTGTGGAATATTACTATCAACTAGAAGCAATTAGAAAGAGCTGTTGATAACTTTTTAAATCTTACATTTGAAACTGAATATGCAGCTAAGCTTCCCAGAACTGACAGTGATGTCATCTGTGTATTACTATGCAGACACAAAAATGGGGATATATTTACTCAATGAACTCAGACTAGTCTTCTTTCAAATGAATATCTTCTATATTTAGTGAGACATGCATTTTGGAGCCACATGAGCCCAGCTTCCTCACTTATTGGGCCTTGGGAGGATGAGTCAATTTCCTGGGAAAGCTCAGGCAATGAGCAACCACGTGAGATTCATACCCAGGCCTGAGTGATTCCAGAGCCTCTACTCCTAAGTACTACATGTCTATCTCTCCAAAATAATTGCTGTCCTTTGTCAAGAATCTAGTCTCTGTACTGCACTTTACAACATTATAATCTAACTCTAAATAAGTCCTGTGATAGACATTTCTGTACTGAACAGAAGTATATTTTGTATTTTTGCCGTATACTATTAGTTTTACTATCAAAATACATGTGCCAAATTGTAAATATGTCTCAGGTAAGTTTCTTCATTATGTTAGGGATAGTGACTTACCCATTTTATTCCCTAGAAGAGCAACACTATACCTTAATCAAAGTAAGTGCTAAAAAAGTTTGATGGATTAACTTTGGATTTGAGGATTTTTTAATTCATTTAAATGTAATAGCTCATGGGCATTTAACATCTACTCTACTAACAGTTTGGAATAAATAATAAAATTTTAGCTTTGACCTTAATCCTTAAATACTTAAAGCCAAAAGATCAAAATAAGTTATACAAATGCTTTATAGAATAGTGAGCATAATAAATAAATGTCTCTTTGCCTTGGCAAGAATTAATTTTACTGTGGTTTCAGCAGCCTGGATTTCTATTATTACAACTGTATCCTGGTACATCCAGATATATTATTCTCTGTTACCTAGACCACATGTTCCTAGAGGATTTAGAATAAGAACTCAATATTTATTGAATTGAATGTATGAAACCAGTAAGTAGCTTTAAGAGAAGAAGGTAAGAGAAGAGATTTGGAATAACACAGTCAGACAATGGGTCAGATTATTCAGGGAAAGCTTTTGAGATTTAAGTGGGTCTTGTGCTACAATTTATTTATATAAGAGAAATTGGTGGAAAAGATGGAGAATAATTTATGCAAATGAGTCAGTCTAGACTAAGTCTTAAGAGTTGGCATAAAACAAGCATTTCAAGGAACCAGACAAAGAAAGGTCACCCAGAAGGTAGCACAGGGATGACATATGAAAAGAAATGAGAAGAAATAGAGTGGAATCAAAAGTAAGCAACCAGAATGTTTGAAAGATATCTCTAAAAGATTTTTATATTCAATATTCTACCTTCTTTCTTGCCCCATACAAATTAAAATATGAATTCTATTTTTGGTAAAACACAAGTCTGCCACAGATATGTCTACTGCTTGCAATAGTTTCTTCTTAACATTATTAAAAACCTAAGCTTCAGTAGCATGCTTATATTAAAGAAAATTCTGAAGAACTCATATTCCATGAAAAACATATTTGCAAACAGAACATGTTCAGTTGAACCAATACCACAGTTTAGGACACATAACAGTTCCACAATTGTATTCTTCTCCTGATGTATTAGGAGGTATTGTAGATCTTTCTTCTTACCAAGTACTACTTTCTTGGGGACACTGTTTACCACAGCTGAATGCAGTCAGGATTGGAAAAGGGCTGGGCCATCTTTTAAAAAGAAATGTAGGTTTTAGGAGAAGTCAGTATTTTCTCAGCATAAATACAATGAGGTGGGGGGATGACATGTCTTCAGTATCTACTTAGTAGCAGGCACTGTGCGAGGCATTTTCTCACACCTCAATAGTCTATGTAAGAGAGGAAGAAATAGAGCCCATAGAGTTTAAGCTCACACCCAATGTCTCACCACCAGTAATTGACAGAGATAGGATTCAAAGCCAGATCTTCCTCCAAAGCCAGTGCCTCTCTGCATCATGAAAAAGTACCTTTCCAGGTATTTTCATGTGCTATATCCCCTACAAGTACCGAAACAGAGACCAAGAAAAATGAAGTGAATTGGTCCTATCATCATTCTGTCATATTTTACTAAGCTATTTCTAATTTTTTAAATCTCTATAAAAAGTGAACAGTATATACTATTATTCAAAATGAATAAAAGTCATCTTGCTAAAATAAAGTAGAAATATTTCACAATTTTATAATTTGCCCTCTCATTTTTATTTCACTTAATTTGAAGATTACACTGGTTCCTTTGAACACTTTACAATATAGCAAGCCTTGCCATTATTAAGAATTGGAACCTCACTTTTGTCTCACAATTATTCCAAGTGATTGGGCTATTTGGCTGCACAGACTGAGTAGTTAAGGGAAAATAAGTCAATCGATTGTACAGCACCTGAACCATTGAAAGCCACATGCGTCACTTGCTTTTAAATCATTCAACATGATTTGGCATTCAATAATTTACAGTATTAAATGCTGAGAAAAAAATAGGCTTTTCTGACAATTAGAAATTAGAAATTAATACTAGATAACACTTGAATGGTCTTCAAACATTGGAATGTTCTTTGCTTTGTACTGTCATTAATACTGATAAGGCAAAATAAATGAACAATCAGCAAGGGTTTTGGATTAGAATGAATTACAACCACATTCCCAAAGAAGATGAGAAAACTTAAAATGCAATATAACTATGGGCTATGGGCTAGTATTACTTTTATTTGAATACATTTGATTGGAGGTCTCTGGGGAGGGATGACAGGCATCTCCAACTCTGCGCCTGACCATGTCTTACCCATCCTTTAAAGTCCTAGAAAAATTCTCAGTATGCTCCCTGGAGCTTCCATGGAAGGTGCCCAGCTGCCTTTTGTCCACACAATCATTCATTTTGTAAAATAGAGGTTCTCCATGAAAAGAGACTTTGTGCACCTGAATGCTTTGATACTGGAAATAAATTCCCACTTTCATTTTGTTGACCCTGCAAAACCTCCCATTATGTTTGGATAAGGAGAACATCATCAGAAATTTCTGGAGGCCCTTTGTCTTTTGAGCAACTCAGTCGAAGTCCACCATTATTTTCTAGCTATCATTCAATGTCTCAAGATTCTAAACCCAGAGGTTTCAAAATCTTATTAACTTCATTTGAGAGTCCTGAAATGCATGCCTCCTTTAGAAAGTCATATGCTACATAAAGAATGGACTGTGGCTTCTTTTTCAGTTTGTGGAGCCAAATAGCCCAAACAATTAGAAATCCCAGTTCTCTCTAGTGACTAGACTTGCTGCTATCAAGTTTGAAAGGAGATAGTGTGACATTTAATTCATATATCTCATATGTCCCATATTAAATAATTTTAGGATGTGAGAATAACCTTTGTTTTTATTTCTAATTTCTAAGAATATTTGGAGTTAAAAGAGTCAGAGAGAAAACAGATCTCTCCAAAATTTGGCTGATAGGAAGTTCAATAAATATTCTGAAACAAACAAAGAAAACTTGTTTTACATCATGTTTCTGGTCCCACTTTTTTTGATGTACAACAAGCTTTAAATGACACAAAAACTCCTGGGTACTTACCCAAATCTTCACTTAGCTCCAGGCCTCTTACAGTGCACTCATGTTTAATGGGCATCAGGTCCATTAAATATAATTGTAACCATATTGTCTCTACTTAACAGTAAATGGAAAAGAATGGATGCCACAAGCTTTAATATTCAGAAGGACTGGTTTAGGCTGGCTTTTTGCTGGAAGACTGTGTCCAGCTCTGGGCTCCAAAGGCAGAGAGACATAGAGAATTTGGATAGAGTTTATTAAGGCCCATAGGGATGTTGGGATATTCAATCCAGAAAAGAAAATAATAAAGAATTCTTTCATGTACTTTAAAAAGTGAAACATGAAATTTTATTGAAGAGATTATAAATTAAGAGTTATTTTAAAATAAATTTGAGAATATATACTCAAGCTTGGTATAAGAAACTGTATTTTCTAGCATCTAAAATGATCAGACTTGGAATTGAAAACCAGGAGTAGTTATGGTTTATATACCTCTTTCCTGAGGTATATAAAATGGAGCAAGTCTCAGGGACTTGGGTTGGTTTATGTATGTGTGTCATGTGGATGTGTAGTTAGATTAGGTAATTTCTGAAATCCTTTTTTAACTCTAGATTTCTATTACTGGTAGCCAAACACACAGTCTTCTCATAATTCTACTCAAAGACAAGTAATGTTTAAGTAAATCTATAAATTTGATAAAACAAATTACAGAAAGTGGCTTTGCCATTTATTTCTAGATAGGGAGGATTTATGTGTAGATATCTCTCTAGATAAAAATAAAGGAATCAAACCAGTTAACTATAGATTATACAAGAGTAAAAGCAAATAGCACATATTGCAAGAATAGACAGTGATGCTCTATTGTATAGCTTCAGAGAGCTTATCATAAGTAAGCCCTTAATCAGAAGAGGAACTGAAAATACAGAAAGAAAAGCAGTTTGCTGCAAAGGTCGCTTACATTGGTAGCCCCAGAAAACATTTAAAAGGCTGAAATTTGTCTTTGGTGATTCCCTACACCCCTATCTCAGGCTTCCAGTATCTTTTTATTGTCATCTCGCTGTTCAGAGTTGTTCCTGGAAGCAAATACATTGTTTTTGCCTTTTCTACTGTAAAGACACACCCTTTGCTATTAAACTTTCCCAGACTTGATGCTTTCAATTAAAAATTTTTAGTTCCATTTCCTATTATTTTGAGTTAAACTTATTTACCAATCCATGCCACAGGGTGATATATCTAACAGATTAAGTATCTGTTTCCACAGTGCTTCTACTGCTGAGAATTCTAGGTCATTTGTTATAAATGGACTGATGGAACGTTTTGTTGCCCTTGAAATCCAACCATTCAGGTGCTTACCTCATGTATGTGTTTAGACCAGCACAAATGAACTAGCAAACAAGCAAAACATCTGGAGTTACATGTTGAATTATTTTTCTATTCAATTTCTCCTCTACCAATTATAAAGATAATGCATATATATGTATATATATATGTAAATCTAAAATTAAGTCATTCTTTTAAATATTCTTTTATAATTGACTATTTCTGAAAACTCCTGAAAAACTAAAAAAAATAAATAAATAAAAGCTATGTCTAATTTGCTTCACAATAATTGCAATACATTATCTTATCATATGAATTAAAAGGGTTTATCATGTTTCTGTAATGGAGAATTTAATTTTCTTTGCTTTATTAATTGACAATAAAGAAAGATTTGTAGGGATTTGAATTTTAAACAGCATTAATGACAGGTAATTCCAAGAACACCCAATTATTTTCTGGGTAATTTTAAATTTTCTGGGTAATTTTGTAAATTGAAGACAGTTGTTTAGTTTTACCAGGATTTAAAGCTCTACCCAATTTTTGTTTGTCAAAGAACACATTGCTTTTGAGGGTCAGAAGAAACAATTCCTTAAAAAAGATCATTTAATACTTATGAGATGTCTTGTTGTTTCTGTTATTATTTGTTTGTTGATAGACAGTGTTCAGATTATGTTTGTAACAAAGAATTATTGAGTAGGGCAGAAATATTCACTACAGATGAGACTATGACGACTCTGTTATTTTTCTCATACCTTGACTCTTAAATATCACATGCAAATGTATTCCAGAACACATCAGTTAATGACACTTTGCACTTTTGTTGCAAAGTTTGCAATTTTGTTGCAATTTGCAATTTTTAAAGTGTGTTCATATTAGCTCCTCTGATCATTACAATCATCCTTTAAGGTAGAAAGAAAGGACATTATAATTCCTATTTTATAGATGGGAAAATAAAGCTTAGAGATATCCCTTACCCAAGACCATATGGCTAATAAAGACCGTATGCAACTTTGGTTCACTTTGGTGTTCTTTGTTTTTGCTGTTAGTTTGTTCGTTTGAATCCTTAGAGTTATTTCTCCAGTAACCATGGTACGAGATAATTTTTGCTGGGAAAACTATAAGTTTTGGGGGGTTTTGATGCAAGAACCCATGACTAGTCCAAAATCTCTGGTTGCCACACACACTGATGAAAGGCTGATCAGTGTTTCATAAACTATTCTAGTTTCCACAAAGGAGGATGAAGATGCAGGAAGATGATATTACTAAGGTGATTTATTTCTCTGGTGCTAAGAAAAACAAAAACAAATACAAATACAAAAAAACAAAGAGAAGGATGCAGTCAATTAGGGAAATAAGGCAATGCCATCCAGTAAGTGGGAGGCAAGAAAAGGTTCTAGAGAAAAACTAAATCTGGATCTGAGGGATATTTAACTAAAATTTCTAATCTACTAAGCTAAGTGGTCAAGACACAAGATTTATTTAAAGTTTGGGGTTGCTTGTTTATAGGGCCTGAATGTCTGGTCACATTTACATAGCCTTCACCATGTAATGCAAACTGAAATTATCAGGGATGGTGTCAGCAGAAAAGCATAGACTTTAGAATCAGCACTATCTGAGTTTGTCTCTGGAATCTGTCACTTCTAGTGGAATAGCTTCACCAAAAAAATCACTTCATTTCCTAGATATATTCATTTCTCATCTGTAAAATAGCACATATTTGGCACTTAAGAAACAGTAGTTACTATTTTGGGGGTTCAAATGAGAGCCACGAAGGTCACTCGCATGACTTCACTATGTTCACACAGCAACAATGCCTGCAGACCTCTGACAGCTGCTCTCTAGAAAGCAGAAGGACACCTAGAAATCAAAACAGGCAGCATTCTTTAAGGTTGGTATAGGGAAGAAAGTTTTAGGACATTGTGGAAATGTCTGCCACTGTGAGCAAGGCAGCGCTGGAAAATTAATAAATTAATAAGATCACATCCAAACTGAGAGGACTGTCATTATGTTCATTTATTTCTATTTACTTGTAAACTATAAGTACAGACCACTTGCACCCCTTAGTCAAACAGATATAAGTTAACATTTATTGAGACAGTATATTCGAAAATGGCTTTTAAATGTTATAGTACTTTAAAGATACATAATCAAATTATAATTCTTTGTTTTCAACAGGAACAAATTAGCTTACTTATTTCCCATCAGCTGAAAATTTCCCTGCATTTGGGCTCAATGATGAATATTCTATTAGAATTTTACTTCCTTTTCTTGTGTTACTCTAATTAGAAAGGAGTCTGGAGAAGTCAAGGACCATTTCACCCCAGTATTCTTAAAACAAATCATTCATTACAACCTATTATTAGACATATTTTGTTTCCACTATTCAAACTCTTTTTGTCCACCCATTGTTGTTTATACCCACAAAAAATCCAACACCAAGTTCTGCCTGTTAACAAATTAGTGTCATGAACTTTCCTATGCTACTTGTATTTCTAGAGGCAACACTTAAATGTGAGACAAAAATCAACTCACTCAATAAGTAAATAATGTTTCTGTATTATAGATCATAGTCCTTTATCAGGAATAATAATGCAGTTTACTTTTTACAGGAAATGGAAAATAAAACCTCAACAAATGGATGTAACTGTTCAGAATGGCTCTTAAATGGGCAATGCTGAAAATTGATCTGGTTACTCGTCAATTGCATTATTCAGAGATGACATCAGCAACAAAGCTGTAGCCAATGCTGGGTCCTTGCCCACCCGAGAAAACCTTTCATAAATAAAAACCCTATTATTTAAAGACATAAGCATTCTTAGGGCTGTAATTTGAGTTTTTAAACCTAATTAAACAACTTTCTGCCAGCCTCATTAATAAGCACTGAAGCAGATTCCACACAAGCACCTGAACACATGACAGCCACCACTAAAGAAACATTTCAGAGCATATCATCACTAATGTGTCACTCTAGAGGAAAAGCAGGCTGTTGGTTGAGACAGTTTTTATAGTATTCATTTCTGATTTGTTTATGATCCATTTTATAGATTAGCAAGCTCTGTTAGAGCCTTGCTAATGGAAATCCTGAATTGAAACCTTTTGGTAATGACATGCTCTTGAATGTTCTTCAAACAATTCTATTCTGTTCTGTCAGTTGAAAGACATCATGCTTCATTACCTGGGGGGTTATGTTCATTGAGAATCACAAGTGATGCTGGTGTAGGTCTTCTTTTCCTGATCTGTGAACAACAAAGGCCCAGCTAATATCAGTGAGAATCAAACACTGCCCCCGGTTACTCTACAGTTTGCAAAGCTGTCTCATCCTCATCTTTTCCCAACATACAAAAACAAACCTCTGGAGGGTACACAGTGTTCACTAATTTTATTTTGGAATAATAGAAAGCTAGACAATAGAATTTTCAGACATTAGTATCACATTCTTTGACCAAAAAGCTATATTTCCACAGAAAAGAAATAATTGTATATACTCAAATGATGTCACTGAAAATTAATATACTGTGAAGGTACAGGGATGATATTCCTAATGTTAATGGCTCTCTTGGAGCCTCATAATATTGGTGATGCTTTTGAGAGCCATTATCCTTATTTCTAAAGGGAATAAGAAGAGCTTAGAATCCTATTTCTAGCAGGTGTCTTGGTTAAATTAACAGCATGAGTTTTAAATTCCATTAATATTATTACCTTTTTAAAATTTTCTAGTATAATATTTAGAACAAAACAGCAAATAATGAATATGGATCTTATGAGAACATATAATTCATTAAAAACCAGAAAGATTGGGTTTTTTGTTTTATATATGGGAGCATATTATTAGAATCTCTTGATTCTGATATCCCTTATTTCTTTAATATACTCATTCATAGGCAAATTCCCATGCTATACATCATCAAGATGGAGAATAAAATTTACCAATGACATCCTCTCCAATGACATCCATGATAGAAGCAATGCCTCGTTCAGCATAGATACATGTTCAAGGTTATATTTAACTGGCCTGAGTCTGGGTGGATCTAATTCAGATTGTCAAAACATCCTAAGAAGTTATGAGTCTCAGATTCAATAATTATTTTTCAGACCTTTATGAAATATTTGGAAAAGAATTCAGAAATAATTTCGGTTTTAAGATATTCATGAATTAGCTTGATGTTCCCATAAATTTCTTTACTTTTGCCTCCCTACAGTTGTAGTTTTACCACAAGTGATCTTTTAAGTGATGCCATTGCAACAAGAGTTTAAGTAAATCTGAATATGAAAGGTGATACAGGTGTAAACCCATATTAGATATGGGGAAAAAATCCAACAAAAGTTAAAATACTGTTTGTAATGTCTGAATAAAACATTTTTAAAACTATACATATACCTACAAATCCTATGATATATTGCATATACTTATAATTACTATGTCAGATCCACAATGAAAATACATATTAAAATAAAATAGGCCTATAATCTGAAATAATTCTAGGATTTAATGCTTTTATTGTTAAAGCAATCAGTTTATTTTATAAATAACGAAACAAAATGTTGCTAATTTTGAGAGTTTTGTAAGTTGCCCTAAATGTTGAACCTGTTATTTTAATGAGCAAAAACAGATTTATGAATCCAAATCTGAATTGCTAATGTAACCATTTTTACCTAATGGGTGCTAATTTTGTATCAAATAAAGTTCTGCATCTTAGCCAATAGTTCCCCCAATGTAACTGGAGTACAAGTACCTGTAGAAACCAATTTGTTTATTATTCACATATCCTAAAAGTCACAAAGTTAGGCAAATTCAAAAGGTAAAGAACTCTTCAATTCATAACAAGAATGCCTGTTAATATTACCTTACTTACAGGAATTGCTCCCCACCCTATTTCACTTACCTGCTCTGCTGCTTCAGGGGCAATCTGACTCTGGAATAAAGGCACAGCAAACTGTATCTTTTTGGGACTGTTGGGCTCCATGATAATGATGTGAATTGGTCAGAGAGGTGCAGAGCTCAGAAAGACTAACCCCAAGTGGTGTCCGGGATGTGTTTCCTCAGGTATACTCCACTAAGCCACACAGCGTGCTTCGTAATAAATAGCTGTAATTCCAGAGCGAGCAAGTGAAGATGCCGAGCTCTGAGGAACTTCCTTCTTCAACATCCACAGTGATGCCTTGCTTGCCTGTTCCCCTACCAATCCCTTGGATCCTCTCAGCACAATACAGAAAGGAAAAATAAGCTAATTGTGTGCCTCTTCACTAATACACATGCCAAGCATTCACTCAGCAGCTAATTGAAAATGCAATGCTAGCCTTGAAGGACCCGCTGCCCTGGGATTTGAAAGAAAGGCTCTATCCACTGTACATTACTAACCGGCTGCTCAAAAGTGCAATGTAAGCTCCCTCTGAGTATTGCAGGGATGGGCCATTCATTATTGATGAACATCAGGCAGGAAGTTTTTAGAGTTGGGGGCAGGGTTTGGGTATGGAATCATTTCATTTCTCTTGTAGCAACTTATAAGTCAGACACCTTTGCTATTTCACATCAGCCACCAAATAGATGAATGGCCATAGAGGATAAGCCACAACCAATAATATCAGCTATATTTATGCTGTGACATCTGGTTAGTTTAGACTGATCATAGAAGGCAGAGCATCTGTGGTGTAGTGAGGACAGTGTTGCTCTGGAGCTGAGCAGATCTTTGCTCAAGTTCATCTCCACCATTAACAAGCTCTGTGGCCTCAAGCAAATCACAGGCTATGTCTAGGTCCCCATTCCCCCATCAGAAATATAAGGGGTTGGACTCGATGACCTTTAGACTCCCATTCTGTTCCAACTTTCTATAATTGTAGTTCACAGTTTTCATCAGAGTGGAAAGTATTGGAAAGCTAAATTTAGCAAACAGCTTGGAAGTCACTGCTACTGCAATGACCTCTCTCTTATTTCCCGGTGGAGCCACTTACATCTTCTGACTTGGAAGAATACAGAAATGACTGGAAAACATTAGTGGAAACTTAATGGCATTCAACACTGTGGCTTGCTGTCAATAGTGGGGATGTATGCAAAGATAAGGACTTGATCTATAAAAAGAAAATGAAAAAAGGCAAAAAACAAAAAACAAAGATAAGGACTTGAAAAAAAAGCATAAAAGGGCAATCTTCAGAATAGATATTGGCTAGTGGTGAAAGAACAGGGGAACGCTGGCCCGATGGCCATGGCCACAAATGTTAATGTCAAAGAGAAGACAGTAGCATATCCAGGTGACCTTCATTCATTCTACTACTTTTGTGAAGGAAGCCTGAAAATGAAGTTGTTTTAATGAAAAAAAAAGAACTTAAGTTATCTACATCCTTATTTGAGAGCTATTATTTGACTAATACTAGATTTTTTAACACGCTTTTGGATTTATTTAATATATTTAGACATTGACCATTATTCCAAGTGGTCAATTTACAAGTAAAGTTACAAGTAAAGTAAAGGTGGTATTTGCAAGTAAAGTCTTTCTTTTCTTTTTTTAAAATTCTGATTCTGTACCAGGAATCTATCTTGATGATTTAAGTATGCAACATTCTGCTGAAAGAATATAGAAATTAATATGCATTATTCAAGTAGTTTTCTATACCCACTAGGGAAAAGAGCAAAGATGTGGATGTGAAAGCACTTTTAGTTGGCGAACAGTGCTGACCAAGCCAAAAATCTCGTGACAGGTTAATCCCTGTAGTGTCGAACAGAAACATAAATTACAACATTTTATGTAACAGTTACACAAAAGTTCCCAGAAAAAATAATCTGAATCAATATTATTAATGAAGTTATTTCTCTGAATAAATCTTCAAATTAAATAAAAGGAAAACAAGACAATATTTTTAGTGAGGAGTTAATCCAAAATTTCACATATTGTAGTAATTAGGAGCATGTATTTGGCAGCCTTGAGTTCAAACCCTGGCTCTGCTACTTACTAAGTTTATCAGCTTGGGCAGTTAGAGAGCTTTCTTCTTGGGAGGTTTAGATGAGTCATTTCTGAAAAGAGCTTATTACAAGGCCGGCACATAATCACTCAGTAAAAGAGAGCTATTATTTTTCTTTCAACTAGATTTTTCAAAAGGTTTAAAGATATATTTTGTCAACCCAAATCACTAAGAATAATTTAATACCAGTTAGGACTATAGGTGATAAAGTGAAATTCCATGTATGTGTTACAGGTTAAGTACAGGTAAAATGATTCTCTTTAACTAATTGCCCTATTTTCAATAGTTTAACCAGAGACAATACCATAAAGGGACTCTCTAGACCCTTTAAGATTCTTGTTGTTCACGAGACCAACTCCCATGCACCCTTCAAGACTTAGCTGAATATCATGGCCTGTAGGAAGCTTTTATAGATTTACTCCCACATTGGGTTTATTTAGTTTTTAATTTTTTTTAATTTCAGCATATTATGGGGGAACAAATGTTTAGGTTATATATATTGCCTTTGCCCCACCCGAGTCAGAGCTTCAAGTGTGTCCATCCCCCAGATGGTGCACACTGCACCCATTAGGTGTGAATATACCCGTCCCCTCCACCCCCCTCCTGCCTGCCCGAAACCCGATGAATGTTACTACTATATGTGCACATAAGTGTTGGTTGATCGGTTAGAAATAATATGATGGTGAGTACAGGTGGTACTTGTGTTTCCATTCTTGTGATACTTCACTTAGTAGAATGGGTTCCAGCTCTATCTAGGATAATACAAGAGGTGCTAGATCGCCATTGTTTTTTGTGGCCGAGTAGAACCACTCAGCCACATTGAGTTTAAATTCACCTCTTCTGTGTTCCCAAAGGAATTTTTTTGTCCTAATTACGGAGAAATGCTATTTTAAATAGCATTAAATGCTATTTAATGTATAATATTTTCTTGGGTCATCACTCAATTATTTTTAATCTTGATTTCTTGTTGAGGTAGTTTTACTGAAGAAAACCAGAAATCCATGAAGAGAGAAGTAACATCGGAGAGAGGGAACTCCAGGGATTTACAGGACTGAGGCCTGTTTTGAGGAAAGTTTTGTTGATGCCCCTCTGAGGGAAACAGTTCATTAGACAGCCCAGGAAGAGAAGAGTCATGGGGACACAGTCAATCACAGACCAGTGGGGACCAGGGGGCCATAGAGATTTTAGAGTGACCATGTGGACTGTTAAGAAGAGTTTTCAGCTTAGGTCTAGCAAAGGCACAAGAATGACATAAAAAAGAATTGAAATCTATTCTCACCTCTTCTCTACCTATTCTCCTTTTCATTTGTTTTGGTAACGTTCACTTGTATTGATTTCCATAGATTAATGTTAGCCTTCCCCTGCTTTTCATTTTGGAAGATGATTATTAAATGAAATTGGACATTGTCATTATATTGAGTTTTCATAGAAGTGTATTAGTTTCCAAATACCTTCATAAATATTATTCATTCATCAACAAGTATTTATTAAGCATCCCATTCTACACCAGACACTTACAAGGTCATGCAGTGCTGGGCCCTCATATCCACAAGGTCACGAACGACCCCAGTGACACAGAGCTGCTCTCTATAAACAAGGCAGTGATTTCTGAATAGTTGGAGGCTCCATCACCTCTAAGACCATGTGTGCATGATATTCACACTCAACCAGTTTCACTCAATCCCTGAACTAGAGGAAGACATGACAGCATTGTATTCCATGCAAAGAAATGTGGGATTTACTGTGAAGGCAATGAATAGAACTGGAGAGATTTAAGTTTTTAAATGGTCACTGTAGTACCCATATGGAGGTAGATTGAAAGTGGTCACAAGTAGAAACAAGAACATCTAAGGATGTTATAAACATCTTCTCAAAAAGGCCAGGCATGGTGGCTTACGCCTGTAATCCCAGCACTTTGGGAGGCTGAGGCAGGAGGATCGCTTGAACTCAAGACCAAGCCTGGACAACACGCTGAGACCTTGTCTTTACAAAAAAAATTAAAAATAAACAAACAAACAAAATCTCCTCAGGAGATGACAAAAGCCTTAAGTAAAGTAATAGCAGTGAAGATGGAGAGAGGGAGATGGACAGAATATAGTTATTTAATGGAGGTTAATGATAAGAGAGAGATAGAAGAATGGTGAATCTACACATTCAGATTTAGCAGCTGCATATGGGGGTATATTGCTCACTAAAAGAGAGAATGTAAGGATAACATGTAGAGTAGAAAAATCAATTACTCTAGACTTGGGTTAGCCCAAGTGAGCCATCTGGATGGAAATGTTCCTTACATTTTCTCATGATTAAAATTAGTGAAAATTAAATTTTAAAATGAGGATACAACTTTTAATTATTTCATAGAATTGATATGAGGATTCAGAGAAATAATTCATGGAAAGTTCATAGCACAGTGCCTGGTTGAGACAGATGGAATTTTGTGAAGATGGTTGCAATAATATCTTCCATTCCAAGTATTCTTCTGATAGGGCCTGTACTACTTCCCCACAAAGAGGTGGAGTCTAATTCCCTTCCCCTTGAATCTAGGCTGGCCTTAGTGACTCAGCTGTAAACAACAGAAAACAAAGAAAGTGAAGCTTCCTGACTAGTGAGGCCGTGTTGTAAATGTTCCCTATCAGAAACCAGCCACCACACCATGAAGAAGCCAAAGCCACATGGAAGATACAGGGAAGCATTCTGATGGACACCCCCAATTGAGTCTCACCTTTGAGTCAGTCTTGCACAGGTGCCAGATGTGTTAGTTAAGAAGCTCCCAGAGTACTCTAACCCCTAGCTATTCAAGTCACCCTAGCTGTTGAGTCTTCAGAACTGACACCCCAGACATTAGGGTGCAAAGAAAAGCACTCCTGCTCTGCTCTGTCTGCCTCCTCCACAGATACTCTGTTATAGGACACTTTCTTTCAGAACCCAGGTGGCATGCAATGAGAAAACCAAGTCACGTGCAGGGGTCATATGTTGACTCCAGTCAACAGCCCCAGTTGAGCCCAGACGATGAGTCATCACAGCCACCCTGTAAGACACGTGAGTGAAGAAGCCTCCAGATAATTCCAGCCCCCAGCCATGTGAGTCACCTCCAGTTGTTGAGTGTTCCAGCCTTAGATGTAGTGGAGTGGAAACAAGGCATCCCCTCTTTACCTTATCTGAATTCTAGACCTACAGAAAGTGTGAGCATGAAAAACGATTGCTGTGTATACCACTAAATTTGGAACATGGGTATATAGTCAACACTCAGTAATTGTTGGATACTTTCAAAATTATGAGTATTATTTTTGCAGTTTTCTATTTCATATATGAGTTTATAACCCAGAAGAGAGGCATGGCTTGAAGATATACACATAAATACATGAACCATTGTCAAATAAGCCGTTGAAGACATGGAAATAGATAAATTAGTCCAAGCTGTATGTAGTGTGCAAAGAGAAGGAAGTATAGAATTCTCAGAAACCTGAATGTTACGGGGGAAAAAAGAGGACAAAATGGAAACAAAAAAAGATTAGTGAGAGAGGTAGAAAGACCAGGAAAGAATAGTAATATGGAAATTGAGGTTGAAGAGAATTTCTTTAGAAAGAAAGAAATTTCTTTTTGATTAGCACTGTCAAACTGCAGAGAATGTAATTATGAAAATTAAAAAGCATTCACTGAATTTTAGTAATTAGGTAGAGGGAAAAGAGTGGGACATGGGCAAATGAAGAAAAAAGTTTAGACTAGTTCTTAAAGAAAACCTTGGCAGTTAAAAGAAAGTCTCCTTCAAACACAGGTCCTTACAGTAGAGAGTAAGAGCAGGAGTGAAGTGGAGTGAAGATTTTTAGCTTTGTTTTGTAGATGAACGAGACTCGAATATGTCCTGGATTGCAAGGAGGTAGCAAGTGCAGGGAGAGGTTAAGAATACATAAGAGACAGAGGAGAGAGAGGGAGAATTTGTAATATATATATATATATAGTTGTTGTTGTTGTTTGTTTGTTTGTTTTAAGTCGAGGAGAAATAAGATGTGGGCAACTTATTTCAGTTTATACATCTATTTTCTGTGTGGGAATTACTACTCAGGATAACTGAATGGTAGGCCAATATTCTTTCTAGGAGGCCACGGACATGCTTATCTTTCTTAACAATATAAATAAATAAACAAATTAATGAATAAGTAATCTATTTGTAAAATCTTTCAAATTTTAACAATATTTGATGATATAATGTGATAAAATAATGTTATGATATGATTTTATTTAGTTTGGATTCAGAATAACTTCTAAAGTCTCACTCTTGTTGTTAATATGGTTTTCAAACAATTTCCAAAAATTTTGCACAATGTATTGTTAAGTAAAGTAAGAAAGTCAGGTTATTAAATAGTATACCTGTGTCTAGTATAATCTCATTATATATTTAAAAGCACCTATATGTGCTCATGCATTGAACACATATTGACATATGCAAACGCATATTTATATTTTTGTGTGTAATATGTGAAAAATGTTTGCAAGAGAGCCAGGTGTAGTGGCTCATGCCTATAATTTAAGCTATTCCAGAGGCTGAGGGGATAGGATCACTTGAGGCCAGGAGTTTGAGACCAGCCTGGACAATATAACAAGACCCCATCTCAAGCAAAATATGTTTAGAAGAACATATTCTGAGATGTTAATATGGGTTATCTCTGGATGGTGGATTTATAGGTCATATCTTTTCTCTTTATGATTTTCTATCTTATACAATGGGCACATATTAATTTTAGAATAAAAAATTCACTTCCAGAATAGCAAAGATAATTTTTAAAATAATACTTTCTTTAAAAGGCCTTAATTTTCATGAAACAAAAAGATTTTTCACACTTTCCTTTAAATCAGAGATATTTTCAAAGGACATGCTTTGTCTTCTAATTAAGGACAATCTTCTTTGGATGAGATTATTTCCAAAACCATTGAATTTACCTCACTTACTTAATGCAAAAGAACATTGTTCTTAACATTCTTACATTTGCCTATAAAAGCAATATTACAGGGACACAGTGTCTTTCAATATACATTAAACTTGCTGACATATACAATATAATGCATACAAACTACAATAATAATTTGGAACAAATTAAGAGAGTTTGTTAAATTGTTAAATTACTATTATTTTCATAGTTTAGTTTTGTTGATTCTTTCTCTAAATTATGGGTAAAAAATGCAACATATTCTTACTTTTATTGTTATATAGTTAAAAGAGAAACAATAAAAAAAGAAGGAGAGAGTGAGAGAGAAAAGGAACAGGGTTGAAGATGAAGTTCCTCAAACTTTAAGGAAATGTAAATAGTATTACATAGTATCCATGATGTAGTCAGAGTGTGAAATACATTCTGGTATTTCAAGCAAAGACTTGAAAGAACAAATTCTCTCAAAGCCTTGCCCAGTCTCAACTTTTTAGAGACTTTTTCAAAAGAGAATCTTGAATAGACAAAATTTCCTGAAGAAAAACAAAAAACAAAAAACAAAATGGGCAACAAATAAATCCTCAGTAAACATACTATCTCTAGTTTAGTTCTTCCAAACATTTAATCAAATCCCTTATAGAGAGCAATTGACTTCAATTACCCCCAAGAGTTTAGATTCATAATTTTTCAAAGCAAGTTTTAAGAGCCACTTAAAGTCAGTGTCTTATAGCCCCATACAATTGATATCTGACACAATCCTGATAGTCATCAAAATTTTAGTGGACTCTTAAATCCACTCATTTATTTTTCAGGTGTCAGGAAAAGCATTTGGGGTACTACCTTTACTAAGAGGCAATTTTAAATGGTTGAAGAAGACAGGAAAAGACTGTATTCCTAATAGGGAATTTTAAAATATGCGTACCCTTTCAAAGGTTACATGGGTATAGCTTGCGGAAGGTTAGGGACATCCAGTCCAGCGCAGCTGCCAGCCTATTTCACCTTCTCTGAGGGCCAGCAAGATTTCTGATTTATACTTCTCAGTCTAAGGGCTTCTTCCAACTGCGAAGTGACCTTCTGTGGTATTTTGGTCCATCTCCCATTTTACCCCTTCATGCTTAAACATTCTCAAATAGCTTCTCAAAACCCCAGAGCACAACTGGAAAATCTGAGTTCCCCAGAGAGATTCCAGGGAGAGCCCACTCTGTAGACAAGGCTAACATTGAGATGCTTCAGACTTATCTTAATTCTAGAAGAATCCAACCTCAGAGTGGATACCGAATCTTTATGCCAGGGGTATGACCACAGTCCTTTCTAATTACAGTTTGTGACAAGAATAGAATCTGAGTTCTATGATAATATAAAAAAACAGATAAGACTTTTTCATTGAATTTTGATTGTTCTGTGAAATGTTTTAATAGCATCTTCTGTTCAACTCATTTGCACCTGCAAATATACTCTATAGAATCCAAATTGGAATTTATATAACATAGACAAATATCAAGTAAGAAATATTCTCAGAGTATTATCTTCTGTATGTTGTTTTAATTAATATTCAGGACTATCTCTTGGATTTCTGTGGGAAAGAGTGACAAATAGCATATGCATGACTTAAATCAATTCTAGACTTTTTTTCCTTAGTGATTGTTTTTACCTGAAACTCTCTCTACACAACTATATATAAAATCCTTATAATAAACTCCCCCAAGGTAGCATAATTGACTGATTTAAGTTTCAACTCTTAACCCTAAGTCTTCTTGTCTTGAGTAAAATGCTTATACTTAGGAGAATGTTTAAAAGGCAAGATACAGGGAAGAAAAAAACAGGAGTCAAATGTCTCCATAAGACACAAACTAATTAATCCCCAGAAATAGAAAGTTGGTGCTAATAGTAATTGATTAGACAATCTTTTTTAAAAAAAGAAAACAGGATGTAAATGTAAATTAAATATACATGTAATTTGAAAGTCTCATAGAAAATTGATGTCACTGGGGCCATACATTATATGATAGCTATGTTTATACTGATTATGTTTTTACTATTTCAAGAAATGTATGTGATTAGAACATCTCTGTGAAAGGCAGCCAATTGTTTTCTGTATTCTCAGTGTCAGAGAAAGATCTACTTTGCCAAAAAATTCCTTTTCTTCTGACTTTTAACCTCAACAAATGATTAGCTCTCAGTTGACAGCTGAGCACTCACATCATTATAAATCTTGATGAACAGTCCTCTTTTGTCTTGCTTTTTCTGGTAACCTCCATATCAGCTATGTAAATGGTATATACACATATTTAGTACTTTGTATATGGCTCTAAGTTCTAACTTCCATTTAAACAAAAGTAAGTTCTTTATAAAATGATTGCAACTTTTGGCTTCATATTGTTGCAATTTAGCAATCTTCTGGCTCTGACTAAACTCTGAAAAAGGACTGTTCTTGAGTGTTTGCCTATGTTTCCACATACAATGTAGGCTTATTCGCGTCCACAAGTAATCTTAAGTAATGGAACATTAAAAAATAAAATAATTTACTGATTAGAATGAGTCACTTCCAGCAAAAGCAAATGTCTTAATAAGAACATGAAACCTGTATTGAATGTCTTAGGGCGTTTGCGCTGTTCTTGGTCATGTTAGTCTAGAGTGACTCTGGTCTGGTGCAGAAGTCAAAGTTGCTTATTAATCTTATTTATGTCACAGCAACCTGTTTCAGGGATCACCAGTGCTATCCCAGGTCTCTGCTTCTTAAGAATTTGAAATATTATATACTTTTGATGATTTCCTGACCACTTAGCTTTAAAAAATATAATTAATATGTGACTCATTATACTACTTGTGTAATATATGCATAATGAGTTTGGAAGCGAAGAGTCATTCTTAATTCAGAAAGAACATGAAATTTCTAGCAGGTTGTAATGTGTTGCGTCTTATTCTCCAGCACAAATAATGAGTCATGGAACAAAATGGATGATAAGAGAAGGTAATTAAGAAAGTATGATAAGGAAATCAATTTAGCTCATCATCTGGTGCTTCATAGAAAATAAAAATTGAAAACCTTATTATCTAGGCACATCTCAGGCCATGAACCCTACAGTTACCACTGAACTTACCTCTGTCTTGAATAACCCACGCCCTTTCACAATGCTGGACACTTTGTACATGCAGTCACTTTGCTTGGAGCAATCCTTCTGCCCTACCTTTGCTACTTAGCAAATACCTCTTCCTTTAGGACCAAGTTCAAATGCCTCGTCCACTGAAATGTCTTCCCAGAATTCTCCAAGCGGTTTATTGCTCCATCTTCTGAGATTTTGCAAGACTTTGTTCATACATTGTTTTTTGCCCTCTTAAAAATGAATTATACTAATAATTAGTGTAGAAGATGAATACACATTTATTGTCTACATCCACCTCCAAACAAACAAGATGCTTAGCATGACCCTTTCCCAAGCCTTCATTTACCTGCCATGGTGAAATCATCTTTTATTTGCCCACCATTGTTCCTGTATCACACTCCTTTGCCTTCAGTTCATTCTGTCTTACTAAACTGTATTACTAAAGTGTATTCTTTAGTAAGCTTTTTAGAAATGACTCAAAATGACTCATAGGTATTAAATCTTCTAAGTCTTTGCATATCTAGAAATGATTTTTTCTCACCCTCCCACATAAAGCGAGTTTGGCTTAGTAAAGATGTTCAGGTTAGTAATTTTTATTTTTTTCTTTCAGAATACTGATATTATTTCTTCACTATCAACTTGAGAACTCTGCCATCAGCAATCTGAGGGGTTTTTCTCTTGAGAAACTTTCAGGATTTTATATTTATCCTTGGTATTCTGAAATTACATTAGGGTGTGTCTAAATGTGGGTAATGTTTCTCTATTCATGCTACTCAGAAACCCTTTGGATCTTTTCAATATTTTGAATGACTTGCTGTCATGCTAAATACCTTCACAAGTTTGTGGTTTGGAGTTGTTATTTATATTTATGATTGAGCATCTGTATCAAACAGGATTGTTAGAATGTATTTCATCAGATCAAATGAAAACTTCTTTTACTGTTGATGAATATAAATTCTGCATATAGAAGCTTGCCTCGGGTGTTTGACAGGAGGGCCACAATGGAAAAACTTACAGGGCATACAGATAACTTTTATTTAGGGTCTGGGGGCTCACCACCCCCACTAGTTGTTGTACATTACCTGGTATACTGTCTACTCTAGGAGTATCCTGTATCAAACCCCTACTTCAGAGTACCTCTCTCCCAAATTTGTCCTGTGGACCAAGGGATTCAGTGGCCCTCCTTCCTTTCCCCTTCTTGCTGTGGACATGAAGGTTCCAAGTTAGCTCAGGCTCTGCTTCCCTGTACCTCCAGCATCAGCCTTCACAAAAGGGACTCTCCAAGGGAAACTACCGTACATTAAACAGTCCTCTAGGCTTATCTTGGAGCCAACACTGCTGGTGCCAGCTGGTGCTTACTGAAGGTGGAGGGTGGGGCCCAGATTATTCAAATAAAGTCTTTAATTACTTGCCCTGAAAGCTGGCCCAGGGGCCCCTTCCACTCTTTGATTTGTTCAATCTGAGCTTGATATTTCTCCTTAGCTTCCTTAGGAAACGCTGCTGTAACAATGTAGCACCTTTTACAACAGCCTCCATGCCACGGTCATCTCTCTTCTGATGCTCCAATAGGATGATTCTGCCTGCTCTTTACCTTCCAAGAATCCCTTAAAATTTCTTATCTGCGTTCATTCATCTTTTAAAACTGTGTATTATGAATTTATTAACTACTAAAATGTTTTCTGTCATTTCAATGTATTTTAACAGAATTTCTGCAGTTCCAACAGGCACAGAAGAGGAGTTAGCACGTTTTGGTTCATAAATTTCATGAATTTATGGCACTGTACATTAGAGTAAGTGTTTTATGTTTACATGAGTCTCTTCCATTAGAAAGTAATTCCCAGCTGGCAGTAGCAACCTCTCAGTAATCCCACTGCCCGGCCCAGTCATCTGTAAGTGGAGAGACTGCATAAGAACGGGCACAAAAATTGGAAAACACGGTGGCTCATGAAAGAGAGAATTCTGATTTTTCTGTTAGTGGAAAATACCATCAGAAACTGTTGAGGAGCGGAGAGAAGAGAGTGTGTTTGGAGCAAATGATGGAAATGGATAATGGAAAACTTTTTGAGTGACATCTAGGTTGTTCTTGACACTTTGCTGAGTTCTAGTTCTTCCATTTGGTTAAGAGAACATGGACTACAAAATTGCCAAGATTCTTTCCCTTTTACGCACTGTATGATTTTATGAATTAGGTATTGGAAATCCACACACCTTACCAGACCATTGATCTCACAGTGTCTCCAGATAGAAGCCGTATGGTTTGCGCTTATCCTAAAACTGTGAAAAACTTATTCTTTTCTGTGATTTCTGAACAGCTCTTGTTTCCCTTCAGACAATTCTCCACTACAATCTTTGTTTTTTTCCCTTTCAACCACCATTTCCCTATGATTTACTTTGTAGCTAATTCCACAAATGTTAGGTAAGACATTAACTGATAAGGAAAGCACGAGCCGATATGGACTGAAGGCAGATGCTTTATATAGGTATACACAATTTTTGAGGCAATATTTATCTGTTACTTTTCAAGACTTTTTTTCAGTTATAAAGAGAAAAATTAACATACAAATCGTGATGGAACAAATCTGCCAACAAAAGGCTAATTTTTTTTTTTTTATCATTGGAGACTCCTACAATGGCCTCTAATTCTATAGTATGACTATCTAAATTGAAAACATCATTAATTGGCTACCACAGAGTCCTACGACACTTAAAAAGATAGTCATACTAGTAAAATGATATATGGTGTCATTGATATGGGAGGATAAGCAGACAAGTATACTACTCAAATCTTTCTCAAACTATAGTCCATGGTCAGTCAGCCCCTCCCACCTGCCTGCTTTGAGGTTTCAATCTACAGAAAATGACAACTTTTTTAATAGTCTTATACTTCTCCACCTAAAATATAAGGGTTTTTTTTTTTTTGCAGTTGATACTAAAATGACTCATTTCCTATTCTTCATGTTCACACAGATGTCCCACATACTTTTGCTAGGGTGCCTCAATCTTAAATTGGAGCTAGAAAGTTCTAGGCTTAGGACCAGCCAACCTAAAATTTTTTTTTGTAAAAGGTGTGTAGTAAGTAGTTGATAAGTTGTGTAGCATTAAATTTTGATGTGTATAGAGCAAATTCAAACAGAAATAGCTCTTGATTTCTATGAATACACAATAAAAGAGAGAACTTATTGATTCAGAACCAAATGACTTAAAAATAGAAAATAAGTTTATCAGTTCAATAAATAAATAATATTTAGCATCCATTTTATATGTAGGGAGAGTATTTTTTCATCAATATCAGCTTTCCTCAAAATGAGGTTTCCAGATTCATGGGAGGTTCTTACAAAATCTTTAACTGTGAGTATTCAATTAACTGACAGTTTAAAAAAAACAAGCCACACACCCAGAATAGCTAAAGTTTACAGACTGAGACTACCAAGTATTGTTGAGGATGTAGAGCAACTGAAATTCTCATACACTACTAGTGGGCATTATAATGCTATAATCACTTTGGGAAACTATATGACAGTATACACTAAAGCTTAATATATGCGTAGTCTATGCAATCAACTCTCCTCTCAGGTACTTACCCAACATATCTCCCAGAAATACAGACATTTGTGCCTCAAAATATACTTAAGCGATTTATAACAGCATTACTCATAATAGCCCCAAATTGGAAACAGCCCAAATGTCCATCAGCAGTAAAATAAATGGTGAAGCAGCCATATAATAGAATACTCCAGAGCAATGAAAAAGAATGAACAACTGCTAGATGCTACAACATGGGTGCATCTCCCAGTAAGTTGAATATAAAAGCCAGACTTAGAAGAGTGCATACTGTATGATTTATTTATAAAAGACTAAAAAGCAAGGAAAACTAACTATTATCAGAGTATTGGTTACCTTTTCAAAGGTCTGTTGACCAGGAAAGGGTACAAGGAAGACTTTTGGGTGCTTGTATTATTCTATATCCTGATCTGGTGCTGCAATTACCTTCAGGAATAAGGACTCACTGCCCACATCAAGGCTGCAAAGACATTGTTTGTTCACTATGTTCCCCCTCAAGTTCATGTCGTTGCAGTGTATACAGATGTTGCTCCATCCACATCCCTTGGGTCCTCCTTAAGATTCCTATGCCCAACCCCAGCTTCTGTATGTTGTACTTTTAACAGCTTACAGCTATAATCTTCAGGGGACTGTCCTTGGCTTACTGCAGTCGCTTTGGCCATACTTCCACAGAGTGGGAAGTGCCAGGGAGCTTATGTCTCCCACAGGGCGACCTGTGGCCAATGACTGACTGGTGCGAAAGAGTGAAAGCCCAGCTCCTTTCCCTCAAGTCAGGACAAACTCTGAAATGTAATTTCCTACACACAGTTCCCCATAGGATCAGGCTGAGGCTGGGACTTGACTTGAAATTGTTCCATTGCTTAGCTTCTTCTCCTTCCCTGTCCTGCTTCCCCTCAGCCTTTATGGTTTCTTCTGGGAGTACTTCCTCAACAAATCTCTTGCTAGGGACATGACACATTCTTGGATCAGAGTCAGTCCCTGAGAATCAGATTGAAAATAGGCATATTGGAAACCCAGTTACCACATGCATGTAGCTTTCTTTCCCCCACTACCCTTGAAAATACTTAACTCTACTTTCTGTGTTGCCTAGTCCCTCTTAGGAATTAAGCCTTGAAGTCTCCCATTAATTAAATGGGCACCCAATCTGGGAGGCATGACTCAGGAAGCATTTATCATTTATTTGCACATTAGCAAAATGCAATGGTAAGATGAGCAACGCAGTCATCTGACAAGAACCTCAGCCACTAGAAGACTCAACACTGGCTGGTGCATGTTGCGGCAAGGGATAGTGTTCAGAAAAGGTCCCAAGTACAAGTCTTGCTTGGAAAGGGCAGCTGAGTGGAGCAATTGAGACAGATCCCTCAGGTACACTAGGGGCATTATCAGATTTGATCACCTGGCATAGGAAGAGAAGAAAGAATACTCAAAATAGAAATATTAATAGTTTTGAGCAGATGAAAATCTGATTTCATGAATTTTATCTAGGACTATGCATGAACTGGATAATTTATATTTATTAATTCTATGTATAAACAATGGAATGAATGCATATTATGATTCAATAAGTTAAAGGGACTCACAATATTTTTAAGTGGTTGAGAACAAAGAAATTACTACCTGTCCCAGATAAAGCCCAGATAGCTTCATGAATTGAGTGGGATTTCAGGAGCTTGCTTGATAAGAGTTAGCACAGTTATCCAGTGGAAAAGCACATAATACTATGTATTCCAATTCAAACAGTTGATGAAATTCTTTTTTTGCCCAAAATCCATTTTAAGGTTTAACAATATGAACAGCTGGTGGTGGTGAGCTTTAGAATAAATTACAGAGTGAGTCAATAAACATAAAATTATGTAACATTTCAGATAGAAATTTCAAAAATAATACATTTTAGATCTATACTTCACAATTTCAATTTATTTGCAGTATCTAAAGTAATCTTAAATTGGCTTTTTTAAACATATGCTAAAAGATGTTATACATTACATAATTGATTTAATTTGGAGTGAATGATAATTAAGATTACCATAAGGAAGTATAAATAAAATGAATAAAACCAAAAAATTATAAAACATAAAAATATGCATAGACAAAAGACAGAAGTACACCAACATTTTGATGCTTATCTCTGTATGCTAAAATTGAAGATCATTTTATTTTCTTCTTAACAATCAAGAGAAGTTTTATTTATGAAAAAATGCGTAAGATCCTCCCTCTAATTCAAATTTCCCTCAAATGTCACTTGAGCATGGACATGTTTTAAAAGTATATTACAAAGGCTTGTGTGAATTAAGGTGGAGAGATTTATTTTGATCTCTTCATATATTGCCCAGAAAACGTACTCAAACAGGAAGCCTCACAGATGCTAATAGAACTGTTTTGTTGAAGGTGTTGACATAAAACAATCAGATGTTTTTCATAACATCTATTTCCTTGATTGACAAAGCCTAGAGGGGACGGATAAGCACATTTAAACACACACACATGACCTTTACCTGGTGGAAAGGAGATTATATTTGTGCAGGTCTCCCTTAAGTAATTGCTCTATGACCCCCTTTCAGGTTTTAAATGTCAACCAATTTGAAGGTATGGTAAAGAGAAAAGAAATGTGGAACAAATTTCAGATAAAAGGTACAGCTGATGAAAACAGGATTCTTGTTAAGGGAGTTTTCAAATATCAAGTTTCCATCACACTGAAAGGTATTAGTTGTGACTCCGTGTGATGATTTATCTCATATTTTGCATTTCCTGTGAGTCACACCTTTCATCCGAGCATCTTAGAATATTTTATAAACACAAAACCTCAGTGACATCTGTATTATTTTCTTTGTTTTATAAATGGACTGATAAGTCATCAAAGAGCTTGTAAAATTGGCAGTGATCACTAGGATGAGACTGATTCTGTATGGGCACCTCTGCCCATGATGGTCCTCAAATAGGAATTGAGTACTCCGCAGCTTCCATCCTAGTACATCCTGTTAACATGCAACCCATGTCCTTAACTTAATAAAAAAAACATTCACGGAGACAACTTTAGGGGAAAAAAATCTCTCTATATACATATGTTCAGACAAATACTATCCATAGATAGAGATAAGAAGGTATCATAGAAAGGATTCATCATAGTGAAGTGACAATAAACTGATAAATGCTAGAGAAGCTGGAGCCTAGCCCCTGACTGTGGATGGCTGCCTTTGTTCACAGGGCTGAGAACATAAAGGGGAAGTCTGTAGGCAATAAACAGAAAGGTAGAATAGTTGGAAAACTTTTTTCTAACCTTTTTGTCAATTATGATGTTTCTGACAGTTCTTAACTCTTCATCAGAGGTCAGAGGTTTCCAAACTTTCTTGGTTCGTAGCTCCCTAACATCTCAGTCAATTTCACCATGTCTCTAGGCCAAAAGAAATACCTGTCAGTTCCAAGTATTAAATAATTAAGTCCCAACTTAATAACAGTAGTTGGCATGACGTCCGACAGATGGCGCTGTGCTTTCTCTCCAACATTTAAATTATTCCGCGGTGCCCCTGGAACTCACTGCGGCGGGGCTGGCAAGGTAAGTGAGTGTCAGGACGCCTGGGCACCGCAGGTTTGGAAACCACGGCTCTAGATCAGACCTGAACTAGCTGGCGTTAGCAGCATAACTGGTCTTGATAGATGGAATTTGAAAACAGATAAAAGGAATTCCATGGAGGTGTCTTTTCCTCATTGTAGAAACTCCAGAAATTTATCTGGTTCCAGTAAAAGGGTATATCGGTGTCTTTTAAGTCTAATTGCTATTTGGCTCACCCCAGTAAAGAGGGGAAACAGCTGATCTCTCTTTTGTGCAACACACAGGAAGCCTATATCAAGGTTTAGCTATCTCCCCTTCAGACAAAAAAAAAAAAAAAAAAAACTCCAAACTTATAACACCTACCTCTAAGTTGGTTTGTTCTATTTAATCGTTTTCTTTTTCGTTGTCCAAGAATCATTGTCCAATCCACATAGCCTTAAGAATAACAATATGAATAAAATTAATTTTTGTTTGAATCACACTGAAAGAAATACACAGCTTTTGTAAAAATACTGTAATTTTATTTGGTACAGTCAAACTTATAAGCATAAATGAAATTTGTTTTCTGGGACTTAGACGTGACCCTAGGAAGAAATAGGCAGTCCTCTGGCCAACTGATACTGAACTTTGTTAACAAATCTGTGTGCTTGCTACTTGGATGAAAGATGCTGCATGTATTAAGATGCCCTGGATAGAGGAAGTAGTCGTTTTAAACAAATCTGCAGATGAGAAAGTGCAAGAGTAGAATGCTTTAAATTGCAGGCATTGATTCTCAGTGAAGCTGTTGTGCACACAGGCAACTCCATGAGGCATGTATTTGGAAGAAAAGCAGCAGGAATTTATTATTGATTTACTTTTTTCCAATGATTAGTAGTTCTCCTAAGCCACACCAAGAATGCCAGAGAGTTTCTAATCAACCTTTGATGAGAGTGGAATACTCTGTTCAGAGATAAGTACAATTTCTTTTTTTTTAAGCACTGTATATGGAGTGCCTGCTAAGTGCCAGGCACTGTTTAGGTTGAGTAGAAGAACAAGGGCTGTGGTAGGGGATGCACAAGGAAGGCTCTTGCCCTCACTGAGCTGAGCCTGGTGATTAAGAACAACAGGAGATTTTTGAAACTCAGAGGAAATGAAGGAGATGTCAAGGCAATTCACTTTCCTCTCTTATGTCAATTTACTCTTTTTAAATGAGTGAGTTTGGACTACATGATCTCTAAGCCCTAATATTCTGATTCTAGCACCATACAAAGTTCACTTCAAAGTCAGCAAAAGAGTTGCAGCAACATAAATAGACCTCAGGGTATAAACACTATGTTATCCAAAGGGAAAATAAAGATGACAGGCTACACGTTTTAAAATAAACTCACTGTGGTTTTTAATTCTCATTTTCAACCTTGAGTTTTATGAGTATTGATTTCCTAAGAAAAGAAAGCCTACAACTTCTACCTTCCTTAAGTACCTTTCTACTGATTCTAAATAAGGCCATTAAAAATTTTCATGCCTAATATATATAACTTTCAGTTTAAAAGTCCTCATACCCTTACCCAAAGGACCTTTCTTATGTAACTATAATGAAAGGTTTAATTTTGGGAACACACAAAGCTAAGCTTGACATCTACTGAGCATTGCCCCCCAAAAAACTTCATTGTGAAATATTTCAAACATTGATATAACATGTCATTGAAAACATAATGGGATGGGCAAACTGAGGGGCAGAGACATGACATTGTGATTTATTTAAGGTCACAGAATTATCTTATATATCTGTTTCATATTGATCCTATTTTATTTTTCCCTCACTGTAGTACTATGGGGAAATTTTCCTACTCTATAGACAAGGAAATTGAGTTTCAGAAATAGTACATTCTTGTAATAGTAATGGATTTGAAACTAGGTTTACCTATCTCAAAAGTTCTTGCAGTTTTCCCTTCTACCATGTGATCTTCTAGCACTAATCTCTACTTTCCAAATTATACAAAAAGGATATCTTCGTTTTTCTTCAAAGAATAAGGAAGCAAATGTAGAATAGGGATGGAGGTGAAATGCGATGTTAAAGAACTACCATTCTCCTGCCCCCAAATGTTTCCAGACTTATCTTCCCCTTAACCCTTCCCAGACCTTGTATGCACACACATTAGACTATCACGGTTCCTGGACTACACCCTATCCAGCTTTAAACTCTTACTTTAATCACTTCTCCTCTAGAATTTTTTTTCTTTCATCTTTGTTTGCTAAAAACCTATTGATTCTACAGTCCATTTCATGAGCCACTCCCCTTCCATGAAAACTCTTTATTTCCCCAAATTTGATAAAATATTGCCCACTGCAAATTCTTAAGTTCTTTGTTGGTCCCTGAGGTACAGTGCAGTATGTAGGAAGGGAATGAATGTTAGAGTCAGAAGTACATGTTTCATAGTCTTGTTCTTCTGGTCGTTGGTTATGGGAGCTTGGAAAACTTCCTTAACCTCTGTGAGCCTGTTTTCTCAATTACAGAGAGGAGAAAAGAATTCCTACTGAGACAATAGCTACCTCACAGAGTTGTTAAAATGATTATATGATACCGCAGTCAGTGTTAAAATGTAAAAAGAAAATGAATATATTATTTCTCACAGTTAAAGATAAAACTTTGGTAGGTCCATAGCTTTTGTGTTGACTCTTAGGTAATGTTTTGGTATTAAACATTCCAGTCTAGTCTAATAATTGCAAAACTAGAGTTCAGTCCAGTAAATAAATAAAATATCTAAACTCTTACTCAGGGTCAAGCTTTCCCCATTCCCAGCGAGGAGGCCCAGGGTGGGGCTAGGGGGTGTGGCCGGTTTCTTAAGCAGTTCCTAGCTCTGCCTCCTCCCACACTGTGTGAGCCAAAGTCTGGCCTCTCCACAGTGAGACTAGGGAGAGAGGGACTAGAGGAAGGGGCCAGGTAATATGGCTGGTATAATGTAGCTTCAGAGCTGTCTGGACTGCAGACCCTTCCTTGGCTGGACACTTTGTTGGTTCTCTGGTGCTCCTCACTAAAGATCTGCAATACAGTTGCCCTGACACTATCAGTGCTTCCTCTGAGTAGCTGTTCTGAACATCCAGCAAGCCACTATTTCTTCTTGTATCGTAACCCACTGAGATAGTCCTTTTGGAAGAGTGTCCCTTTTAAGATAATCCTGGTCACCTCACTTTTGCAGGAGTGGGGATGGAGGTGGTCTCATTTTGTCACCAGGAGACAATTTGAGTAAAAGTGCAGCCTACTCCCCAGTGAATTCTCTTTATACCTCTTGACTTCAGACTTCTCAGACATATGTCAAACACCACTATGTCCCTCAATCTCCAGGACACAGATATCACAACCTCCTCATGGTTCCCATGAAGCCCCTCTCATCAGCTTGAGCTAAAGGTAAAGCATTCTGCTATTTCTATGAGGAGGTGGCAGAGAAAATTATTCAAAGCTCACCAAAAAATCTCTCTACTCTTCATCTTTTACCTCTTACGTTAGCCAGGGTCCGTGACCACACTGGCAGAACCACCTTGTTATGCCTTAGCAAAGCATGCACATGGGATCTAGCACCTCCATTCAGCCTCTGGGGCATTGCCTGGGGGCAAGAGAATTGTTCCTTGGAGTCTTTTATATTTTTCTTTGTCTTTGGGCTCCATTTTAAAAACCTGCTGCACAAATAATGGGCCCAAGGAGCAGCAGAACCATGAATATGAAAGTCATCAGAAACCAAGGGTGCTTTTCTCTGTTTTTCCCACTTTCTAGCCAAATACTACTTTAATTTCTGCCATAATCTATTTTGTTGTTTCTGCCCGAACTGGCCTTTTTTGTTTTTCTATTGAGCATACAAAAAAAATGGCCATTTCAAGCTTCCAGTGTTATATGTTTGCTCCCACGATCAGCAGAAGCTGACTAGTTTGAATCCCACTTCAAAATTCCCAGAGAGGGAAGACAGTTGGCTTCATGTGGACCATATAATGATCTGTGATCCAATCAGCTTCATCCAACAAACAGGCTATAAGAGCCTATTCATCTGGGCAGGGAAACTCTCACAGAAAAGTTGGAGCAGGTACCCCCCAAAGTGTCAGAAATACATAGAAAGAAACATCAGCACATATGCCAGTGCCTGGCACAAAGCCTAGCATAAGTATTTAGTATGTTTTTCTTCACTTTCAAGACATTTATTCTTCTCTGAGTAATTAGAGATACTAGACATTGTGGTTATCTCTCCAATATTTACTCCCCCCTTTCTTAGCCACTACCCAGATTTTCATTCAGATAGCTTCACCGACCCTGGGCATCTCACATTGGCAGTAGGGCAAGTAGCTGAAGCCCAAACTAGTGAGCATGATTCCTCTCCCTGCTCACAGTTATCTGTACCAACATGACCAATTCAGGCTGATGAGATCAAGGGAGAGGTTTTCTGGAGGAAAAATTCCTTCTTGTGAGAACACTACTGGAAACGATTCCCTCTTCCTCCACAGACGTGCGTGGAGAAGGACATCGTCATGGAAGTTGACATGACTGTTTTGTGACCACAAAGTGGAACCAGCTTCAGAAGAAGCCAACCCTACAAGATGCAGTGAGGAGATGAAAGAAAACTGTTGAGCAGCTGACTCAACCCAACCCTGGAGCCAACTTACATGTCAACTTCCAGTTCCATGAGACAATAATTCCCATCTGTCATTTCAACCAGCTTCAGTTGGATTCCAGAAAGACCTAATTTGTCTATTCACCCAAAATTCTAACATGTCAGGAAAAAATGTCAGTGAGTATATTTGCAAATGATTCTGATGGTTCTGAGAGGAAGCTATAAATGGACTGTAGAGAAAAAAAACAGAATCAATGATGAAAATTCCAAAAAGAAAATGATAAAGGCAATATCAAAGCTTCTCAGGGAATATACTAGATACATAGAAAACCTGGGAAAGGAATGTCAAGAAGTTTTAACTGAATCATAGGAAACTGGTTAGTTATAGTAAGGGGTGATACTTTGAGGTGACCCAATCAAATGTCAAGTGAATTGTCCTCTAATTTTACCTGAGGGATATTGTTGTAATTGCTCAAGAAATTAAAGAAAATGCAAAAAAGTTTATAAAACCTGGGGTTACTTGAGAAAATAGTTTGGCTAAAAATCTTTAAATGTAAAAATACAGGAGATGACATGAGATCAATCTTTCAACCCAAAGAAAGGAAACAAAAATAACAAAACCTTTCTTAGGTAGGCGAAGAATTCTGAAAGTGAATAGAGCAAGTGAGTAATCGGTGAGTTTTCAAAGGGACTCTTGCCCTGCTTCCCCTCCAGGTTGGGGTGGGGTGGGCAGTAAGCTAGATGACAGAAAACTCCCGAAGAGCTCTGATTGATGGGCAGAAACACCCTTTCCTTAACCTGGGCCTGGAATTCCAATTGGAGGAAGCCTCAAAGAGTACTCTATGCCAGACTGGGGTGGGTGCCACAAAGAAGAAATGGTAAGAGGGCTTATTTAAACTAAGAAGACCTAAAAGAGCACCAGGTGTGCAGCTGCCTCACTCCCATCCGCAGAAGTGTCCACATGTCCAAGTGGGAGTTGTTGCAGCCCTCAGCAGGGGCCATAAGGAAAAGTCCCCCAAACCAGAGGATGAATATGAATCATGAAAAATCTGAAGCATTAGCAGGAGTTGAGAGGGGCTGCAATCAATAGAAGTTAGTCTTCTTTCCTCAGACATAGTGACTGCTACACCATTTGCTGGCATTCTATTCCAATACAATATATCATGCTATTCTTAGGCAAGAAAAAAACAGTATTTTTGCTGGCATAGTATTGTTATTTTGTTCTGTTTTTTTTTAATGATGCAGCATCCCATGAAGGCATAACTGCTTACACAATTTACTCTCCCACTGAAAAAAATTATTGTTTAAAAAAAAACTAGACAAAATACATGAAACAACTGATTTTACACATTGGACAAGATAGGATTGTATTTTCTTAGAAAAAGGAACAAAATAAGATGAACCCTATGATTGCCCCAGCAGTTTCTGGACTGCAGCACAGGGAGGCAAAACCAAAAGAGATCCTTGAAGCTGCACTGGTTGAGGAGACAGAAATCAGAGATAAGAGAGACTGAGGCAGCTAGAATTTGCAAGGCAGATTACCAGAGAGAATAGAGCTGTGCCAAGAATGAATGAGCTCTACAAATCTGCATAGAGATAGCATTAAGTCTTTGGTGGAATAGCAATATGTGTAGGGCAGAGTGAAATTCAACAAAGCCAGACTAAGAACAACTGCCAGGGAAAGGAAAGGATAGTTACTAGGGAGCTGTAAACCAAACCATTCCCAGAACTCTCATATACCTGGGAATCATTTGAGTTCCCACCAGTGAGAATGGAAAAATATTGTTGAATATACTGGGCATTCCATAGAGAAACAGAAAGGTCAGGGGTTAGTTAAACCACCTTTAGTACAAAGGGTACTAAAAAACTGATGTACTAAAAAATTGATACACTGAAAAACTGAAAAACAAACAAAAGGACCAGACTTATTCATAAGTAGCTTAATTCCCTGACAGGACAATGTCCAACACTCTTTAAAGGAATACCACAAAACCCAGCACTCAACAACAAAAAGTCACAAGGTCCAGTGTCTAATAATATGAAGAAGCTGGGAAATATGTCTCTTAACCAGGAGATGAATTAGTTAATAGAAACAGGCCCAAAAATGACAGACATGATGGAATTAGCAGACAAAGACTTTAAAACAGCTATTATAAAAATTATAAATATGTTCAAAAGTTCAAAGGAAAATATGAACATAATGAGGAGAGAAATGGAAGCTATAAAAAGGACCAAATGAGACTTCTGAAGGTGAAAAATACAACACTGGAAATAAGAATTCACTGAATGATATTAATAGCAGGTTAGATACAGCAAAAGAAAAAAAATTCTATGAACATGAAAACATAAAGAGAAATATCCAAAACAAAGCAGTGGGGAGAGAGGTGGGAGAGAGAGACAAACACACACAGAGAGAGAACAGAAACTTAGAGACCTGAGAAACAATATAAAACATTTAATATACATGTAGTTGGAATCCCAGAAGGAGTAGGAGGACAGAAAAAAATATCTTAAGAAATAATGACTGAAAAAATTCCTAATTTGATGAAAGTATAAACCCACAGAACAAAGAATCTCATCCAAGAAACTGAAGCCACACCAAGGCAAGGCATAATCAAATTGCTGAAAACCAGGGCAGTAGTCCCCCCTTATGTGTGGTTTCATATTTGGTGGTTTCACTTACACATGGTCAACTATGGTCCAAAATCATTAATGGAAAATTCCAGAAATAAACAATTCATCAGTTTTAAATTGTACAGCATTCTGAGTAGCATAATGAAATCTCATGCCATCCCGCTCTGTCTTGCAATCCGTGTTTTGTAGTGTATCCATGCCGGATATGCTAACCGCCCCTTAGTCACACAGTAACTATCTCAGTCATCAGAGATCCACTGTGGCAGTATCACAGCGCTTGTGTTCAAGTCACCCTTATTTTACTTAATAATGGCTCCAAAACTTAGGAGTAGTGATGCTGGCAATGTGGCTCTGCCAAAGAAAAGCCGTAAAGTGCTTCCTTTAAGTGAAAAGGCTAAAGTTCCTGACTTAATAAGGAAAGAAAAAAAATTGCCTGCTGAGGTTGCCAAGATTCATGGTAAGAACAAATCTCCTATCTGTGAAATTGGGAAGAAAGAATTTGTGCTAGTTTTGCTGTCACAAATCAAACTGCAAAAGTTACAGTCACAGTGTCTGACATTAAATGTGTGTGTAGAAAATATTGTTCAAAATATTGTTATGTCACTGCTTATTGGAATTACAACTCAGAAGTAATCACCCTATGCTTCCCACTTTGATAGAAAATATAATTAATTATGTGAACACACTAAAAGGAAAAATTCTAAAGTTGGAAATAGAGACAAAAGGTTGATTCTCTAAGGGTATATAGCTTTGTTTCAACCAATTTCCTATAAATTAAAGTATATTACAACTCTAAAAAAGTAAATGTTAATTTTTAGAAAACTGATAGCAATTCAAATGAATTTTGTCCAATAGCATTTCAAATGCATTTTGCCCTGTAGATACACATGTAGTTTCTTTCTGGTAGAAAAGATTAAAACTCAAGGTTTTAAATTTTAATTTAATGGTCTTAATCCAGCAATTTTTTCTATTTACTATAATATTTCTGTTTGTCCTGCACATTTTTCAATTAGCTTTACTATTCTTCTAGTTTCTTAAGTAATTAATTCAACCAATTTTTAAAATTTTATATTTGTAGAAGAGTCATGTTTTTAATGTTTTTTGAAAATTGTAGTTTGATATACTTATCACATGCAAATGGACATGATGAGTAAGTTTAGTTTTAGAGAATTAGAAATCTTCATTTCTCAATTCACAATTGCAAAGATGTGGAAACAACCCAAGTGCCCATCAATACACAAGTGGATTAATAAAATGTGGTATATGTATACCATGGAGTACTATTCAGCTATAAGAAACAACGGTGATATGGCACCTCTTGTATTTTCCTGGCTAGAGCTAGAACCCATTCTATTAAGTGAAATATCCCAAGAATGGAAAAATAAATACCACATGTACTCACCAGCAAATTGGTTTCACTGATCAACACCTCAGTGCGCATATAGGAATAATATTTATCAGGCGTAGGGCAGATGGGAGGGAGGAGGAGGGGATGGGTATGTACATACATAATGAATGTATGTACCATCTGGGGGATGGGCATGCTTGACGCTCTGACTTGGAGTGGGGAGAGAGGGCAAGGCAACATATGTAACCTAAACATTTGTACCCCCATAATATGCTGAAATAAAAAATATCTTCATTTCTTCACATTTAACTCACAATGAATGAATTAAAAACCCACCTCACTGGTGTCATAAGATCAGTCAACCTTGCCCGGGGTTGTGACAACCAACTGTTCTCTCCTGTCCGGGGTTGTGACTCAACCCTTTGTCCAACATCTCCACTGTATATGTTACCTGCCCATTAGTCATCGACATCGTCCACTCCTGACATCCAACCATGGAAATTGTCTTGGCTCGATGATCCAAGATCACAATGCTTCCATCATCCATCTCACTTCATCTCATCAGGTAGGCATTTTATCATTTCACGTCATCACAAGAAGGGTGAGCACAGTACAGTAAGACATTTTGAGAGAGTGAGACCACATTCACATAAATTTTATTACTATGTATTGTTACAACCATTCTATTTTATTAGTAGTTATTGTTCATCTACTACTGTGCTTAATGTGTAAAATAAACTTTATCATGCATATATGTATATAGGAAAAAACATAGTGTATATAGAGTTTGGTACTATCTGTGGTTTTAGGGTTTCATGCATCCACAGAACCTCTTAGAAGTTATTCCACATGGATAAAGGGGGACTCCTATATACAGATCTTTTTCAACTTATGCATATCACTGATGTTCATTTTAGGAAAACAGATGGATATGAAAAACAAGCATGGGAAAACTATAAACTTAAGAAATACCCCCCAATTTTTTTGTCCCTTGTCCTTTGTCTAGAGTCCCTAACTTCCTTCTGGTCCAGTGATAGGAAGTTCTATTAGATTGTTTCCTTTTATGTGAACTTTGAAGTTCATAAAGGTTGTTCCTTCATCTCCCTGAGAACTATGTTAGACAAAGGGCATGTGGTCTTCTTTCTATAGGAAGTCCTTCTTTTTTGAGGCCATGTTCTATAAATGTAATTGGAGTTGAACAGTGAGTGTCTCATCTAAGAATACCCAGTCTGTACCATATCCACTTCCCCAGGGACACTGACACATAAAGGTTGTTGTTGCTATCTGGTGGTGGTGGTGGTGGTGCTTTTTCTCACATAACAGTCAAAAGATGAGGACTAGGGTGGAGTACTGAGGATAGCAAAGTCCAGGACGGCAGTCTATCTTTCTCTGGTGTTGGAGAATCAGTCCTATATCACAACAGTGGTAGGAGGGATTATAAGGCTTGACCCTTGTCTTCTAATTGGAGTGAGAAAAATACTAGACAAATAAACATAAACTAACACACAAAAAATTATCCTGCCACAGTAAATCAGAAATAAAGATCTGACTGACATTCATTATGTAAAACTGGACTAATTAAATGACAAGGAACTAAATAGTGAGATTCAAACCATCACTCAATATTAGGTCCTGAGTTAATTATTTGAGCAAATTGGGTTTGCTTCTTTGAAGTAAATAGCTTTCAACCCAGCAAAAATGACTGGTTTCAAACAGTGGAAAGCAACTTGCATGAAACATGCATAGAATTGCTAACTCACAGTGAAGAATTCCATATGAGTCCTTATGAGGGTTGGGAAACACAAACAAGGAAAGCTCATTCACATTTTTAGGTTTTCATAAACAAGGATGACAGAGAAAAAGATGAGCTGCTGATGTTTTTCCATTTTATTCTGAGAACATTTCACTCTGGAAATTATCATCAGGGCTAAGATCTTTGTGTTTGCCATATTAAGATTGTTGTACAAAGAAGGCAGCTCAACTGGTACTTACTTAGTTACTGTTGACACTGTAAATGCATGCTGTACAGGGAAAGACACGCAGGGGCTGAGACAATCCCAAATATGTACCTGCTGCAACACCAGCTTCCAGTCCCCAAATGCCAAATGCAAAAGGAAGTGTTCCAGATATATTTAGCCTTCAATCCACCTCCTCAAACTCAACATCATTGGAGCGAATAATAGAAAACACATAGAATAATCCTCCATCACTGTTCAGACAGGGTTTTGCCAATATTTACTGTTTCTACTGACCACATTTGGTAAGATATTTGCTTCCTACTTTATTTCCCATAATCCATGAACTGTTCCTAATATAGGCAGTTAACACTGTAACCTCCTTGTTCTGAGATTTATGGCCAAAAATATTTAAGTAATCTTTTAATTATACCACTTTTAGTAGACAATACAATCTCCATGACCATCAAAAAGAGCACTGTGGCAAACAAAATGTATGACATTGTCCTGATATTTGACAAAAGCAGCATATATCTGTTCTGTGACATTAAGTGTAGTTCTGGTGGCTGCACTTTAAGAAATACAGAATAAAGCTAGAAGGAGATCATAAACTGCTGGAGGAATGTGGATGATAAGTAGTGGGTGGGAAGAAACTACATTATGAAAGAAAGAAACGTCTAGTGTTTTTCAGTCTGAAAGTCAGAGTGACAGTTTACTTGAAGCCTTTAAAACCTACTAAAGTAATGGATTGGAAACAACATCTTGTCCTTCAAATCCCAGTAATATTAGAAATAAGAGATACCCTTTGAAGACTGAAACATGAAGATTTAAGAAACACAAAGGAGAATACTTCACCCAAGCAAGGCAATAAATAATCTGGTGCAACACAAAGTAGAGTGAGTAGGTCTGCTTCCAAACGCTAAAAGTTTGGGGATCCAAAAGCCTCTTTATTTTATATTGTTTGCCTTGCCTTCAGTTCAAGTTAATAAATTCTTTAAAAATCCTTGTGGATTTCTTATTTGTCAATTGATAATCAACTCCATTAGACAAAAACTCAATTTGCAAAGCTCTTCAAGATAAGCCCTGTCTACTTGGGCTTCTCTTGTGACTGCTATGGGAGAATACCCTTGTAAGTCTTAGATACCCTATTATGTAACAGAAAAGATGTGACCAGGCAAGCCTTAAGATTCTTAAAAGGAACTTTCCTCTGTTTAAAATGTTTCGTGAACCACTCTGTTAAAACCTTCTGAGATAGTAACAAAGGATAGTAATAGATCCATCCTAGATTTTACCTTTTCCAGAGCCATTTTTAATTTAGTAATGATTTTTAGAGAATCCAGGTGTGAGAAATAATTTTATTGAAAACCTGGCAACCTGTGGCTCTTTTATATTTAAAGTTTATTTTTAGCTCATCTCTCTTGCCTCACATTTTATCATAGGCAATGGGGAAGAAATCAGGTGGCATTTTGAATATTCTGCCTAGAATTCTTCTTAACTAGATCACTGAGTTTAACAAATACATTTCCTCTTTGCCACATTATCGCAGATGATTATGTTGGCAAACTCTACGCCATAACCCAGCAAGAATTCCCTTTCCTTTGGCTTCCGATAACATTTCCTCACCTTCCTTTAAACCTTCACTGAGGGCCTCCTCACGGCCTTTTAGGTCTCCACTAACACTCTACTTGAGATCATTGGGCTTTCACTAACAGTCTTTTCAAAGCTATTCCAGCATCTTCCCACAGTCCAGTCCCAAAGTCAATGCCACATATACGTTTTTGTTATGGTGGAATCCCACTTTTAGGTACCAAAATTTGTAACAGTTATCTATGGATACATAAACTATCCTGAAAACTTAGTGGCTTAAAGCAACAACAATTATTCATTTTGTTCCTGAATCTGTAATTCAGGCAGGGCTTAATGGGGACAACTTGGCTTTACACAGTATCACCTAGGATGGCTTGACTAGCAGTTGGAGAATCCACATGCGGGATAACTTACTCTTGTGGCGGGCAATTGGTATTGTCTGTTGGCTGGGAGTTCAGCAAGGCACAAAGGCCAGAAGCTTCTGTCTTCTTCACGTAGGCCTCTTCCCAGGCTTCTTGGTCTTCCTGACAGCATGGTGGCTGCATCCTAAAACCAAGCATCCTAAGAGAATCAGATTAAAGTGCATTTGATTGTTTTAAGTTCTAACCTTTGAAGTCACAGGTCATCACTCTCACCACATTATTGTTCAAACCAGTCACAAAGGCTGCAAATAGATAGTTGCAAGAGTAAGTGATATAGATTCTAGTTCTTAATGAGAAAATGATAAAGTTTTAGAAGAGTATGTGAGATAGGAGATTTGTTGAACCCATCTTTGGAAAATACAATCTGCTACACTGAGTAAAAAAAGATTACATAGGGAAATTAATATTTTAGAGGATATATTTTTTATCATTGATGTCAAAACTATGGAGAGGAGTTAAACACTCCATAATATAGATCTTGGTCAGAGGTGACAGTGAGTGAAATCTGTTTAGGTGGATTATAGATCTCCTCCAGTTTGGAAATCCTTATGTTCTGAAAGTAAACATATTCTTATAAAACATCATTATCTTAAAATTTAAGTAATTTTACATATCACATCAAAGTAATCTATTGTTTTTAATAGTTTGGAAAAAAGATCAATATTTTCCATCTAGTTCAATTCCATTTAACAAATATTTATAGACCATTTACTACATGCCAAACACTGTGCTAGGTATACAATGGTAAGTGTGGCATATTTCTCTTATTGTTGTTGGGAAGACATACACTGTGTGGTTAATTGTAATATAGTATGATGATAAACGAAAAAAATATATATATATACATATATATACTATACCCACATGAAAAGACATAGATAGACCCTTAACTCATATACAAAAATTAACTCAAAATGGATAAAAGACATAAATGTAAGAGCTAAAATTACAAAATTCTTAGAAAATAACATAAGAGTAAATCTTCATGACCTGGACTAGGCAATGTTTTCTTAGATATGACATCAAAAAGCACAAGGAACAAAAGAAAAAAATGAATCAATTAAACTTCATCCAAATTAAAAACTTTTGTGCTTCAAAGCACACCTCAAGAAAGTGAAAAGACGGCCCACAAAATAGGAGAAAAGTTTTGCAATTTGCAATTTGTATTTCTAAAGGACTTATGCCTAGAATATGTAAAGATTTCTCCTAACTAAATAATTGAAAGACAATTTGTTTTAGAAAAAATGGTTAAATGATATAAATAGACATTTCTCTGAAGAAAGTATACAAATGGCCAATAAGCACATGAAAATGTGCTGAACATCATTCGGGAAAAATGCACATCAAAACCACAAAGAGATACCACCTCAAACCTACTAAGATGGCTAGAATTTTAAAAAATGGACAATTACAAGTTCTTCAAGAACATAAAAATTGCAGCCTTCATACGCTACTGGTGGAGGTGTAAAATTGTTCAACCAGTTTGGAAAATAGTCCAGCAGGTCCTCAAAATGTTAAAACATAAAGTTACCATATGACCCAGCTAGTTCATTCCTAGCTGTCTACACAAAAGGAATGAAAACATGTCCATTGAAAATTATGCACAAAGAAGTTCATAGCAGAATTATTCATATAGACAAAAACGGAAACAATCCAGATGTCTATCAGCTGATGAAGAGATTAACAAAATGGGGGCATATTCATATAATGGAATATTATTTGGCAATAAAAAAAAAGTACAGATGCATGCTACAACATGAATAAACCTTGCAAACATTGTGCTAAATGAAAAAGCCAATCACAAAAGTTCACACATTGTGTATGATTCTATCTATATGAAATGTCCAGAATAGGCAAATCTATAGAGACAGAAAGTAGATTAGTGGCTACTTATGGCCGTGGTAAGGGTGGGTTGGGGAGAAATGGGGAGTGACTACTAGTGGGTACTGGGAGTTTTAGAGGCAATGAAAATGTTCTAAGATTAATTCTGATGATGGTTGCACAATTCTGTGAATATACTAAAAACCTATAAATTGCATGTGTTAAATTGGTGAATTGTAAGGCATATGAATTATGTTTCAATAAAGCTGATACACACTCAATCACACAAATATACATGTAAAGGTATGTACTAGATAAATTGGAGACATAGATAGTGACTTGTGCTTGATGGGTCACAGAAGGCTTCATGAAAGAAGAGAAGTTTGAAGTGTGGGTGGCACTGAAAGAAAGGGAAAGGACTTTTAAGCAGAGAGGGCAGAACTTGCACATATAGGGAAGCATGGAGCAGCCTGGTTGAGTGTGGCTGAACTACAGCTGCATATTGAGGGCTTCAAAAAATGAGGCTTGGAGAGCTAGAAAGGAATGCTTTTGAACTTCAACTCAGAAACAATGGGGCATCGCTGGTAGGTGTTGGGCAATAGGAGTGAGGAGGTGACAGGATCATATTAGCATTTAAAATAATCACTCTAACAAAATGGAGGAATGTAGACTACATGGAAACTCTGGTAGGAAGAAAGATCCAGGTGGGAAATAGTATCATAATTCAGGCAGGAAGTAAGAGGGAGGGAACTAAGATATGAGCAGTAGAGATGATAGGTTATGAAGAAATTAGAGCCTCAGGACTTGGTGAAAAGGAGTATAGTACCTGGTATATAATGGACAATAAATATTTGCTAAGTGGAATTGGACCTTTTACTTAGCTATTTCAACATGGAGAAAAAGTAAAAAGTAATCTAAAATGGCATATGCTTCAAATGACATAATCTCTGTATACAATATCCTCTTGAAGGGAAATGATATATGGAATAATTGATAAATGTATTTTTATGTATTTCAAATCTGTAGAAATAGGCTCAAGTATGTAAAACCACCCACACATTTCTTCTCAGGGAGAAGCAAATATATATTTAATAATGAAATAACCACCGAACCAGGGTTTTTTTTTTATGGATATGGTAACTTTCTTTTTATAGTTGTGTTTATAGATCAGCATAAATCAATTAGAAGCCTCTTAAGTTTTAGGGAAATAACTATGAAGTTTTGCACCACCGACCATAAAGACATTGATAGATGGGCTGGGAGAAAGCACTTGCTGCAAATGGGATGGTTTTTTACAATTGTACCAGAATATTTTGGAGATGCCCAAATGTTACTTGTTTGACTAAAGAAACCAGAAAGTTGGCAGTGGCCATCACTTCTTGAAAGTTTATTCTTGCTTGTAGTGAGATGTCAAGGTTGTGAATTACTAATGTCCACACTTCCTGATCCTCAGTCTCTAAGATACACAGTCATGGTCAAGTAAGTGTTACTCCCTCACAACCTCCTGATCCAGAACTGTGTATTCTTCCTTCTAGAGAGAAGATGCTGCCTGTTCCATAGTAGTGCCATAAATATAATATGTATTATTTTATTTATTTATATTATTTTAATTGAAATAAAATAATATACATATTATTATTAGGATTTTTCCATCATAGAAGTATTTTTTCACCAAAAGATCTAAATTCAGGCTGTTATTTATTCCTTTATCTGCCTCCTCCTCTGTTCCCTGTACTTTTGTTATTAATTGGAAAGTATAAAGTATTTCAGAGAAAATTACTTTGCAGCCAGCTTTGCTATAATGCAGCTAATCCATTAACCAAGAAATAATGTAAATGGACATGAATCTAAAGCCTGTGGGAAGTTAAGCCTGTTTGGGAAAGATGTCTCCAAAATCATGAGTGATAATTACAACGGTATACCATATCCCCCATAAATTTCTGATAGTGGATTAGGTTTACTTCCATGCTATTATGCCCCTCTAAAAACAATTTCTGTCAAAAGGTATATATAGAATCTAGGGATTTATGGGTCATTTCATTCATTTCTCTTTCCCATTATGGGCATTACAACCAGAATGGACCAAAGAAAAGACTCCTCTAGAGAATTAATACCTACTCTAAAAAAGGGTTTACATTATACCTGATGAATTGTGATGTTATTTGCTTTTTGCTTTCAGCATCTTATACAATTGAAAAACAACAATAATAATCATAAGTTATACCAAAATAAAAATTCACTTTAGTGAATTTTGAAAAACTTGACTCAAATGCTAGTAAAATGAGTAAATTAATAAAAGCCATTCTAACCGGGGTAAGGTGATATCTCATTGTGGTTTTAATTTGCATTTCCCTGATGATTAGTGATGTTGAGTATTTTTTCATATTTATTGGCCATTTGTCTATCTTCCTTTGAGAAGCTTCTGTTCATGTCTTTTGCCCACTTTTTAATGGGGTTGTTTGCTTTTCCTTGCTGATTTTCTTGAATTCTTTGTAGATTCTTGAATATTAGTCCTTTATTAGATATATAGCTTGTGAGTATTTTACTAAAAAGTCTAAAACCAGTAGATGCTGGCATGGATGCAGAGAGAAAAGAATGCTTATATACTGTTAGTGGGACTGCAAATTAGTACAGCCTCTATGAAAAACAGTATGGATATTCCTCAAAGAACTAAAAGCAGATCTACCATTCAATCCAACAATCCCACTACTGGGTATCTACTCAAAGGAAAAGAAGTCTTTTTATCAAAAAGACACCTGCACTCAAATGTTTATAACAGCACAATTTATAATTGCAAAGGAATCAACCCAAATGCCCATCAATTCATGAGTGGATGAATAAAATGTGGTGTATATATACCATGGAGTACAACTCAGCCACAAAAAAGGATGGATTAATGCGTTTTGCAACAATTTGGAACTGGAGACCATTCTCCTAAGTGAAGTATCTCAAGAATGGAAACACAAATATCACATGTACTCGCTATTAAATTGGAACTAACTGATAAGCACATATATGCACAGAGGGAAGTAAAACTCAGTGGAAATCAAGCAGGCAGGAGGAGGAAGAAGGGGAGGGGTAAAAACCTACCGAATGGGTACAGTGAACACTATTTGAGTGACAGGCACACTTACGGCGGTGACTCAAGCATTACAAAAGCTATCCATGTAACCAAAACATTTATAAACTCTTAATATTTTGAAATTAAAAAAAAAACCCAGAACATGTCATAAACATTGTCCCATGTCATTAAAAATTCTCCAAAATACTTATTTGGTTATATTATATTGACACATAAATATTATACCATTAGTTATTTGATTATTTTTCTCTAGTTGGAAAATTAGGCAGTTTTCAAATTTTGCTGTTATAAATGCGACAAATATCATTGTACAAAATCTCTACATTTAAGCAACAATGACAGCCATGTTTATCATTTAAAGATGATTTCTCTTCAACTCCCCAAAAATAAATAAAAATAAAATTAGTAAATGGTAAAATAGGTCATACAAAATTAACTTTGTCATTAGTTCCTTGTATTCAACAGTTGTTCATTAAATGTTCAGTGAGTCTAATTGTGATAAGATTTCAGAATAGAAAAATAATAAAATATGCATGCTCAATATTTGTCCTTAAAACACTCATCTGTTTCTAAAAGCAGGAGGGAACCAGTTTGTATTTACCCTGTGTCCATACTAAGATTTAGCCAAGGTAGATTTGAATTAGTTGATTTAAATAAGGGTGTTTTGGCAGAAAGCAAGAGAGCTTGCCAGCACTTGAGGAGGACAGGGGATGGGAAGGACAGCAAAATATCTGTCCCAAGTGCTTTCCCACAAACAGAAACAACCAAAGATACTGTCATAAGGGATTCATGTGAGAAAGCTGAGTTGTAAGCAACGATGGTTTGCTGCTCACTTAGCAAGGGGTAATAGAGCAATGGAAACATAATCTCCACTTCCCTACAGTGTGATTTCATCATCACTGGGGCCCATTGAAGACCCCAGAGGACGACTAGGGGTGCACTGGGGCCCTCAACAGAGAGAGCAAGAGAAGAGGAAAGTACTTGGCATTGACTTATAAGGACTGTTGTGAAGATGTGTGAATAACTCTTGGGGACTCTCCAGTATTAATGGATGAGGTTTAGGAGACAGCCATGCCCAGCACCTGATAGAAAAAGACAGAAAAACATGTCGATCATCATTTGTCATCACACGATGATGAGGACTGGGCAAACATTATTGTATTCAAATGTCAATATTTTACATGTATCAATAGGTTAATAACAATGTAAGTACTTTCTGATGAAACATAAATCAAGACATTCACACCTGAGATTTAACTGATGACACTGGTGATTCTATTAAAAGCAGTCTCTGCCCAGGCGCAGGGTTATCATAGATGTTTGTGAATAGATTCATCAGAAAATATCTGCTTTACAGTACTTCAAAGTTTTGTTTTGTTTTTTTACCTTGGAACTGTAGAAATAATAAAAGGAATTATTTGAGAAGTACTGAAACAAAACCATGAATCATCTGTACATGGATTTACTAAACAATGAACTCAGGAACAAGAATAATGAATTATAATGTATTTGACACAGGTGTAATTGTTTTTAATCACTAATCTCTTTCCAAAAGGAATGGAAGCTCCTTCAAGCACCAATAACTGTAAACAAATTCCACATCCTAGAGCTGATCTTCTCTTTCTGCAGCATCTCTAGACTAATTCTTTCCTTTTAGGGTCTCACTTTGATTCTTGACTGGTTGGCTCTAGAATTCAGACTGTCTTTGCATTTTCTCAGTATCCCATCTGTTACCTGCCACCATCAACAGCAAAATAACTCTTTGCTCCTGCCACACAGCCCTTCCTGTATCATTGTACATTTTCATGATGCCTTAGGTGGGTCCCCCGGTGGTCTCCTTCCTATGTGCTGTGCTTACATTTGTTCTTCATTTTGAAATTTAGCTTTTGAAACTTCTTATAAGTTTCTTCTTCTTTATAAGTTTCTTTCCTGCTTAAAAATTCCTTCCTTCAAAGCATCTGGCAGACAGGTAGTAAGACCTACTATTCTAAATCCTTGCTACTAAAATGCAGTCCGTGAACTGGCACCATCTACCTCACCTGGGAGCTTCTAGAAATGCAGAAATTTGGACCTCAAAAAACAGGACACAGACCGACTCAGAATCTTCATTTTTACAAATTCTCAGGTAATTTGATTTGTAAGGATGTTAAAGTTTGAGAGGCATTGATCTAAGTGGTATTCCATGAGCAAGTTTTTTTGTTCCAAAGAACAATATTTTTGTTGAAAATTTGAAACCCAATAATGTTCACCCTTTATATAGTAGCAGAATCAGGGGATCCTTTGCCAGTTCTTGGTTTTATTGCTTGAAAGAACACAATAAAGATGAAAAATTCAGGTCTGGATCTTTAAGTTCATATTCTGTCCCTTCCATTTAATGCTTAATTTGCCAAACCTCATCTACCTGTTACCCTCTTTCTACCCATCACCCCCACCATAACAGCTCATGGTCTTTGAGCTGTGCCAAGTGCTGTGCTAAGTTCATTTACATTCATATCTAACAACTCTGTGAATTAGGCCATATTATCATGGAGTGAGCAAGTAAGCTAACTGTTCACCTAAGATTTAGTCTCCTTTGGGTATCCAAAGAGACCCTCATGAGGAAAATGGACCCTGATGTTTGATTTGTCTGCTTATCTTTGAGTACATTCCTAACGTGTGCTGACTACGATGACATCCTGTGTGCGAGCTACACTTATGGCTTATTACTTCTGACAGTATTCCTTATTACGCCGATATTCTGTACGTAAACTATTATTAAATGAGTAACAGAACATCAGTTGTGGAAATGAGAAGAAAGGTAAAAGGCCTGATTTAATAAGCAGAAATATAAAACTGTATAGGAGATGAAGTATTAATTAGATATGACATCTTAACTTTATATATTTAGAATACAATTAGATTAAGTGGTAATTAAATTTCAATATTCATAAATAATTCTAAAGCCATACTACAAAGCTTCAATTATAAGAAGAGAGAATGTTTCCTCTTTCTGCTTCCCTAGAAGTGCTATCATTTTTTCCTTTCCTGGAGAGGAAAAGGAACAAAGGAGAACCTACGCTTCCGCTTTGCTTGACTCCTTCCCTAGCACCGCACTGTCCTTTGGACAGGTGAGGCACATGGGCAATACAGCATTTTTCCAGGAAACCCCCAAATTTACTTTCTGTTCACATTCTTTTACGTGCACTTTACTGCATTCTTATTCTCCTTGAAAAAGGTTGAAGATGGCCAGCTGAGCTTTAGTAACTGAGGAAATGCATATTTTAAATGTTACTGAAATTCAACCGAATATTCTTATAGGAACAACATATATTCCAAGTCTGAGAAACTGCCCATTTTTGACAATGGTATATCATTTAAAGCAACTCCATACCTCTAAATCACCATTTCAAGATTCTTTTTCTGCTATGCCTTCTTTGTGCAAGCTCTTAGCACATGTATAAGCTACGGACAGCTTGGCATTTTTATTTTTTGAGATAGGGTTTCACTCTATTGCCTGGGCTAGAGAGCAGTGGCACAATCATTTCACTGCAACTTCAAACTCCTGGGATCAAGGGATCCTCCTGCCTCAGCCTCCCGAGTAGCTGGGACTACAGGAATGTGCCACTATAGAGCTAATTTTTCTAATTTTTGTAAAGAATGGGGTCTTGCTATGTTGTTCAGGCTGGTTTCGAACTCCTGGCCTCAAGCTATTCCTCCTGTCTAAGCCTCTCAAAGTGCTAGGATTACAAGCATGAACCACCACACCCAGCCTTGGTGTTTTTTAACATTGCTTTGATCATGTGCAAGGTAATTCAAACTCAATTTATGTCTTCTGGATAAACTTTGCTAACGTTCCTATTTGAACCCTATACTTTCTACTTCCCATTCTTTAAGATTTTACTCAAACTACTTGTCCTTAATAAAGACTTCTCTGACTACCTCAGCATATAATTTCTCAAATTCTTTTTATTATTCTTTGATACTTCTAAACCAACCCATAAATTAAAAGATGGCTTGTTTTTCCATCTTGTTTTTAGACACTTTCATTTTTCATTTCTGTATAGCAGCTAGCATCGTGGCTCAAACATAATACCTTTCAAGTATTCATAAGTCCACAAAGGTTTAAAATGGGCAGAGGGGAGATAAAACTCTAATAGTTTTCAGGTTCAATTTATTTCATTCCTATACTATTTATTTGCCCATTAGTTTAGTCTATTATTGCAATTGTTACATCTCTAATTTATATTATCAAATTCTGGGTCTCTTGCATTGTCAAAAATGAAGTAAAAGTGGCTACAAAACTGAGTAGTTAAAAATCTTTGATGCCTGTACTACTGTTAATAGAAAATGGGGTGTTTGGTTTATATGTACTATTACTGCTGTTAGAATCAACTAGTTAAATTGCTGAATAATTTGAACAAAGAGTAAAAGAATATTTTAATATCTGTTCTTTGTAGCTTAATTTTAAAGACAGTACATTTTTAAAGAGAAATTTTATTTGGCCTTAGATGGTAATCATTATGACCACAGAACTAGACAAGCCCCAGAGGCATTAGTCCATGCCCTTTTTCCCAGGTGGTCTATCTGAATTGCACTTTTGAAAGCATCATAGACACCTCTCTAGGGAAAGAGAATAACAACTATTAGGTTGTATGCTGCAATTCTTTTGCACCTTATTTGTTACTCATCAGATCTAATCCAAATTCTTCACACTGCAGTTCAAGAAAAGAAACCACTAACAACATTTTAGGCAAAATAAATACTTTATTGTTTTAATTTTTTTTTTTTTTTTAGAAATCATCCTTGGTGTGATATTGCAAACATTTATAACTTTGATAGTCTTTCAAAGAACACTGTTAACATCTCAACCACTCATTAAAATATCACACACAAAGAAACATAATAGGAGTTGAAAATTATAAATGCTAAAAGAATAATTTTAATAACATTTGGTTACTTTACACATTTATTAACACATATAAAACCAGATAGGAAACCACTTTCCTTCCCTCCCCCCCATAAAAACAAGAGTTTTCACTGGTTAAAACTGAATTAAAATCATTTAAGTATGAGAACAAATGTAAATTACTTCCACTTTGAAAAAACAAAAACCAGCTTATTCATTTCTATCCATTCAAGTCATAGGCCCCATTATTTGGATGATACCCTATTATTGAGTCTAAAAAGCAGAAGAGGAGACATGTCCTTATGATAAAGAAGTCTGGCCAATACAAAAAGTACATAGTGTTTAACATAAGGCACATTACCAAAAGAAAAATACTACATAAGCTATAATAAAATTACATTTGTCTTGTGTAAGGCAACAAGGCTTACAGTGTAAGAACATTAAGTAGTTGTAGGTAACCTCATATAATTCTATCCTACTGCTATTAGTAACCTCCTCAAGAATTAAAAGCAATTTTTACAACAGAACAGTTTTTCTTCTTGGAAGTGACACTAATTAACAGCAGTGAAGGGAAAATCATTGGTTGCTTCAAGCTCTCAAAAAATGAATCAGTTATTGCACAGTAAATACCTCATAGAGGTCAGTGTTTTAAGAAGCTAGTCTGAAGAAGTATGTTATTTATAAGTTGGATAAGTCTGGAAGTCTTCAAGTTTTATAATTAATTGTAATAGAGAATCAAATGAAAAATATTGACATACAAATAAATATTAGGCTTTTCAAACTGCTACAATTTTGATAGTTTCGAAAAGAACAAAGTGCCTAAGTTTCTACGTAGGTTTTTTAAAAAGATAGGCATAGAAGAAATACACACTGTACATTGTATACAGTAGCCCAGCTCAGCAGCAAGTATCTTCTGAAGCACAAGTAACACCTCCACCAGTGTATATTATTGATACCTCCAATATTACACAGCTACTAGGATTCATGCCAACCTTAAAAAAGAAACAGAAGTCCACTTTAAACATTTTTCAAATACTATTAAAAGATTCTTTTAGAGGGGAATGAGAATTTTATTCAAATATATATAGATATAAACATAATCTTCCTGTGATTTCCAGACATATACCTAAGAATTCTTTTATTCCTGGCTTTGGGAAAAAAATCTCATTAGTTGCTTTATGAGATAGTTTATCAAAATATCTTTCCCATTTCTACAGCTGAAATTATATATTATACTTTCCAAATTACATTTTTGTTTCTCTTGCTATAGAATGAATATTTTTAGTTGTATTAAAGGTATTATTCTACCAAAGCATATTATTCCTTTTGGCATTCACCAAATGCTACCATTAATATATATTTTATGAAATGTAATTAGACCTATGAGAAAATAAAATTCATTTTAATAAGTAAAACACAAAATAGTTTTTTAATAAATTATAATTAGAAATGGATCTATGGAATATGTTTCTTTAAAAGATAAAATAATTAGGAAAGATACTACGAAGTTTTGATTCTCAAAATCTTGTTCCATGAATTGTACATTTTAAAATACTTTTATAATCAATGCTTTTAAAGATTCAGGTTAGAAGTCCAACTCCAGGATTTATTTACTACAATAAAATTCCACTATAATGACCCAATATAGATAATTCCCTCGAGATTAGTATGATAAGATTTCACTTGCTTACACTTCAAATAGAGTTGTATGAGGTTTTCACACTGTAGGATAACATATTACATACATTCTAAAAACCAAAATTTAGCTAGAGAACCACACTTGTATACTAAGGAAACAAAGAATTTAATGCCAAGTATTAATTTATATTTAGCTAAACAAAAACATTTAGAAAAATTTACCTATAATTTCCATTTAATGACTATCTTGCTTAGAATTAGATGCTTTACTTGAAGATACTGCTGCCAAAAGTCCACTTACAATTTCCCGTTTGATTTCCCCAACAATAGATTCCTTAATCTAGAATGAAAAATAAGAGAAAAATCAGAACTTAACAATATGAGTGTAATTCTTTTTTCCCGTGTTTTTGGAAAAAAACAAATAGCATTTAATTTCTGCAATCAGCTAAACCATAGAGAAAACTACAACCTTTATGTGAACCTGCATGCAATACAGAGAGGGAGTGGGGAATCAAGTTGATCTATCCTCAAACCCAGGACAGAATCTGAGGTCTGATCCAGCATAACTCAGCTAACTAGATTATAAAATATCACAATTCTTAAATTGAGAACATTAGAAAATGTCATTTCATAGATTAAAAAACTTCTAGTAAATACTTTACTTCATTACACAAAATAATTTGGAAAGACTGATTACCTTTGTAAGGTAATCAGCAGGATATACAAATGCTCTCATTGCTTTAAAAAAAAACCTATTAGTGGCAAAATAATATACAGGTATAATGTCTGTTTATACCAATTGAAAGCTAAATATCCAAAGAAGTTGTAAGAAATTATATATTGTACTAACTTGTGCATCTTAAATGGAAAGAAAAAATTATCATTTAGTACAATTTATTTTAAAACATAAAAACATCCTCCAAACCACCATAAACTCTAAAGAAATAACCTTTTCTTTAGTTGTATGGTACAGTTGTCACCTGCCTAAAGCTTTTGCTTCAGATAAGGATATACATTTCATTTCATCATAGGAAAAGGCAAACAGAGCTGGGGCAATAATTCATTCCATCAGGATCTTCTCCAGATGTCCAAACACTACATGTGCCTATCCCCAACTTTTCTCTCTCATGACACAGCATCACCTTTAAACAGCCCTTTGTGAAGGCTTTAAATGTTTATTTCCTGAAATAAACTGATAATGCCTTCTAAATCAGCACTCGAGACTCTCTCCACCAGCTTTTAAAAATTCTACACTTCCACAGTATCCAGCCAGAATGATCTATCTCCTAAACTGTTCCTAAATACATCTCGAACACATCTTAATTGAAGTCTTTCCAAAAATGGCTCTGTATTAATCGGTCATGCAAAACTGGTACACAATACATAAGATTTATACATAGTTATTCATAGAAACAAAATGCTTCTTAGTGACCAACCATCTGTACTGGAATATATTTAAATAAATACAAGCTTTTCATTTTATCTTCTGTCAAGATTTTAAACAGCACCAAAGTTTTTGAAGTTCATGGGACTTCAGATTTACTTTTTAAATAAGTATGTGTTGGAAACAAATATTTTAAAAACCAGAATCTCTTAGCCATAGTATATAAACACAAATACAATAATGCTGAATCTGAAAATAATTTATATTTTATAAGACAATGAGTAGTACAGTCTTTCCAGTCCTGCGGCCAATGAAATATGGCAATTTTATTATATTCCATCATTCTTCATCATTCTTAAAAAAAAAAAAAAAACTAGCCAAAAAATATTCTTTACAAACCAAAAATGTGTGCCAGCCTTTTTCTGGAGTGCAGATATTACTGGAATAAAACATACAAGAATCTCTGTGGTCAAACATGTTATAATCTATTAATAGATGAACACAAAATGAATTTTGAAAAATGAGAGATTAGCATGGGCTAGAAGAGGAAAAAAATATTATCAAAGAAGGAAGACTTTACATTGTAGGTCATGAAAAGTTCCAACTATTTCAGATGATGGTGGAGACTGAAAACTTTAAAGCAAGAGAATCTTGGATGAGAGGGTAGTAGAATGGAGCCTGACTGACAAGACAGTTCTTTCTGGGGTGTAGAAGGAAATCAGAACAGGAAGGGTGAGGTCAGATGGAAGGTGTACTATGAGATCCTTTAGGGAGGGGCTCAGGTCTCACTTATCAATTTGATAAATTGCATACAATAAGCACTCAATAAATGTCTGAATGGATGAATCAATGAGAGAGCGAGAGAGCACAAGAGACAAATATCAGATACAAGAAGAGAAAGAAGAACAAAGAACTACAGACAGATTAGCACTGAAAATGACAAAATGCCATTAAATAATTTATTGAAAGAATAAATGTATGGACAAATAAATTAGTTCCAAAGTCTCCCATGCTACAGAGAGGCTGGAAGGATAGGAGTCAGAAAATTCCACCGGGATTGATGGTAAAATTACTTTTATGAGCACAATTTCCAAACAATGGCGTAGGCTGAAGATGAGACTACCTGAGATTCAGAAGGGAATTCTTATTGACAATATAAAAAAACCCAACTGCACGTCTGACATGTGCACCTAGTGAGTGCCTACCCTGTGGCAGCCGTTATATAAAGTGATCACTAAAAAAGTTTCAATAAGCACACATGGGCAAGCTGTGTATTTACCAAAATATGTGCTTAAAACATGTCAGATGTACTGTAATAAAGGCATGAAAGGCATGAACCAAGTCTAGGCACTTGAATAAACAAAGAAGAACTCTCTAAACACAAAGCAATCTATGTTTATACTCTGACATTTAATTCTGTTGAATTTGCTTCTGTGGGCACATATTCATTCATTCTATTAAGTACTTTTTATTTACACATATACATACATTTTTAAATTAACTGTAAACAGTTTCAGGCCACTGACCATATGCATCACAGATGACTGCAAATTTTAAGACGGTGTACTTTTTTCCTACTACAACGTTCACAATGTGCACAGAAAAGGGGTATCTGACAAAAGTTTAGTCCTGAATGAGCATATTAAATGTTTGTCTGAAAGGACTTTCTTTCAATGTTCTCTTTCAAAAAAAGAATTCTTACTGTATTAACACATTATAAACGATGAAAACACTCTTTTTAAAAACCTCACTTATGGTGCAATGAAAGAAACAAAGGCTTGACAGATATTTTTGTTTTCATGTGCCCATGAGTGCAATTGAGAAAACTTCCTTGAAAGTGCCTGGCAAACATATTTAATCCTCACCTGCAAAACTTTTCAACCCAAGATTAAATCTTGCTTTCCTAAATGGAGGCTTTGTTAATGGGGTTAAGGGCTCAGAATTTACTGGGAAAACAGAATCTAATTTAATTATCTTGATAGCTGATACACTAAGCTTAAAAAAAGACTGGAATTCAGTACCATGTGTATTTAAGTAAAAAGATTAGCAATTTGAAATGAATGGAATAAAAACTATTCTGAATTTTAAATACTTTGCAAACGAACTTTAACAGAAAACCACTGCAACTGATCTAAGTGATATTAACATAATTTAAAAAAAAATTATAACTGGCATTGAACTAACATCTAATAATATGTGCTTTTAAAGTGCTTCAAAAGAATTTGTTTTCTTCAGTGCAATAATATTCCTCTTATGCCTTGATCTCTATATATTTTGATTGGTAAGCCTTTCTATGTAGACAGTAAAAGAGTACATGTTAAACCCAACTTCCTCCAAACTATGCCAAACTTTGAACTAAGTAGTTTGTAATTAATGGGTTTAGTAACAAATTCTGAAAAATTCTCCAAACATTTGCTTTGCATGTCAGTTTAAATGTCTGCAAATAATAAAAGCTTTCATATTTAATGGAGGTTCTTATAAATGATTAATTCTCTAGGACCAAGGAAGCCTAATGAGAACAAATGACCTTTTTTTCAATACTGTGCTTTAACGGCCAAACAATCAATGTTCTGGTCTAAAGTGAATGCTTTACTCCCAGGAAATTACTTAAAGCACATATCGGGCCATCATAACTTTAAAAATGAGAATTCAAGTGTGCATTAAAGGGAGTATTTGCACCAAACAAATGACATAAAATTTTCAGGCAAAACTTTCAAACTAAAGCAAGCTAAGGGGAACAAAAACATCAAATTTCCAGGGGAAAAAAAGCTACCTTAAAATCTATTTCCTCAATTAGCAAATGTAGTGTGGAAAAGAACAATTATTTAGTTTCACTCAAAAATTGATCTTTCATATAAAACATGTAAACAGGAAAGGATTACTAATCACAGGCACACCAAACTGGGCAGAGTGGATGTACAGAGTTTGCTAGACATTATCCAGCCACAACCAACTTACAAAAATAATTTTATTTGTAGGAAAAATAAATTTATAGAATTACACTTTTAAGGCCAGGCACAGTGGCTCATGCCTGTAATCCTAGCACTCTGGGAGGCCGAGGCGGGAGGATCGCTTGAGCTCAGGAGTTCGAAACCAGCCTGAGCAAGAGCGAGATCCCATCTCTAAAAAAGAAAAAAATTTATAGAATTACACTTTCAAAACTTTTAGATGGTAGAGTCATGTCATGAAAATAAATTACATACACGCAGCTATAATACTAGTTATAGCTTTTGCTATAACACTAGTTTTGAAAATGTGAATTTGTTTTAACATGATTGAAATATTAGGAAACAACTTGCATATAATGCAAATTTCATGTTTGCTTACGTGCAATTTCATCCACAAGAAACACTATGTGAACACAGAACACTGCACTTGGATGAACCTAGGAACATAGCACACAAAATGCACACACCTTAAACATCTACCAGCTATCTCAGTTATCTGTTATGAGCCACACCCATCCCCATCTGGTGTTAAAACTTTCTATCAGATTTCAGTTCACCCTCCTTCCACTCCTTCACAATATCTCACAAGTTGCAACATTTCCAAAGTCCAATTCCACAAACTTCAGGGTTTTTTAAGGTAAAGTACCATATTTATTGTAATATTCATGTATTTCTTAACCATTTAACATGTACAGTCAGCCCTCCATAGCCTCGGGTTCCCCAACTGTGGATTTAATCAACCACAGATAGAAAATATTTGAAATAAAAAATAACAGTACGACAATTTTAAAACACAATATAACAGCTATTTATACAGCATCTAAATTGTAATAGTTATCATAAGTAATTTAGAGATGATTTAAATTCTACGGGAGGTGTGCACAGAGATATGCAAATACTATGCCATTTTATACAAGAGACTTGAGCATCCACGGATTATGGTATCTGCAGGGGTCCCTAGAACCAATTCCCCTCAGATACCAAGGGTCAACTGCTACTGTGTTCACGAGGTTTCTTTCTATCTTTTGTCTTTTTAATACGTCACTGACAAAGTTATAAGTATTATGCTTGCAATTCTATTTTTCCCATAAACCCTGTGGTCTTTATTGCATGAGTTTGTTTGGTGCAGAGATTTTCAAGAACTCATGTATCCTATTACAGGAGGACTGACAGTATTTATTTTCAATATACTCTTAAGCTACCATCATGTAGCTATACATGATGGCTCATTAAAAAGGAGTTCTCCCTTTTTACACTTGATCTTAGCCAAAAGGCCGAGAAGCGATAGAGTTCTCCCTTTTTAAATGATGCATACTATTCCATATTATCTTAGTGCTAAAAAGAGTTATTTTACTAATTTTATCAACCTTTGACTTTTGATTACTAATGTTTCTAAATTTTTGCAGTTCTAGTAATCTAGAACTATGGTAATGCTTCAGGTTCTCACGCTGCTATCACCCTCTTTTCTTACTGTATTTCAACTTTTGAACAACTCATATAATTTCTAAACTTCTCCACCCAGCAAACCAAAGAGATCAAATTCTTTATACTTATTAAAATCACAACACCATTTTCTCATGTCAACTGAAACTATAAAATGCAGCTTTTAATGCTGGAAGAAATCTCAATTATAATCCCTCTTGGGAACAAGAGGTCCAAAGAATTTGTCACATGTTTATCTATTTCCAGCACTACAAACACTTTTTTCACCATAGCAAATAGAAAATTGCAACTATTTCACACTGGAGTATGAAATTTGCAGAAAAGCCATTACAAACGTATCTTAATAGACACTAACTGGATCAGTGGGAAAGAATCTAAAAGCTCCCTGAAAATTACAAAATATTGTGACTCAAAAGAATATCTTATAAATAATTAACATTCAAATAAAATCTCCTCTGTAGAATGACGGTTACCAGAGGCTGGGAAGGGTAGCAGGGAAGAGGGGATAAAGTGGGGATGGTTAATGGGTGCAAAAATACAGTTGATTAGATAGAATGAACAATACTTGGAAGCACAATAAAGTGACTATCATCACAGTAAGTTAGGGTATACTTTTAAATAACTAAAAGAGTGGCACTGGAATGTTCCTAACACAAAGAAATGTTAAATGTTTGAGGTGATGGATACCTCAATTACCCTGATTAATTCACACTGTATGCCTGCATCAAAACATCACATGTACACTATAAAGATATACAACTATTATATACCCATAATAATTTTTTAAAAATCTCTAATACACAACTCCAAATAAATGAATTAAGCATAGATTTTTACCCACCTCCCGAATGACTTGCTGCAACTCATCTTGCTCTACATTTTTATGCATTTCCTCAGCAGCTGGCATTGCTGGGAGTTTTCCATGTCCTTTTTCCACTTCAGATTTAGGTCCTATGACTTCTGGGATTTCTTCAGCTGCTTCAACTTCCTCAGAACTTTCCAAATCTGGAGGTGTCTGCACGGAGCCTGTTCTAGACGGGGCAGTTGGCGTTAGGGCCACTGATGCTCGGAATACCTTCTTCCTTGCCACTGACTGGGTTTTCGGTTTGTTCACTGAGGCACTAGAAGGTACTCCAGTTCTTCTGTTAGCATGCGAGGGGCCAGAACATACAGAAGATGACTCTGATGTCGCTTGGGAAAACACGGATTCTGAGCTTTCTCCAGGAGGAACCTCAAATCCCATTTCTCCAAGTCCCAGGCCTAATTCAGACTTCAGGTATGACTGTTCCTGCATCAGTTCAGTGACCTGGAGATCAGAAAAATTGTTACCCTTCTCTCTCGAAATTAAGATTGATAGTTAAAAAGAAGGCACAAAGCCTAGCTGTGATTACTGCTAAAAATCACATAAAGTTGTAAAGTTACTGTGTTTCATTAATTTAGTGACTACTCGATTTCATTTGCAAAAACAGTAAGTAAAATTTAAATTCCCAGTGAGATCAAGCAATACAACTGGTAACTAGAATACACAGTGGGACGAAATTGTACTTGTTCCACGCTGGTGTCCAAATTACTTATAAGGAAGAGTAACTAGTGAAAAACAAAACAGTTACTCATAATGCTTTTGCCCCAAATAAACCAATTTGTCTAAAATATAGCACATTTCTCCTGGAGTTAAAATTAAATATTTTTATGGGACATTATTTCCTTTAGGTCATAAAGATGATAAATCACTATTGCGATTAAGCTGGCTTTCCAGTGATTTAGATACCAATGGACTTTCAGAAATGCCAAACTCACTTCCAATCTATTTAATTTTAACTTATCAAATTCTGTATTTAAAAGAAATAAACATACATTTCATCTACACTAGGAAAATTGCGTGTTTATGAAATGTTGTATCATTCCCTTCCCCAGTGATTTAAAAGGAGAGAGGCTTACTGGTTCCATTACATTCAATGGAGAAGGGCATGACAAGTTATCAGCGCTTCTACTGCCACACATTCCCTGGAAAGGTAAGAACAATATTTATATCTTTATCTCTATGTATTTTTTTTCAAATTGCAAGAGTTTGATAATAAAATAAATTGGCTAATTAGCGCCCTGAAGCATCCCTTTATTTCACATAGGTCACCCTCAACTGTCATTGATCCAATGTGTTATTGCAACTGAAAACTGATACAAAGTGCACATAGAGGATGTTCTAATTCTCTGCTGCCACCAACACATCTTTCTCAGAATGACAGATCAAAACCATGGAAAATACATTCATTAATGATGTAGAATATTCTTATTTTATGCTACACATATGTATGTGTGTATACACACACTCTAACTCTATTCTACTCCATGTGTACATATATATGCATGTGTATGTGTACATAGCCATTTATTCTTAACAAAATCAAATGCATTTCTAAAGTATTAAATAATAGAGAAAATGCATTATTTCACCTTTTCAAAGCAACATATTCTATAACTTCAAAGATACTGGCAAGAGTAAGAATATAACTGTTAAAGTTCAAATTTCATAGAAAGAAACATTAGAAGTATGAAAAGTGGTACAAAATAATGGCAGTGTTTCTTTTTATTCTCTGGGTTGATGTATGTTTCCTACCTAAACATCTCATTTGATACCTTAAAAAACATAAAGGAAAAGAATCCAAAACAAATAAAAAGTTTAAAAAGGACAGTTATTTAAAGGCAAGAAAGAAAATAAAAAAGACTGAGTAAAATATATATTTGTGTTCTTTGCAGTTACAGGCAGTTATTAAAATCTAAATTAGTCATAATTCACTCGTTTTTCCTTTACAAACACTAAACTTTTGTATTGACCCTTACTCTTTCCTATTATCAAAAATTATCATTAAAAATATTCAACATATTTCTAAATATACTAAATATTTAAAACAATTACCACAACTTGCACATTCAACTGATTTGTGGGAAAGCTCCTTAAACAGTCTGGATGCTTTTAATACCATTAAAATAAATGACTTGCAATGAAGGCACGTGTCCTAAATTATGTGAAACATCTCCCGACCACCGTCCGGGCAGCATACCGTGAGTGCGCAGGCGCGGAAGGGCGAAGGCACACACACAGCGCGCAGCTGCTCCTCCAGGCCCAGCAGGCGCTCCTCCAGCTGCAGCTCCAGGTCCTGAAGCTCCATGCGCACTGAATTTCTCAAACCCTGGAGCTGATCAACTTCAAATCTATGGGTATGGTGACAGGCACAAAGCTTGAAAAATGCAGTTTGGTGATGATTCCTATTCACAACTCTTTTGAACATTATTATAAACTAACAGAGGTATTGAAATCGCAAGTCCTATAAATTAGCACAATATCAACTACAATAGGTGACTCCAACAGGACATTGCCGTTCTTCCTCCTTCTTTTCCCATAAATATCCCAAATGCTGAAAAACATTTTATAACCACCCTCGTCCTTAATACATTGAAGGTACAGAAGTTCACTTGCTAAAGCACTATGTATGCCTAACATTATCTACGCTGGTTCACAAAACAGATACAGGGTACACAGCAGTAGAAACAAAACCTAGCTTAAAAAATCACAAGTTGAGTGAAAATGAACTTTCACCTTTCCTCCTCAGTCATATGATGATAAACCATGGTTTGCTGACGCAGCATTGCCAATTCTAAATCCATCATTTGTGTTCTAAACAGGTTCAGGCTCCGCCTCATTACCTGGAGCTCCTGAAAAGTATTCTAAAAGGCAATATACCAAAATTATACTTCTAAATCATACAAATTATTCTGTAACACAAAGATTTGAGTAAGAACTTACTTCATAAAGAGGTAGAACAGATGATTTCTGAGTACTATATGGAGCAGCAGCAAGATCGGGTCCTCTCATCATAGGGTACTTCAAAAAAGTAAAAGATTAAAAATCAATGTTAAAATGGCTAATTCCAAATTATTCAATGTGTTAAAAAGGCAGAATTTGGGGCCCACATATTTCTTTGAGGCAAAACAAAAATCCTTCATATTGTAAGCAAGATTAAAAAAAAAAAACAGTCTTCAATGATACCTATTACTGCTGGGTGTTACAGGTATAAATCAAATTATTTGGGAGGAAGAGCAAAGGAACATGTATAGTTCACATCTATGTCATCTATGTCTTATAGAACTTCCCTTCTGCCTTGAGAAAGCAGAAAAACCAAAACAAAACAAAACAAAAATGTAGATGCCGTTGTAAATGTCAACATGAGATTACAGTAATTATTGACTAGGCTGGAGGGAGCAGCCAGCAGTCACCACAGTCTTCGCAGGCATCGGAGCTTCTCCTATATGCCCCTATTTCAGACAGTGAGATAAAAAGATAAAAGGTGTTCTCAAGCCTTCAAGTGTTCTCACAGTGTAAGGAAGAAGAAAGAGAAGTTAAAAAAAATTAAAATATAGGGAGCAGGGAATGTTATAATGGAAACAAAAATTCGGATTAGATGAACTTTACCAAAAGTCCTGACACTTTGAGCTGAATAGGAAATAGGATCTGGTTATGCAAAGAAAGGCATGGAAGGGCTTTCCAGGCTAAA
>VBSM01001562.1:26711591-26729999 GCA_008086735.1 Cheirogaleus medius | reverse complement strand
AAAAAAAAAAAAAAAAAAGTGGCATGTGCAGATACCTAAGAATGCACAACTATTTAGAGACCTGCATGCAGTGCAATATGGCCAGAGCACACGCCTACAGAGTGAGACTGGAGAGACGGGTCAGAGGCCACATGATGGAGAGCATGTGTCTGCTGGCGTAGGGTAGGGTGGGTATGGGGAAATTCGTTAGCTGAGTTACTGACAGGACATCCAAGAGGTAGAGACCACAGTTAGAGCAGAACCAACTGGTCTAGAAAGTGAAGTGCACCGTGAGGGTGCAGGTGGACAGGGCCCTGGAAATGCCCGGCTCCACATAATGAGAGCTGAAAGGGTGTATATCTCAGTCACAGACAGAACTACATTTTGTAAGGAGGAAGAAGAAACACCCACATTTTGGTTAGACTAAAAGCCATTAGGAGACAATGTCACGAGGCTACAACCCACATATATTAAAAGAAGGTATATCTGACTATAACTTGAAAAATTACAACTTTGCTTTCTACTTTTAAAGTAGCTTCCTGTCTACTATTTCATGATTAGAGACATATTACATTCATTCCAGGCCACCTGGCTCTGCGCTGAACACAGTCATCATTACATTGACGTTTTCTTCAATTCCTTAATTGTCTAAATGTAAGTAAGTTTAGAGAGAGATCCAGAAAGAAAATGTGAAAAGCAAACATGAAGACGGCCTACTTATTTTCAAAGTTTTTGAAAGTTATTTCCACTCTACTAATAAACTTGAGGGTGATGACTTTAAAAGTGACAAGACATACTGAACATTTGAATCAAATTCACACTTTACCTGGTTTTTTTGATTTTTTCTGTTCTGGAGTAGTCCCAGTATTTGAACCCAGTGGAAGGAGACTAATTCTGTGTCAGGAGAGCAGCATCAGGGGTAAGTAGGAGAAGGGGAAGACAGCCCAGAGAGCCAGGAGCAAAATCAGGATAACATAGTGCCACAGAAGTCAATGGGAAGAAAACTTAGAAAAAGAAAAGATGGTCAACACATTCAAATGGCAGAGATAAGGAGAGAAAGACTTTAAAAGGCAACATTTGTAATAACAGGTACAACCTGACAAGATTCTAGACTAAGACAAAGATAACAGATAGGCTAAAAAAGGGAGGATACCTAATGAGCAAAATCTCTCCTCTAGAAAGGGAGGGAGAATAGCAGTAGAGAAATTAATTCTGTTCAGGATTAGTTATGGCTTTTCCCTTGAAACAGGAGGGAAGCATAAAAAAGGACAGATATAGGTTAAGTTTAGACATGTAAGAAAATAAGCTCAGGGAGTTCATGCCCGATGGGTCTCAGCTTCTGAGGGAATTAAGAGGTACTTGGAGCAATAAAAGAAAAAAAAGATATACTTAATAAAGACATGCTTTTCTTCATACCTGTGAAAGATTCTGCAGTGAATTTCTAATATCATGCAATACTCTCCGCAACTGCATTTCTATGGTGGAAGGAGGATTCACAGAGCACGCTCGGTAAGGGTAGGCAGCATGTCTATGTGAGTAAGGACACCCGAAAGGGGATGCAAAGGCACTGCAGGTGGCCCCTGATATGTTGGGAACACTGTGAGTGCTCAGAGTTCTTGTGTGCTCACACAGGGGCCTTTCCTGCCACTCAGAGTGGATGGAGTGAAGGGAGCAGGTGGACTGAGATATGGGTGCTGGAACAAACTGTGAACAGGTAGGAGTCCTTCTGTGATGGCACTCCTCCAACTGGGTCGCCTCACTCTGGGACGCTGCTTCTTTCTTCACAGATGATGGAGAGATGAAAACGGTGGATTTAACTAAAGATTGACCGTCATGCTCCATCATCCCCTTTTCTAATTCCTGTTCCTCTTCGGGTGTGTACTTATAGGTGAAGGAAGGTGGGCTGCATCTGGTCTCTTTTCCTGGAGATAACCTAACATTGACAGAGGACACGACCCTTACTGGGCTCAGTAAGGTGGTTGGTAGAGATTGAGACCTTCTTAGAGGATAGCCAGCTTTTGCAAGTAAGTACCTTTGTTTTAACAGATCTTTTGATTTTATCAGGCTACGCCCTATTCTTTGATTAGACAGACTGCAAACCTTCATTTGAGCTCTCTGCAAAGCTGTATTAACCCTGTCCACAGAAGAGGGAGGCCCAGTTGCATTTTCAGAGCTCCTATCACTATATTTAGCTTCAATAGATGCCAAAGATTTCAGAATATGATGTGTGGTATATTGAGTAAATTCACATTCACTGCTTTTATCCACATCACTTTCAGCACTTGCTTCCCTCAGTAGCTCTACCGTCTGTGCTGGAGACAAATCCTCTTTCATTTCAGTAATTTCAGTAACATGATCCCCTGGACTACAGGTGGACTGTTTATTTCCCGTATTCTCAAGGGTCTCGCACGGAGGGAAATCCTGGCTATCTGACTTGCTTTCGTCAGCAACTGTGGCTGCCTCCTCTCTTCCCTTCTGAAGGGGGATGAGAGACTCCTCTACTGATTCATTAAAACAGGGCTGGTCTTCTGCTGTTGGTGTGACAAGGTCTTCACCAAATGATGTGACTGTTGTCTCACTGTCACAGCTATCGGCACTACTCCCCATGGCTTGCAAGGACTCATGAACCTGTGAAAGGAAAACAGGTGGGGAGGGGAAGAAAACAAGTAAGAAATATCATTAACACAATACCAAACTGATTTGATGCTTCCATACTTTTACCGTTTCCCACCTTGGTTGTGGACCTAGTACTGCTCAAAACTGTTTTTACTGCCCCTGGTTTGCAATCCCCTTCCCCCTAACTTCTCACAAAGATTATTTCAGATCTTCACTATTTTCCTTAAATCCCCTTTCCAACACCCTCTTCCTCTCCTTTTAACACATGATACTGACTCAGAGAGAAAAATTTCTTAAGGTTCTTCCCCAACACCTATAAACTTCCCCATCTCTCTCTCCATCATTCCTTCCTTCCTTCCATTCTGAAAGGAAACATTTTTAACTTCTTTTCCTCACCATTGCTTTACTCTCTAATCACGATTTTGTGTCATTGACCCCATCAGAACTGCTTTCTCCCAAGGCTCTTGACAGCCACCAGCCCTAATGACCACTGCTTTCCTTTCAAAGTCTCTCATCCATCCTTGAATTTTCTGTCTACTTGATTTTTCTTTCTGAGTCTCCTTAGATATGTCTCTTATGTGTTTACCCCTTAAATGCTATGTTCCTAAAGGCTCTTTTGGGTTTTTTTGGTCATCACAATTTCCTTTAGAACTTGCTTATAGGTGTTTTAAATGCTTTTTGTATACATTCTGTGTACTCCACATACAGACTACAAGCTCCTCAAGGATAAAGATACGCCTGTTTTCTGGGTTATCTAATACAGTCTAGCAGAACAGTAAAACATTCAGCAAGTTATAGATCCACACTAATTTTAGTTATTAAATAAGCAAAACGATTACTATAAAATACTGAAACACAATGACAGTAAAAAAATAAAAAAAACAGACCAAAAAAGGTTAATAATCAAAATAATCTCTGTTTACTAGTGGTCCAAAAATTAAGAAAGAGAAGTTTTTCTTTAAAACTCAGTCAGAAAAGCATTAGTGAAACCCAAAATTTGTAGTTAAATGCTTAGATAACAACTACATCCCAGAAGGAATTTTATTCTTACTGTCATTTGAAAAATAAAGATTAGACAGATTCAGTCTTAAAACATATAGTTATTGAAAAATCACCTTAAAATGATTAAGTTAATCATAGTGCCTATTACAGTAGAAAATTTTACCTGAAGATGATTAAGGGATACGCAGTCTGTTGAATCTTCAGCAAAACCACTGCTATCAGAATGCTGACTTGCAGTACGTAATAGATGATCTATCAATAAAAAAGTCTGGTCATTCAAAACTGCTAAGACTTCACTGAGAGAAATATTATCATAGATATATGATTCTCAACAGATATAAGATATACAAAATAGATTCCTTCTTAGAAAAGTGTGCATTACTTATGCAAAATTGTGGTTTCAAAGCATAGGAGGCAACACAAATTCAAACAAAACTGAATCAGATCTTCTATCAGAAACTCTTATTCAGTTGTTAATTAAGCTTTAGTAAAACTATATTGGAAAATTCAGTTAATGTCTTATCCTTGGAGGACAACTGGCTGAAATAAAAGATGGCTCTAATAAAAACAGAAGTCCCAAAGTAAACCACTTCCGTTATGTAAGGAGGCGAAATTAGAAGTTCAAATGTACAGTATACTGTGTAAAACTTTCTATCATCTTCCTAACAAGAAAATAAAAATACAATTAAGTCCAATAAATTAAATAATTTGTCTCTGATGTTTCAAATGGTACAAATATTTGTTAAGTTATGAAACAATTCTTTCATAACAATTACATGAAACTCCACTCCATCAAACAGGTACAACTAGTACATAATATCGTTAATCTTATAAAATCCTTCTGTTTATTTTTCTGCCTCGAAACTCTTAATTCCTGGCTAGTATAACCTAAAAAAAAATGTTTTACATAAGTAAATAGGCTAGCTAAGCACAGCAAGCATGATCACATTCCATACATACAACAACTACCATATTGGGAGACATCACAGCTATTACATTTATCAAGGGAGATGCTTCATGAGACAGGAAAATTATGCGGAACTTCAAAAACAACATGCTGAAAAAAAGGTTTATCAAAACCATTTCATTTAAGATTTGATCCATATAAATAACCAGATAATATGATTGAATAAAATCCAAAATCTATTAAAGTTCACCTGGTTTTTACAAATATCCCACTGAAGACTCAGTTTCCATGGAATAGAGTAATTTTTCCCATTAAAAATTTAGAATAATTCTGTAATATTGTTGTGATATTTTTTTAAAATGCCTAATGAAATATAAGCAATTACTCCATGTCCTTGATAAGTCTAGGTAAAATGGAATAACTGTGAAACTGAATTACAACAAGCTATTACCATCAGTACTAATTAGCATTGTATTAATTAAAATTAACATCTTATAGCAGTTATCACTATATATTTACATCTTTTTTTTAACTAGATTGTGAGCCTTCTGAAGGCAAAACCTTATTTGGTCTTGTTTGTATCACAGTAGCTAAAATAAGCTGATAATAAATAATGTTTGCTGAATAAATCAACCATAACTATTTCCTTAAAGCAACAATACAATTAAACAGTCACTTAAATGATTTAGAAGTGAAATTGCCTATCTGGTTGGGCAAAGGGAAGTTGCCTGAGAGCCCAGGAAAGCCAGAGTGAGCAGCTCTGACGTGGGTTCCCTGCTAAGATCTGTTTTATCTGCTGCAGAGTCATCTGTGCTGAGTTCACCTCACAGCTGTTGAGCCCTGTCTGGGTTCACATAGGTTAGGTCATATTTAGACTGACTGCTTAGGCTTCAGAACAGGTGTTGGGCAAAGGAAAGAACAAGAAGGCCTGGGTTCATGTTTCTGCTGTGTTTCATCATCGTAAGCAGTAGCTTCTCTCTTCTGCAAAATGGAAGAAGAGTAATTCTTCTATCTCAGGTGGCTACTTCAGGAACTAAGTAGAATGTAGATGAAACTATTTTGTAAACTATAAATATAAATCACAATCTAGGTTCCTTAGTCAGATATTTCTGTTTCCAAAAAACACAGTTCTCAATAGAAAAGGGTAGAACTAAAAATTATTAGATCTCTGTCCTGAAGATGTAAAATGTGATTTCTAACTAAAAACTAGCAAGTTAGAGGAAACATTAAAGTGAGAAAAAAAATCTGGAAATTTTATTTGTCCAGAATCATTAAAAAACCAAAACAGAAAAACTGCATATTCTCTGCTAAGGAAAATATTGTATGTCTTCTGTAATAAGAAAACTGCTGGACTTCTCTCAACACATCTATCAAATGTTAGCTGGCAAAATAAACTGAGTTACTAAACCTCTCTGGGCCTTAGTATGTAAATATTGGATTGGATTTGAGATTAAGGCAATTTTATTAAATTTACAATACCAAAGTACTGTATGCATTCTTACTAAACTTTTGAAGTAAATATATTTCTTGTGATTCTAACTCTGCAGTTACGATCAAAGATATTTATGTAGCCCATTATCAAAATTTGATAGGCTATCTTTCAAAATGACAAAAACAGTTTTTGAAATAAAGTAATTTTACTCTTTATTATCCTCCTTTTGACACATGGCAAGCTCCTTTTTCCAATGTATCCCTTGTCTATTTGTCTAAAGCAAGGACTCTGATAGCCCTGAACACGGCTCAGAAACACATACATGCATTTATGAACTTACAAGGCAAAGAAAATTAAATAGGAAAGCTTGTTTTGTGTCTGGTCAGAACTGTAGTGACCTAGTGAGAGTGGAGCTCTTGTTTCTTAATGCCATATTGCAATGAAAGAAAAATTATATGCAAATTATCTCTTATGAAGTAATTTCAGAGAACAAACATGTAATTTCCTATTCTAAGAACATACATAGGAATCTGTGTTTAAAAAAAAAAACAGGGTGGTTCAGTGTGTGTAAAATTTTAAAAATAAAACAGTCCTACCTTCGGTGGTCATTTTAACTTCTTCCTCTCTCCCTTTTTCTATCTCAAAAGCTTTGTAAATTTAAGGATCAGACATTTTTTTTTCTTGTTGCAAGTTAAAAGTGAAAGGAATGGATTCAAAGGTTCTTTGGTCAATAATTAATAATTCAAGAGAAGAACGATATCTACAGCCACTCACCTTTGATCCACAGTTTGAATTTAACTAGGCTTAACTACTGCTGAAAAATTGGTGTTTTTTTGTCAGAGGCATATTTGTGTATTAAACCTAACAGCTATATTTAAATAATAAACCCCTAGAGATAGATGATAAAGTATGTTTTTCAATCACAACAATGTAAAAGGTGGCCCTACTTGCCATACAGTCCTTATGCAGAACTGAAAAATATACACACAAAATTGTGTAAAGAGGTCATTACAGACTAAGCAAACTAGTTTATGAGCACAAAAGTCTTCAAGAAAATACAAAAAATTCTATAACCAAGCAATAATGAAGCATGCCTACTTGTGTTCTTAATCTTTTCACATTTACAGGTATTACAAATACAGATACGTAAAACTCCTCTTCCAAATCAACTCACAACACTTTGAAAGTGTGCTTAGGAGTTAGTGGGTATTGTTCTACTTACCTCTTTTTGACTTGGTAAGACCTAGCTGGTAAGTGGCTGGAACATGAGGCACTTCTCCCTCTGTACTTTGAACCTAAAGAAGATTTTAAAGTAGTTAAAACTAAAAGAATCTATCTAGGGCAAGGCAGAATAATAACCTCTTGATAACCAACCATCTATTAAATCAACCTAACTAAAAGTGCACCAAAACATTATATATATACTTAAAGACATCTTGTCTCAAAATTATTAAAATGTTCCACAATTCAATTTTCTGATCTACTTTCCTATTAATAACAGCACTCAAGTTTGTAGCTTACAAAGAACAATAACTGCATATATAAGCCACTTCATTAAAAAAAGTTGCTATTAGATGAAAATTAGATCCATAAGAAAAACTTCTTCTCTAAATGTTAAACTTCAAAGTAGGGTCAATCCTGGGAGAAATGCTAATGCACTCATTGCAGCACACCATGACCAACACGCAATCGGAGCAACTACCAGTATTGGATCTTTGAAAATGGAACACTGTGCTACTATTGCAAAATTTTCTAAAATCCTCCAAATTTTCACCTATCAAAAATCACTCATGTATAAGACTGCTTTGTCCGGATACAAATGTTCTTTCAAGACATAAGCTGGGAGTTGCAAGTGGAAAAGCAGGTTTCATTACAGAACTAAAATTAGCCATAATTCCTTGCTGAAAACTGTTCAAAGAAGGTATCAAAGCTACAAAAGTTGTCTTATGTGCTTTTTTTTTCTACCTGCACAACTACATAACTAGAAATTTTCAGATTCCTAGTCACCACTTCCACCCTGCAAATACTCGATTCTAACATAATTAACTCTCTATCAAGACTAAACATTTGGAGGGGGGAGAGGTAAAATAATTTCCATCATTTGATCTTGTAATTATTAGTACTTAAACAGTAAATAACATCCTAGAAAAGTAGGCAAGCTAGCCAAATATATGGGTTTCCAATCTTGAATAAAACAGAGAGCAAATAGCAAAGAGGTTTTCGGTAAAACCCTGATAGCTCTGAGCTATGAATCTATTCAAGAATAAGAAATATTCCATAGGAATACGAGTGGAATAACCAACATGGAAAAAAAAGCCAAAAGGTTAAAGATATTATTAACCAATTTAAAAATTGTTCTGATTTGTAATATCTTTGTACTACATAGTTTCATGAACTCAAGTTTATGAATCTTTTGAAAACCGACAACACACTGGTTATTTAAAACCATCAACTATAAATCAGATATGTAAAATAGGTTCTACTGTTCTTTGTCATTATGTAAAAATTATAGTATATTCTTCTAAGCAGCAGACACAAGTTCAACAGGAAAACCATTGTTTTGTGTGCAAGGGAACAAAATGAATTTTCTTTTTATATTCAACAAAAGGTCTATTATTAGCCTCTATTCAGGCCCAACCTACTTCAAAGAGTTTTCTATAAAGTAAATATCAACCATATCAAAAAACTGTAACAGAAATCCAAATGAATCTTTATTTATGTTCTAGGAATCTTAGTTTAGGCACAGCATTATGATACACCAAATTATAATCTCTCTTTTAAATGTAGAATTATCACATATTCTAGTTTCTTAGGCTTATAAAATTATAATCACAAAATAATATGACTTTAATAAACGTGTATCCTCAGTGTACTATCCTTTCTCTCTATGGCAAAAAAAAAAATTTATTCTCTCTCTCCCCACGCCTTTCACTACAAACTCCATAATTAATTGCAAGAAAGGAATACTTAAACAAGAAAGCTGAGAGGGTCATATTTAATAAAACTACTAAAGTTAAGATCATTCTTACTCAGCAAAATCACACTACCTACTTGCTGAAGAGAGAAACAGACATGCTAGTGATAACAGGTGAATTTCTTACCTTATTTTATTATTGATCATAATTATGCAAAAGAAAGCAGTCAAATTCAAGATGGGGTACACCATAGAGAATTATGAAGCAAATATAGAACTTAGATTTATTGGCAGGATTTTTTCCCTATTCAATGGTTTCAAATGCTCAGTAGAACTCTGGTCATTTACTATAGGTATAACTTTCATTAAATTAACAAGAATGGCCAAATAAAACTCAATCAAGTGATGAGTAATAGGTGTTCATTATACTATTTTCTCTAATCTTTACATTTTAAACTTTTCATAATAGAAATGGGGGAAAAAACCCCACTAAACCAAAATGATAAAATCTGTTGGTCTCAGTGTTTTGGGATTTAAAGATGTATGAAAACAGCTTTAGAGTAACCCATACATTTGGGTTACTTCATTCAAAAAATGTTCTCATAAAGCAAACATTGTATCTTTCTGAATCTATGTCCTGCTAACACAACAGGCACTCACTTTGGTTTCTTAACAGCTATCTTGTTTATTTTGACTAAGAAGCATCTTCCAAGCATAATACCACCGTACTGTGTTCTACAGAACAGACACATGTGGATGTTCTAATGCAACCTTTCCTCTAAGGTTTAAAGAGACACTGTATAGCTCTTATAATCATAAAATATACTGTATATAAAAATAATTTTAAAAAAATAAAAACTAGAGCTTTAGAAATTACAATTCTAATTTTTAATGACATCTCAAAAGAGAACATTATTTTTCCAAAGTAGTGGTACAGGGCTGCACATCAGATGACAAGTTCCTGCCCAACGCCTGATAATATCAACCAATCTGATCTCTGCCAAGTTATATAGGTAAAAGTAGCCAGTCTATAGAAAGAGCTAAATTCAAGTCTTATTCATGCTACTTTCTGGATAATGGCTTCCGGCAATTATCTCTTATAATTATCTCAGTTTTCTCAACTGCAAAATAAAGACTAAAACTCCTACCTTACAGGTCCTTAAAATGATCAACTGTGACTATAAGTGAAAGTACTTTGAAACAGAAAAGTAATAAAGAGGTACAACAGGAGATTCCTCTCTGTCATCCCCTCCTTCCCCCTTTGAGGCACTGGTATCAAAGAGAATATTATGTCCCTCAAGAAGACAGTGGAGAACCACTGCTATAACATAATATCATATGTGGGAGGTGGGGGGAATGCTTCATCTGTAAAGGGAGAAAACTAGAAAATAAATTAAAAGATTCTGCCTCTAGTAGTAGCTCATGACTGTAATCCTAGCACTTGGGGAAGCCAAGGTGGGAGGATCACTTGAGGCTAGGAGTTAAGACCAGCTAGGGCAACATAGCAAGACCCCATTTCCACAAAAAATTTAAAAATTTGCTGGGTGTGGTGGTATGTGCCTATAGTCCCACTTACTTGGGAGGCTGAGGTAGGAGGATCACTTGAGCCAAGGAGTTTGAGGCTGCAGTGAGCTATGATCACACCACTGAATTCCAGCCTGGACAACAGAGTGAGGCCCTGTCTCTAAAGATTAAAAAGAAAAAAAAACAGGTAGGCATGGTGGCGCCTGCCTGTAGTCTCAGCTACTTGGGAGGCTGAGGCAGGAGGATCCCGGGAGCCCAGGAGTTCAAGGCTGCAGTGAGCTATGACTGCACTACTGCACTCCAACTCCAGCCTGGGTGATAGAGTAAGACTCTGTCTCTTAAAAAAAAAAAAATTCCTTTCTGGGCCAATTTATGATTCTATAATTACTTGCAAATTTTTAATCTTAAAAATGCTCTCAAATTTTTACATGCACATGCATATATAGTTTATTTTTACTGTCAGGTAAATTCTTTTTTAAAAAAGATAACGAGTTTTTTTAGATAAATATCAAATAACAAAACTCAGTGGTTAATTGGGCTTTGAGGTAACAGACATCTGTGCATATGTCATGTGTTAGAGTTCATATTCTAGTGCACGCTTACCTTCGGAAAACATACAGTTAAATTTGGAAGGCCAAAGGAACAACTTAACTATCTGTCAAATATCTGATTAATTTGGGATTATTTTAAGTCACACTAATAAATATAAAAGAATCTATTAGTTAAATCAACAATTAATATAAAGACAGAATTAGAAACAATTACTAAACTTCAGTAGCTTAAAAAAGATGATTATGCATACATCCAATAATGGTTATATTTAAATATTAATTTCATTTATAGGGTGAGAAGGCCACACGACAAATTATTCACAGATACAGAGACAAAACTTCTCCTTCCTATGACCCTTAAGAAGTTTTGCCTCTACACCTAGAAGATAAACAACTGCTTGAGTAGGATCATTTTGGTTTAACTGTTAGTTATTCATACTATTAATACTAATCTATGGCTTCAGAGAGTTACCATGATGTATTCAAAATAAGCCATTCAAGAAGAACACGAGAATTACCCAAGCAAGTCATTAAGGATTCAAAAATTCAACAGTGGGGTTTTATAACTTTCAAATACACTGCAACATTTTAAATAGTTTAGAAAACATTTTTTATAAAGCAAGTTGACTCTTAATTAAAAATAATATCTGGCCTTCTTGCTTTTCCTTTTTTGACATAAGAAATGGCCACTTTCATTCTCTAGGCCCGGATCAGGATCAGTCTTGTTAGCTCTCTTTACATTTAAGTATTTCCTCTTTTTGCTTCTGGTGACTGTCAGATCTTACCTCCTGTCTCAGACGGATTAGGCAGCTTCATGCACACAGCCCCATCTGCAACACTTTCTCCTACCTAGCTTCCCAAAGCATCTGGTGTTCAGATAATCTGAGAAACTGGTTCGCCGAGAGAAAAAGAGCTCTAACTTATAGTTACTCACTGTTTTCACAGGAAGAAAGTTCCCAACAGGAATCAAATCTCAACCAAAAGGGGTCCAAAAGAAAAACAGAAAACTACTTTGAATGGGATCTAAAAGTTTGCTTCAATAAGATTGTTCTCTTCATTGAGCAGAGGAAATTAAAGAAACACATTATTTCCCTTCTTTATCCATTGTTCTACAAGCTCTTTTTAAAATTCCCAAAGGGATAAAAACACAATTCTTGGAGGTTTTTATCTATGCTTTAAATATATCAGAAGAATAAAGATGCATTATTCTTAAAATTCCTCTTATTTACAATGTAGCTATGGTTGGCCATATATTCTTTCTTTTAAAACAAAAATCTTCCATTATTCTTCAACTACTGATGCATGCAATCTTGCACTTTAAAATGCTCACATCAACTTACCTACTTTCTTCATTAACTGTTTTTGCCAGCAGAGGGGGCAAAAAAATATATATATAGCCTTTCATCATTACAATTAACTTGTCACCAAAGTGTATCTAGCACTTTATTAATGTTTAAAAGACCTTCTGTGTATGGTATCTTAGAAATTAAAGTTAAAACATACACACCACAAAAACCTATAGCTTATAATGCAGAATTCTAGAAATTAAAAAGGAACTTCTTTGACTTCTTTGAAAATACACATATAAGAGTGTTGTTTAATCTGAGTCTCCAATATCTGATTTGCAATTACCTAACATAATTTGGTTAGATTTTAATACTCTGCTATTGTATTAAACAAGGAAACTGACTTTCAAATCTAATTGTCATAAAAGAGGGGCCCTAATGGAAGGCAAGAACTTATACTTTAATTCTGAGTGCTGAGACAAGTTTAGACCAAAACAAAGTCAAAAAGAAAAGAAATCAAAGAGTGAAATAGAACAAAGAGAAGTTTTAATGTAGTCATCAGATAGTACTTTCATACTATGATGAGAAATAAATTATATCAAGAATTAAGGAAATAGGAGAAATATAAAAATATATAAAGATACAAAAGAAAAAGCTCACAAGAATATCTAAAATATTCCAAAGAGCTGCTCCTACACCTTTTTTATTTCATTTTTAGTAATTAAAGTACTAAAAGACCACAAAAAAGGTAAATAGCTATGTCAGCAATTGAAATTTTGCAATAAATAAAACAATCTTTGCTAATGTTTAGAGACACGCTCATCTAAGAGGACACTTACGGGCAGAATCAACTATCTTGTTTTCCAGTTCCCTAAATTAATGACATGTTAACTACTACTAAAACTAATCTTCTGCAATAGACTTAAAAAAGAAAAATTACACATTATATAATGTATAGCCACAACTCTTCACCAGCACACATGCCTCAGTTTCCTCGTATGTATAGTAAGAACACTACTATGTGCCTCACAGACTAAGATAGAGTATTTCAAGGGCCAAGTGCAATGCCTACCATAGGGCAGGTGCTTGATAAACTTGTTTCATGCCTCAAATTATTATATATAGCTCCAACTCCTAAGTATCAGCTCCTACTGTTCAAAAGCAGTTTTGGCTGAACCTCACCAAAATGAGTATCTTTATCTTGTCCATTTCAAAACTTATATCAACTACCAGGAATATCTCTGGATTACCAAAAGTAACCAAACACTGGTCTTCTGGGCTTACAAGAACCCTACTCAGTGGCCTTTCAAACCTCCTTCAAGGTTCCCTATCCTCCCATTCAAGTGTGTATCATCTTGTTCTTTCCAGTCACATATGAACACCCATCCTCAAAGCCTTCTTTCCACTTAACTGTACCACTGAGACATGTTAAGAAAAGTTCTCCAAAGACACACAGCAATTCAGTGGCAGAAGCAGAACCCAAACCCGTTTCATTTCAAAGCCAGTGTTCATAACTATTATGCGATATTAATTTGAATTTAAATATCCTCTCTCAGGGTCTTCTTGAACATCAAAATCTTACCCTTGAGAGAGAAAAGGGGGTTGAAGTATCAGCTAATGGATGACAGAAGATCTGGAGGACCTGATGAACTGTCCCATTACTTTGATATCACATAGTCCTGTCACCCATTTTGTGGTTTGTGAAACATAAACCTGGAAAGTCAAAATTAGGATGAATTTTTCTAGTATAAACCTATTAGCTACCTCTCATTTTATAAACATTTTTGGCACTTTTTTCCCCCTAGTTCACTATCTGGAACCAGTCTCAGTGATTTTTTCACTTACCTCTTCCATTTCGAAGGAGTCCTTCTGCTGTGTTGTCATGTTTTTTATGTATGCGATTGTTGGCGGCGCACAAGGCTCTTTTTCAGGTGTGGACATGTGGATGTTTTTCAGTTCATTGCTATTTTCCAGCTCACTGTGGCTGGAAATGTTGAAATCATTACCTAAATCAGATTCTATAATTACAGATTCCTCACCCAGTTTACTCTCATGACTTTGAGTTTCTTTACTTTGTTCACTTGCAGTTTCTTGGTTAAAATTACTATTTGCTTCATCAGAAAGTCTATCAATATCAACATTCTCCATAACAGCTACTGAACTACCTGAGACTTCTTCTTTAACTGTAGCCAACATAGAAGATGAGTCTTTCTTCTTCACAATTTTTTGAGGCTTTTGATCATTTTTATTACCACTTTCTTCAATCACTGAAACATTTAGAATCTTTCCTTTTTCAACTGTTGGGGAAGGACTACTACCCTCTCCTTTCTCTGTTTTATCAACACACAAATTTAGCTTTGATAGTGTTTTCATTAAACGATTTGCAGTGTTGCTTCGAGTTAAAGGTGGAGGTGAGTCTGTCTCCTTGTTAGAGGTCACTGAGGACACACTTCCAATCCTCTGCAGGGGAGTCCCAGAGACTTGGGAATACAAAGAAGAAAATGCATTGGCCACAGTAGTAAGCACTTCAATTTGACGAAAACGGCCTACCAAAAGAAAAAAACATTAATTATGTGTATATGTTTATTTAAATATATACATATGCTAAGCATGTACTGTTAAAAATTCTAGTAGCTAAACTTGGACCACAAAGATTTTAAAACCATATTTTTGCCTCATCTAACACTGAAAACTTCTCTACATTTACTGGGTGAGAATAAGAAGGAAGAGTTTTACTCTGAATACCAGAATTTATATTTTTAAAAAATCAGCAATAAACACAAAGCATGATGGTAACACTGACTATAATAGAAAGAACTAGTTATTGATCTACACCTGTGATTCTGTTTTCAAGTCTTAGACTCCCTTAGGACTCTTCCAAATGTTCTCCTAAGAAAATGCACATAAGTATATATTTTATACCTAATTGTGGTGACATACATAGATATATAGACCTCTTAGAACTGATCCATGAACAATGTAGGGGGTAGTATTTTCAGAAACTTTTGGTCAATAGAAAAAAATTAAACAAAGGTATGAGTAAATAATATGAGTAAAAATGATCAAATTAGTCATGCTATTTTAGATTTACAGAAAAGCACCGGAAATTAACTGATTTCATTTAAGGTTAACAAGGCCCCTCCCTACTTTTTTTCGTCTGGAACAAGAGGAATCTGGAGATGAAGAGAAGATTCTATAAGTAAGTTATGGTAACACTTAAATGAGCCAAGAACTGGGGAAGAGGGAAAGAATAGGTAAGTTAACCACTATAAATAAAATAATAAAAATTCAGAATAAGATAACTATTGCATTAATTAAGCTCATCAATTAACTTTCCAGTGCTATTACTGAAAATCAGTAAGCGTTTAGAAATAAGACCATTTTGCTGTGGATGCTATAATTTAAAAATAATATGCTAACACTTAAAGACCTTACTTGTTAAGGCATAATTTGGGTTTTCTACTTCCATCCGTTGCATTTGAGCACTCAGAAATACTTTAATATCTATCCCTCTGGCAAATGATGATGAATTAAAAAATCTGGAAGGAATTTTAGAAGCAATATCTGGTTCATCGCGTCCAAATCCAAGATTATACAGAATTTCTTCAGGATCTTCTTCATAAAGTTCTAATAGTTCTGAAACACTACAAAAAAAAAAAAGAAGAAGAAGAAAAAAGAAACATGAACATGTAAAATAAAATTTATAGTCCACATCACATTATAGATGAATACATATTCTTGCTTTCCTGTGATAAAATCTTTTTCTCAACTTCTGCTCTTTAAACTATTATTTATTTCACCATCTTGATACACTGTGTACTGACAGGATATACAGCCCTTAGAAAGGGCTCTCTCAAGCTGCCAATGTTGGAAAAGGGAGATAACCCTGAGGAAACCTGAGGAACACTCAGAGACTAAGGGATTCCTCACCTTATTTTTTTGGTCATTTTAAAGAGATTCCCAGTAAAGCAGCTAAAACAATTAGAGGACAGATGAGGAAGAAGGAATAAATAGATTAAAGAAAAAATGAAAAGGGAAAATTCACTAGGAAGTTGGTAGAGCTCTGGTACTGAGGGACACTCTGGGAAACTTGAGCTTTTCTGCTACTTCTGTCCTAGGAGAGATAATAAAGGTAACAGCCTGGTTTCAGAAAAATTAGGAGCTTACTTTCAACTTTTCTCTAACCACCCAGGAAGTAGGAGGAGTAAGGTATGGAGAATATCGGTTACACAAAGGTAACTATTTGCCCTAATTCTACTGGGAATTAAACATTTATTAACTCTTCCCTGTCATGCCAGTGATAATCTAAGCTTTTCTAAGACTCGCTGAAGAAAACAGAAAAATTAGAGACAAAACTTGAACAGAAGGACATTTCAATCTGTTTCAGAGAAAATGCTAAGATTCCAATGCAATAATTTGGATAACAGTTTAAACTTCTTCCATAGGCACACATATTGGCTTATTTTAATATACTGTATATTGTAAAGATCTTTGGCTTAATTAGTTGAAATAAAATTTGTGATTAAATATCAAGCTTTAACTGAGAAAGATTTATTCTGATTTTTATGTCAGCATTAACTCAAGTCCCTAACAGAATGGAGAATTTTGGTTCTCTACAGTTAGAAGTTACACCACTCTGGAGTTCCACTTTCAGGTTGTTGATATGACTCAAAATATTCATTTATGGATTCCAGTGCATAATAATCCTATCTGCTTCTTTTTATTTAACCTCAATTAAAAAAAGAAAAAAGAAAAAAAGAAGCAGTTCCTATCAGTTGTTCTGGTCCAGGAAACACTTTGGGTTCATTGTGATTTCATACTATCAATATCAAATCTAAGACTGAAAAAAATGGTAAGAGGTCATCTGTAACACAATGTAATTCTACCATAATTTCAGAATAAGTTACCTTGAGACTGTCCCACTACTCTTTCCAGATCCAGTGGAATTCATACTTCTCCCTTTCTGATGAAACTGTAATCTTCTCTCTTTGGCCAAGATATTACTGCTATAAAGACAATCAGATTATGTAAAACTTTATTTTCATTAATGTTCTTCATTTTTAAAAAGGAATACAACAGAACCGCCACATACCAGTTTTCAATTTGAGCATCACTTTCATGGAGGTGGTTGGCTACAGGTAAAAACAATAAATGTAGAGCACAATTGTTAGTAGAACTGTAACTACGATGATAAAATTACCAAGAAAGCAAATTACTACAATATTATAGTTAAATGCCTAATATGTCAAACTCTTGTTTCGGCTCATTAAATCTGCACAATTAAAAATAATATACAGATAGATAAGAATAGTCCCAGTAGCTTTTGAAGGGTGATTCTGGCTTTTAGCAATGTAAACTTACTTTTACTTGAGAGCTTAAAGTATAAAGACCTAGAAGATAACCCATTAAATTTCTTTAACAGGTTAAAAATAAGTAATGAGGAAGATAATGTAGCATATATGTGGTACTGATAATTAAATTTGAAAACCGTTTATGAAGAATACTTTAAGAGCAAAACATGATTTAACATTAAGTGTGGCGATAGTATACATCAATTTCTAATGTGGATTTGTTAAGGTTACAACTGATTTTTCATGCACATAACTTGAAAACTTCTACTTATTTCACTATAAATTTTCTTTTAAAAATTGCCTTTCACCTTTACCCTAGATTAACAAGTTCTAAACAGGTAAGTGTTAATGTTTAGAGTGAGTTAAATTTATTGTATTTAACCTTTATAGACAAATGTAGAGAATGAAATTACAGACATCTATTTCAGCACATTTGATTTTTTTTCATTTCTAAACTGCAAAGTAATGACAATTTTGTTCCTTCGTATATCCACCACAAAGATGCCTAACACATAGCACTCAGTAAATATTTACTTAATGAATGAAAATTGCCCTGAAACAATTTTCAGTAAAACAACATAATACCTTCACTCATAATATGAGACTCCTTTTTAGGTTCTAATTTCCAACAAAATTATTCAATATTATAAAACTACCAAAGCAGATATCAAAAGTGCTATTTATAGTAATACTGACATTCATTTTAATAAGGGATTGACAACATATTCAATTGTACTGATTGGGAAGCAGTAAGCTTAAGCTCTTTCCAGAGTTTATTCCTTGAAAATATATGGACATGGGCCGGGCGCGGTGGCTCACGCCTGTAATCCTAGCACTCTGGGAGGC
>VBSM01001562.1:26614967-26711491 GCA_008086735.1 Cheirogaleus medius | reverse complement strand
AAAAGAAAATATATGGACAGAAATAATAAAAACTAATATATTCACATCTTCTAGAGTTTCTAGTGTTAGAAGATTCTAAATAAGTAATCTATCTTACACATGGATTTAAAATGGCAAAAGATCAAGGATACTAAACTCAGTGGATAAATTCATTATTCATCAACTTAAAAGTTTTAAAGACTTAATAAAATTCTTAATTCTTTTTTTAAGAAGTATACATTAATAACCTAGCTATACAGCTACCAATAGCCTATTCAAACTGATGAAATAAAAGCACAACCAATGAGCTATGAAACAGCTTTTAAAATACCAGTAAAACAATTAAAAATTCTTATTTTTACATAGTGGAAAGCTTTATTATGAATCCACTAGAAAACATTACATAACCTGTGAAAATTTAAAAATAGCACAACACTTTTAAAATGCTAATGCAGTCTGGAACAGACACCAGCACAACGATTTCTAATTAAATTCTACCAACTCTGCTATTTTGCCTTTGTCCTATAATCTTCTAAAAATCAGAAAAAAGAGGAAGGGGGAAAAGGAGATACTTAAATGAAATGTAGAAAGACAAGCTGCAGCTGTAAGTATGACAAAAGTCTACTTCACACTAAAAATAAGCTTCAATTTCGTTTTCTCATGTATAAATATTTAAGCTTCCTTCCTTCTTTAGGACAATTCTTCCCTTAGTTATATTACCACGGTTCGTCACACACAGTTCCTTCAAGCACTTAAGTCCAAGGAAGACAGATGGACATTTCTCAATGGTTTTTCAGAGCCATTCCTACATGTACCCTACAGGCTGTGGCTAGGTTATGAACATATTAAAAAAATGTACTGTGAAATGTGTTTCAGTCATTTTTAAGACCTTTAAATTTTGCTCTGAGGATCATAAACTGAAAGCACTCGACTTTTTCTTTCTTTATTATTTGAAAACTATACAAAAATACAGTTCTTGCAAACATACCTTCAGCTCCCAATGACAAATCATCTTCAAAACTTCCTCCATTTCTCACAAGCACACCTGAAAGAAACATTTGAAAATTCAGAAAATTCATCCTGGTGTTCTCTTCTTCCCCACCTCCATATATGATGATTGTTTTAGTTACAACAAATTTACCAAGCAAACTATTTTATAATAAACAGTAAAATGTTTCAGACCTGAATATACTTAGAAATTATTCTGATTATATAATTTCGAGAAGCATAAACTTTTATTTTGTAAAGACATGTTTGCAGCCACGTAAAATTCTCAGAAGCTGATCTCCAACCTATTTTATGCTTACCATATCTTTGAAGATGTTCAATTAGATAACATCTTAGCCAGAAGTTTCATGGAAAATCAGACCCTGAAGCAATCGTACTTCTTACCTACCTCATATTAAGTCAGGAGCACAAAAGCTAGATTTTCCTGACACTGTAAATGTTTTTTATATGCCTTGCCACTACCTGCACATTCTTGTTGTACTTTGAACTTTAGAATTCTGTCTTGCACAGGTGGTAAAATTTCAGGTGTGGCAATTTCAGTTAATGTAAGCAAAGAAATGCTGCACTAAAGTCGACTCAACTTTAGTTCGCTCAATATATATTTTCCTTATATTTACATATCATATTTCTATATTTAATTAGTCTTTATAATGTCTAACTGGACAATAAAAATATAAGTTTCACATTGTGAAAAGGTTTGGCAATTTGCTTAAATGCACCACTGTTTTATGGTTTATAACAAAGCTTCTCCCTTTTGGCTTCTAGCTCAGAGCAACATATTTTATAAACACGAACATCACTTTTTATAATTCATATATACACTTTTACCCAGAGGACAAATGAAGTAAGACCTTCATAAAGAACAGATTTAGAAAGGAAACTTTCTCTTACCCTTGAGTGTACTACTGCTTTGCTCATCCAGTGAGGCTCCCAAAGGTGTACTGAAACCACATAAACATAGAAGCCTTAGTCTTGTGAAAAGCTGTCTGGAGAGCTGTCACTATGCAGTCTTACTTAAAAGGTTATAACTAAGCACGCTTCTAATCACAGTTTAACTCTCCTCCCAAAACACAAGGAATGCAACTGGATTACATAAGTAATATTCTACTAAGCAAATACCTATTGTCAAGTCAGTTCACTAGGAATGATTTAATCACGCGTTTCATCTGCCAGCAATTAAGAGCACTTAACAGCACAAATGGCAATTACAAATGATATGAATTGGCATTTTCTTTGCAAAAAAAAAAAAAAAAAAAAAAAAGAGGAGAAAAGAATGACAGTAGGCACTGGGAAAATGTCTGCTGCTCCTCTCAATCCCTTCCATAGAAATAGAAAACAAAATTACTATAAAAGAAAACAAATTTTCAGTAGTAGGTAATTTAACCTTAACATTAAAAAGTTCAGTCTAGTTAGCAATAAAGCTCAACAGTTTCCTTAAACCTCATCTGTTAATCATTTGCATTTCAGAGCACCACCTACTGCCTCTCTTGTCTTTCTATATAAATGGAGAAGATTGAGATTCACTTTCTGATTTTAAACTGAAAAATATAGTCTTCATGTAACTTTGAAAATTACTAGAAAGTTGGCTTGAGAATCAATATTAAGAATTAGCCACTACTAAAATTTTTCACATTCTTGTAGTTCAAAGAGAGATGACCCAGAAATTTATTTTTTCAAACACAAAAGTACTCTTAATCCTCTCGAAACTAAGTTATAATAAAAAACGCTTGTTTTATTTTGAAAATTCTATTTTGTGACACAAACTTTTCTTTAGTAACAATTTATTCTTGTTAAAAATTCACATGAGACCTGGGATCAATCACAAAAATATCAGTTTCAAAGAAACGTTACTGAAATGCCAATAAAATATTAAAACTTTCTGCAAGCAAATACACAAGCAATAGCAGTTCTTTGAAAATTAGTGCTTTTGAAATGTAAAAGAATCACAAGCAATGACCATAGAGTAACAAAACCTTTGAAGTTTTTGCATATATTTTAATAAAATTCTAATTTATGCCTTTAAAAAGCCATTCTTCTTCCCTGATGGTTACTTTCTTAGATCAGAATACTGTATTATTCTGTCTACAGATGTCTCTATTGGTCTGTGTGCTAAAAAATAAGCAGAACTGACATTCCCCTTTGAAAATAAATCTCACTCTTTCTTCCAGTTCCCTTCCAAATTCCATCAAAATCTCTATCCTTTCTTATATGCCAATTCAAGAAATTTGTTTCCACTTAGTTAAATATATATATATATATCAAACTAAAGATTCCCTTCAAAGAGAGAAAACATGGTATCTTTATTCAGGATATGGACAGCAATAAAAAACAGAATATTTGAGAACTTATCAAGGTGGAAAATGGTGTTTTCATGTCATTTGTACACAGTGTATAAAATACACAGACGCCCAACTCTGGGAAGGAACCTAAATGGTTATTTAAAAAAAAAAAAATACAGTTGCAACATATCCCAGCAGTCGAATCTGTGATATTATATTCAACATTAAAAGACTACTTGTTCTAGCTTTCCTGGGTACAAATGAATGACGCTTTTGTATGGAATAGGTGCAATTGTAGGAAACAAGAAGGAAACCTATGAGAGAAGGAACAGAAGACTACAGAATCTGCCCACATGAACGAGTATTAACAACAAAACTTCTGGAACTTTTAGGGATGATTGTGTCCTGGTGGATGTCAACATTTGCCTGTTAAATTTCTCCTAAAAGATGTACTTACTTATTTACTGTCCATTTGATATGATCTCTTACACAATCTTAATTCCTATACATCATAAAATGAAGTGATTCTTTTCTTGCTTTTAATTTTTTTAATTCTTTTGAACATATACTTCAATTTAAACAATAAAACACATAAATTTATTTTGAATGCTAAACCTGTTTTAAGATACCAAGAGAAAGCCAATACTGTACTTAGGACTGTATTTAAATCAAGAGTAAGATGGAAGGTTTCAAAAGAGCTGAGTAAAAGTAACAAAACATCCTTTCCAGACACATTTCTAAGGGAAAACTTGAAAGATACTGTTTCACAAGATCTCTCTTAAAAGGCCCTGAAGATATTTAAAAATCTCAATCTTTTAAATTTTACACTATTTCTATATTTTATAATTAAATGAACCAGTGGCACACTAATATGATTTCTTGATCCATGTTCTGAGTGGAACCACCTAAGACTGTATTCTCCTAATATCAAAATCAGGGGGTTAAATTAGAGCTAGATTGTTAAGCTGGTGTCCAAGGACTTCAAGCAGTATATTTGTGCATCTTTAAAGAGAAATTCCATATATTTCATAAAGGTAAGGAGTTCTGTAGTGAAGAGTATTCAGTAAGGCTCCAGTCAATTCATCAAAATTGAGCATTAACATAGCCAATATTTTATCTGCCTTTAAGAGAGAAAAACAAACTGGTGTATATGAGAATCACTTTCAAAAAAAAGAAGGAAAAAAACAAAAAAACTTCATTAACTCTAGTAGTTGAACAAAATATTAAGAAACGCCTAAATTGAGAAGACAAAAATATGCTCAGAAGTAAACACCAACAAAAGATAAAAATCTACATTCTTCATATAAGATTTTACAAGTAGCAAATTGGAAAAACATAATTAAAATATGAAACAAGCATATTTTACTGCAGTCAGATTTACTTGCAATATGATTCATCTCCTCTGTATCTTATCAAACATTTTTGTACTCATTGCCAAAGCATGTAATTAAACAGACTTAAGCAGTCTGAGTGCTTTCAAAGCTCTATTTCCCTTCTGTGAATCCTATCGTCATCTGACAAATCCATGTCCAAGAAGTAAACTACAAGTACAAAGTTAGCTAGTTTTAACAGCTCCCTAAACAAAATTAATGAATAGAAATAAAATTAAAGGCCCATTTAGTGTAGTCAAGAAAATTAAATTTGCCGAAAACACATCTCAAAGGAAAATGATTCGATGCCAGTTGTACAGATGCCAAACAAAAGCAAAATAAAATATCCTGTGAAATGTGAGAATCCTTTCAAATAAAAACAGAACAAACAGAATATGGCAGGATCATCTGTTTTAGGTTTCTGATCTCTGATGCCAACAGCACGCACAGGCATCCGAAGTCCTAACAAGTGTGAAGTCAACACGGTCACTAAATAATCAGCGGTCACAGCACTTCCATTTCTAATCGCTTAAAGGAGGAAGCTATCCGCCGGCTCACTTTCCGGTTTACAGCTTACGACGGCCACGGGACCGACGGGGACGCGGCCGAGTCACTCAGCTCGGCGTCCCATGCACACGGATCTCCCTCCAGGACGCGGAGAACTCACCGGCAGTCCTTGAGCCATATGGCGATCTTCTCGTTGGGCACGTTTCCTGCGGGGGAAAGCGAGGGGACAGCTCGTTACCGACCCCAGAGGGACTCCGAAGGCAGGGTCACCCTGGACAATCCCAAGCGGGAAAGTCCACCGGGGGCAAAACGCAGCCTAAGCAACATGTCTCAGTGTCCATCCGAAGGGAAATCAGAGGGCGCCCAGGTGTCTACGCTGACGCTGGAGACGTCTCCCAAGCGCGCGCGTTTAAAGGTCGGAAGAGTCCCCTCTCCCCTCGGCCTATCGAGACCCGCGGCGCCCTCAGAACCCACAGCAGCGCCCGGGCGCACGAGACTCGCGCCCGCCCGCCAGCCGCCCGGCCCGCGGCAGCCCGCCGGGCGCACCGACCTCTCCCCGCGGCCGCCGGCAGCTTCGCGCCGGGGAGGTCCTCCTCGTCGTCCTCGTCCTCGTCCTGCGTCGTCGCTTCTGTGGACAGATCCTCCGTCTCCGACGCTTGCCAGGAGCTGCGGCACTTGGCCCAGGCCTTCCTCCTGCGACTCGCCACTTGCCACTCCAGTTCCTCCTCCGCCTCCGCCGACGGGGGCCGGTCCATGGCCGCACCGGGGGCTCCGCTGCCCCAGCCGGAGCCTGCGCGAGACACGGCGGCGGCGGGGACCCCCGCCCTTGCTGTCAGCGCCCGGCCGGGCAGGGGGCCCCGGGGAGCTGAAACGGGCGCCGGAGGAGGAGGAGGAGGAGAAGGAGGAGGAGGAGGAGGGGACAGGGAGGGAGGGAGGGAAGGAAGGGGAGGGAGGGGGCGGAGGGCCGGCGCTTCACATGAAGCCGGCCGGGCGCGGCGCGGGAGCGCGAGTGGCCCGAGGGAGCGCGGCTGGGAGCTTGGAGCCCGGCGCTGGCTCGGCCCCCGCCCCCCGCCTCCGCCCGACGCGCCCGGCCCGGCCCGGCGCTACGCGAGTGCGCGCCCTGCCCTCGGCGGGGCCACGCCCCCTTCCGGCCGGGGGCGCGCGGGGCGGGGCGGGGCGGAGCGGAGCGGGCCCGCCCCCTGCTGCTGCCCGCCGAGCGGGCGATGCTTGTTGGTTAATAATCTTCCTCTCAAGTCCTCCCGCCTTCATCCAGAAATAGAAATAAAGTTGGGAGGCCTAGTCTCACAAAACGCCCCCGCGTGAAAAGAAGTGTGTGATTGGGCTCCCTGAAACGTATTCTCCGAAGAGTCGCCTCAACGTAGAATATTTAGTGTCCAAGGAATTGGGGTAAGGATGACTGAGAGGCGCCTGACTGGTGTTGCCAAAATGTGGAAACTGGAAAAGACCAAGCTTCGTGGAGTGCTACTTTCATACCTAAGAAAGTTATTTATCGTGGTGGTGTTCTGTATGAAAATGAATTGTGAAAGAATATTCTGGAAATTTCACTTTGAAGTTGGACATAGGTGTAGAAAAATGGAGCAAAGAATGATAGGGACAATGCAGACATAAATGCTTGGATTTTGGTGAGACAAGATAATACAAGAAAGAAATGATGTCAGGGTTCAGAACTATTTTTTAAATGAGCTTCAGCATTCCCTTTTGTTATTTTTAAAATCTTATCAGCAAAAAGACTCAGATTGTATCCCAAATCAGACACAGTGTGACATCAGTCAACAAAGTTCCCCTAAATGTTGCATCTAAACTACCTACACATAAAAGGAAGGCTTCCAATATTTTATTGTACTTGGCTATACTCTGAAGAACAAGTTAGAACACTTTTTGATCTTAACTTGATTGAAAAGAATATTTTTGCATGAACATAATATTTTAAGGAAGAAGTTATTTTATTTCATTTGAAATTAAAATCAAGAACATGGTAAAATTCCTAATGGAAACATTCAAGTTACAAAGTGACTAAATGTATTGTCATTGATAGCTAAAGGAAACCATGATTTTTAGAGAATTTAGAATGTGGAATGCTCTGGGGATGAAATAGTGCCTCATTTTTGTCCAGACATTTACACATAAGTCATAGACTACTAAAATAGCACACTGATTTTCCTGCCTTCATTCTTTTTTTTTTTTTTTTTTTTTTTTTTAGAGACGGGGTCTCGCTCTTGGTCAGGCTGGTTTCAAACTCCTGACCTTGAGCTATCCACCCGCCTCGGCCTCCCAGAGTGCTAGGATTACAGGCTTGAGCCACCGCGCCCGGCCTTCATTCTTTCCTATCTCCCTTCTAGCACTTTGCTTCCCATTTACAATTCCCAGAATGCCCCTCTCTTTTTTTTCTTACTAAAATCTACAATTTCTGATGATTTACTAATATCCCCAAGATGAAATCCAAAATCAAGACCAGCTTTTTAAAACCATTATAATATTCTTCAGTGCCTTATATAGTTACTAAGAAATGTAAGTGGAGCTAGAACAGTGATACTAAAATCTCTATGGCTTGAAGTTTTACTATTAGAGAACTTTCCTTTGAACCTATAAGACCTCTCAGGCTTCAGGAGACCTATAGTAGGATACAGCTAACAGGTTAATGGCCCTCCAAAATAGGTCAGAAGCTCGCTGCCTGTGCAGAACGTGAGAAAGAGAGTAAGTACCTAGAGAAAAGGCATTGAAAGGGCTGGTCAAATGCCACAGAATATGCTGTCTTCACAGTTTTATCCAGGGCCTTTATGGACCCCATGCTGTCCGTCTGCTGCTCCACGTGCTGTCGCTGACTCTCTGTCCCTGCCTCTGAATTTATTCCTGTTGTTTCTGTCCAATACCTTCATGACTTTCAAAATCCACCTGACCCAGAACTTTTTGACTCCTTTGTTCCACCACTCCTGATCACATCCCTCCCACAGTTCCCTGATATACAACAGAATATCTATATCATTTATTTCAGGACTGAATTGTGCAGTAAATAATATGACTGTCCCCGGAGGGTATGTTTGGCTTGCCAGCCAGACTGTAAACTGTGAGAGATCCAAGAACATTCCTCAGTATTCTTCCTGTACCCCTTACAGTTTTAAGTACAGTGCTGAACCCAAAAGGAAAAGTGAGTACACTTCATGTAAATTTTCTATTTTTTATGTTCTTCAGAATAAACACCTAAATTGATAAAGTATTTGCTTCATGTTATTTCTATAATGCTTCTTATATTTTATTTAGTTTTGCAGTTTTTAAAATAAACTTGTAGACAACAGTAACAAAGAACTCTTGAGCAAAAAGCCAATAGCGAGCCATAGTTTATATTTTAAAATCCAACTACCAGAGTCAAATAATAAAGAAAGGAAAAAAAATGCCAGGTTACATTAGACTAGAGTACAGCAATTATTGGATCTCCAATAGCACAAAGGTGTTTTCTGCTTCATGGCAATTTTTAATGCAAAATGTTGAGGAAACAGAAATAATAGAGAAGGAAATTCTTGAAATAGCATATTATTGCCTTGAAAAGTAAGGAATTTCATCATATTCTCAAACTTTGAGATTTTTTTTTAAAAGCCCAAGTATTTTATAATATTTATCCAATAATGAATGCTATACATGAGGAGAGTCTACACATTTTCTTCTTCAAGGATTTTTTTCTTTCAAAAAAGTATCTATTGGAGACCAACTGCAAATCTGTATTGCAAAGCTCTACAATTGCGGTCCCCAACCCCCGGCTGTGGATAAGGGTCCATGGAACCTGGCTGCACAGCAGAAAGCGAGTGTTAAAGAAGCCTGCGAAGCTGAAGCTTCAACTGTATTTACAGCTGCTCCCCATTGCTCGCATCACTGTCTGAGCTCTGCCTCCTGTTAGATCAGCAGCAGCATTAGTTGCAGGAAAACAAGCTCAGGGCTCCCACTGATTCTGCATTATGGTGAGTTGTATAATTATTTCATTATATATTACAATGTAATAATAATAATAAAGTGCACAGTAAATGTAATGTGCTTGAATCATCCTGAACCCCCAGTCTGTGGAAAAATTGTCTTCCATGAAACCAGTCCCTGGTGCCAAAAAGGTTGGGGACTGCAGCTCTACAAAAAGAATATTGTCTGAGTCACTAATGATTACAAGATGAAAGAAGAAACAAATTTATATTAAATCTGGATAATTCCATCAAGCATGATGTAGTGGAAACAGTACAGTTTCTGGTGTTAGACTAAATCTTTTCCTAGCTATCTGGCCTAGGGTAAGATAACTAGTATCTCCGGGCCACGACTTTTCTCATCTTTGAAATAGCAATTGTAATAATTACCTTCCTAAGTTAATGTGAGGATGACATGAAATAATGTAGGTGCTCAGTATAGCTTATTAGAATTATATGGCAAAAATAAATCTATTTCATTGCAAGGGAATTATTCTAATACTAGTAAATGGCATCTATCATCATGATTGTGCAGCTGTATATTAAAATTGGTTCCAGCTAGTACAAAAATATATCCTGGTTGAATCAGACAGTTTGAAATGGAAAAGCTTAAATCATAAGTGAAACATTATTCTTGATTTAATTACTTAAATTATTAAGACAAAAGGGAGCTGGGAGGTTTAAGGTAAGTAAAATTTCAGGTTAAATAAACAGTAGCATTTTATATTTCGATAGAGTTGCCTAGAGAAAAGAATTCTATATGAAATATGTTTGGAAAACACTGCCTTATTATATACCCTTCTCTTCTTCCACCCCCAACCCAGTCACAATGAATGCTAAAAACTTGAGAGGTTCTCAAAATTTATTTTTAAAAATTAAAATTTTTAAATTTTTTATCCAGCAGTTCTAAAATTGATTTCAACAGGAAATCTTTTGGGCTCCTCAATGTATCTATTAATATTTCCAGGGATACTAGTAGAATAATTTGCAATAGAATAGAAGATAATGAAAATATTAATATATTAATACATAAGAGTAAACTCTTCAAAAAACTATCAGAGATTTATTTACAAATCACATCATTGAACTATGAGGACTTAGATTGGTTCTTTGATATATTCCTGTAAGCAATTGTTAATTGTTAAAGTATTTCTGGTTTTAATATTTCTGCTTATAGTATGTATAATATTTTTAAAGTGATAAAATTACATGTTTGAGGTTTATAATTTCAACCTATTGCTTGTTCTTAGAGTTTTTCCACATTAGCACAAATTCAAGGATTAGTTGCTTTTCCTCATAAGGAAGCATTACTATAGTATAACAATCTGTTATTTTGATTTCTCTAGTTTCCCCAAGTATACACCAGAAAAAGAAGCAGGTATTAATACCACTAGAGCTTTGCCTTGCAAATTACTTACCCAAACTAAGTTATCAGTTGATGTATTAATACTTTGTTACTTTGCACGTTAAAGGCTTGTCAGTTTTATTCCTTATTCTCAGATCACGGTTTCTTCAGTTGCCACATAATGCTAAATGTACCCTCTCTGCAGTGAAACCTTGTGGCCAGTTTGTTTTCTTTTCAGTAGCTCAATTCTCTGGTGTTTCTGAGCAACAGGTAAGAATGGCTCATCTATTCTTCATCAACAATGGAATGGAGCAAGATTATGTAACAGAATAAACTTCATTTGGTCTGTTTTGTGAATTTATGAAACAACTCAGAGGAGGTTTTGAAATATTTTTTACTAGACATAGTTACACATGAAATTACAAACATTTTGGCTTTCCATCTATAAAGCCTTAATTCTCAAGTTTGGGTCAGTCCTTTTTCTTGTCAGTCCTGCCCTAAAATGTTGCTTTTAAAGATCTCTGATGTTTGAATCATAAAAGCTTTAAAGAGGTATATTTATCCATATCTCCAATGTTCAGTTTATACCTGTGCCAGATGATATTAAATAGTAAGGATTTTTCTGTAGTACACAACAAAACAGGAGGATGTCATTATTAAATTTCCCAGTGTTAACACTGTCCTATTATGTGATCAATTTATTGAGATACTTTTTCTTTCATATTTAAGATTATCTTCTAGCTGTTGTATTATGTATATGATTTAGTTCACTATGCATGTATTTGGAATTATTGATATATAATTGCATATAAATCTCTTCTACATTTTATGAAGATCAGGAAAAACAAAGTTGGAACTAGATGAACCATGTATCTAATACCAATGTAACTTGAAAAAAAACTTTAAATGGTATAGACCTCATGACGGTTCTTTAAAACACACACATGCACGTGCACACACACACAATGTCTTTAAAAAAAAATGAATTCTCCTGGTATGTGCCTGAACTTGAATAAATATAAATTGTACCAGCCTCTCCCACCACATTTCCCTTCTCTAATCTCCCTTCTGCAGCTCCTTCATACCCATCTCAGAACAAACACAATCTGCATTCAGAACAGGACCATTTACAAGTTGAATGGAGTTATTTTGGGTGAGTCATTGAAAACACAGTACAAAACCTTTCCTCACTCACCAGAAATGCATTTTTTAAAATAAAGCCAAAGCGAACAAGGCTTGGCAAGTTTGAGGGTAGACAAAATGGGGAGAGAGCAGGGCTTCTGTCAGACTCAGACAGGATTCTGGTAAACCATGAATCCTGGCTATTTGGCTATTTCTTTATATCCAACTCCACCAATTCCCATGACCAACTAAAAAGTACCAGGTTGAGCAGGTAGAACATTAAAACAAGGACAAAACAAGCACAGCCAGTAGATCCACAGCAGCTTATCAACAGTTTCAAATCCCCCTTTTTGTCTTTAATTCAGAAGCTATAAAATGTATACATTTAATAACTCCATTCTTTTGATTAAATTAATATTTGACATATAGTAAGCATAGGTAATCAATAGAAAATTGCATATAAATTCAATATGCAAACCTTTAAAATTGCTTTTAAAATAAGTGAAGTCCCATGAGAGTTAAAAAGACAATAAAATATTAAAGGAAATAGAGCTATGGAAACAGAAAATAATAGGCCAGTTTCTAATAAACTTTAAAAATTGAATTATGATAAAGTCTGCACCGTGGCTTGATAAATTTTGGATATTTAACACACAGGTATTCAAGATTTATAAATCAGTGTAGATTCTTATTCATCTATCTATAAAACATTACTTACTCTGTATCCTGTAGAAAACTTTCTAGCAGAAATGCCAGTGATTACTTTTCCACAGCCTGCTACAGATCAGTTGAGGCTCACATCTCACGAATGAAAAGAAACCTAGGATCAATAAGGAGACATTCTTAAATATTTAATGGTAACACAGAACTCTTTCTGTAAAATTGTATAGTCCCTCAAATCATCTTTAACACAGGTTGACCCAGCACATTATTGTGAGCCAATGAACACATGCTATATGGGGGTCCTATGGTTAAAAGTGTTACCTGTTCACAAAGGATTCATCCCCAAGTTATGGGTACAAGCCAGGCACTACGAATTATGCAAGTATTCTCCTTGAACTCCCTGAAAATTATCAGTTTCCACAAGGCAGGGTGACAATTGTTGGTAAAAGGAATGAAAACTCTATTTGAAAGTTAATCTGGCTATGGAAGTACTAGGGTCATAATAAACAAACAGATATTTCCTGCTGTACTTAAGAGCAAAGCAAAGTACTCTGGTTTCCCACATTTGAGGGAATTTTTTTTTCCTTCTCTTTTCTGTTATGATTAAGTAATTGTTTTTAAATTATAAAATAACAACTTATATAGGCTTCAAAAATTATTTCACCCATCTAGGAATGATTTTATCTTTTTTTCTTATTATTTTAAAATTATGTACCCTTTCATCCTTAAAAGATTTTATCTCATTTAGTTTTATTTAAATGTATTCTATATATGAACAAAAGTTAAAGGGACTTAATATCTGTTTATAAGAACCCCAAACTAAGAACTTCCCCATAATCTCATTTCAAAACAAACTGAAAAGTGAAGCAAATTTCCATCAAAATTTCTTTGGCTTTAGGGCAAAAAAGTTTATTACAGCTGTTAGGTAGCATACTTGGCCTGGATTACATTAGTACTAATCAAACAACTAAAGTTGTATTTATTAATAGCCTGTTATTAAATAAAAGAACCTCAGGGTAAAGGTCAGCACACAGGTTGTTTTGCTTAATTTTTACAGATCCTTTGAGACCATGTCTTTCCAATTTTTTTCAAACAAGTCAGCCCAAGTTGGCACCTTAAAACCGTCTAAATACTATAGTTGCAATAGTGCTGATAATCCGTTTGGAGAAGGGCTACTAGAAAAACAGTTATTTCAGTGAAGCCACGGAAATAACAATGTTAAAAATGGATGCTTTTGAGTGAATGCTTGCTTTGTGCCAGACACTGTATTCAGGGCTGGGTTTATGCTGTCTCATTTAATACAAAAACTCTATAAGTGCTTATATTATTCTCATTTTATAGAAAGGGAAACTGAGAGGTTAACACTTGCCCCAGGCCACATATTAGTGTCAGAGCTGAATCAGGACTTCTCCCTGTCACAAAGCTTATGCTCTTACCTAACCATGTGTGACTACTGCCTTGTAATACTCCAGGCCCACTGTTAGAGAAACATTAGCAGCCACTTAGTCTCATCATACTGAGGGGATGCTTCACTTATAGCTAATGGGCAGAGGATCCTTGAGTTGCCTACTGCAATTCCCTCACTCTACAGGGAAGGAAAACTGAGCTCAGAAACTTTGAGTTGCCTGCCTAAGGTCAGCCAACTAATTAATGACAGAATTAGTTAGGGACAGGAATACGTATCATCAATTCAGTGTGCTCCCATGCTACCACACAATTTTATAAGGATGCTTTGGCAGCAATTACAGTCAAATGCCACATAAGGATGTTCAGTAAATGACAGACCACATATAGGATGGTGGTCCCATGAGATTATAATACTGAATTTTTACTATATTTGTATGTGTTGAGATATACAAATACTTACCATTGTGTTACAGCTGCCCACGGTATTCAGCATAGCCACATGCTATACATGTTTGTACCCTAGGAGCAATGGTTTATACCATATAGTCTAGGTGTGTAGTGGGCTATACCATCTAGGTTTGTGTGAGTACACTCTGTAATGTTGCACAATGATGAAATCACCTAACAATCTGTTTCTCACAACCTATCCCTGTCATTAAACTACACATGACTATATAAGAATTTTAACATTTTAACTTTAACATATTAGTGTAAATCATAAACATTTCTCATGTATATTTTAGAGAAACCTGATATAAGCAAAGACATTGCAGACAAAATGAATACATTTCAAAGCATGAATCAACAAATAGCAAATGATTATAAACCTAAATCATTTATACCAAGCACATACTCTCAGAATTTTTGCAACAATCACTCGAAAGGCTTTTGAGGAGCCTCAGGAATATCTGTTCATCTGTGATTAGGAGAGTTCTGGATAAATGCAGGATATGTCTTCACTTTCTTTTTGACAAATTAAAAGAAATAAGAAACCTCATATACCCATTTTCATGTGGGTCCAAATATAGTTTATGAACGGATGGGATACCAACATGAATTTAGTTCTGCTTATTAGATATATGTCATTTATTTTTTCATTTTTCACTCCTTCATTCAATGTTTATTGAATACTCACACTATGCCAGTTACTACAAAGCCTCTGTGTTACAGTAATGACTCAAACAGGCTTGTCTTGCAATTCTACCCCACAATGGAGGCCTTTCTGGGTGCTTGTCTCATTCCCCCTCCTCTTTCTTTCATACCTCCTCCTTTTTTTCTTCTTTGTTCTTTCTTATTTTGATTTTCCTTTTTCTAATATGATACAGCTAGCTCTTTCTTTTACAGCCTTTACTGTGTACCTCATATAGAAAGAAAAAACTATATGAGTAAAATTGTTCCTTCTAGTATTATTTATATAGAAAAATCAAAGAGAAGGCTTAGTTACATTGTGATATAGCTGCTCTATAAAATGTAGCCATTAGAAAAAAATTTTGCAGACGATCTAGTAATATGGTATGATATGTCAAATTTTCAATATTGTTTAAAAGTTTCAATTCTATTGTACCCTTTCCAGGCCCCTGACTGTACTAGTTCAACCACATATGCTGATGGCCTTTGAAGCAGTTATGTCAAAGTTAAAACCAGAGGGCAAACATCACTTTCTGCTAGACTTCATATAGCCATTTTAAGCATGGTAGGAGTGAGCAGTGGCGTGGTGTGGTGGTAGTTAAGGAAGGAGGGCACTAACTCTGATGTAGTCAGTCTATCATGCTGGTGCTTACAGTGGAGACATGAATAAAATTTACCACACATTTTTCCATACAGTTCTATGCAGTACCACAATCCTCTATTCATAAGTTGGTTCTTTGATAAACCTGCTTCATAGAAATATAGAGAGATATCTATTTAACAGCCACACAGTAACCCTATTTCCCTCCATCTCTAAGAAGGGCGGTCTTAGATCTGCCTTGAGATATGTACAATGTCATTTAAAATATCTTAAAAATGTAACCATGTATCTAAACAAGGTAGGTGCATTTCAGCAGAGAAAATATATAAGATAAATAGTATCTAGGTTGTAGTCAGAAGACCGTTTCTTCCATATGAACCTATAAACATGCCCGATAAACATGGATATTGGCAAAGATTTAAAAAAAAACCCTGTTTTTATCAAATCTTCTCAAACTCTTAGAAAATAGCAAAATAAATATTTTAGTATCCAGGTTTTTTACTAGCATGCAATATTAGAATTCCTCAGTGAAGCTGATACTTCAGGTCCAAAATTTATAGCTTCACCTAGCGATATTTCTGGAGAAGACTCAAGATTGGGGGCAGAGTCTCTGCACACCTGAGTATGTTGAACTTGTGTTTGAGTCCTCCTAGGGTAACATCCTATTCTCCACTAGAGACAAAAGCCCAAGACTATAATATCCTTGCCCAGCCACATTCTTGTACTCAGAGGACTTTCCCAAAGGGAGCCATGTTCATGACCAGAAAGGGAGGAATTTTTGCTTCTCAACCTAAAATCTGGCCTTCCAAGCAAGCCTCAGCTGCTAGATATAGGACCTGAAATTTTAAGATTTCACCAAATAACTATTTAAAACTCTAACTTGAAGAGAAACAATATTCAGAAATTTTTCTAAAGGATTTTAAAATTCAGCTACTACTATGACTATTTAATATATATTATTTATATATATATTTCAATATATTAACCTTTACCCATGATTTATAGCAGACCAACAAAGAGCTGGATACCTTGATAATATCAAATGATTTCCTAAAAGATGATTTTTACAAAATCACTGTGATTTGTGCAAGGGAACCTGCTTATGTCGATTCTCAATATAAGCAAAGACATGATGAAAATGCACTATCTCTGATAAGGAATCTTCCCAAACATTGTTAGTATGACACTCTGTATTCTCTTTAGGAAGACCTTAAAAGAAATTTCTTTTTACACTATTTGTTCCAAGAACAGCTGAAATTACCAGGACATTTTAAAAAAATCTCATGGGCACTGGAAATTGGATAACTTAACAAAGTTTGTTTTTATAGTGACTGCTAGAAAAATTGAGAGCCAAATGTGTGTCTCGCCTATGGCAGATGAGTAAATCTTCATGGTATGCATCTTAAACTTTATTAATAGCTCTACTTTTTCCCCCACCCTTTTATTCCCCTTCTTCTTTTATTTTTCTTTTTCTCAAAATGATGTTTTGATGCTTTGTTACTTTTGATATTCTTTTTCTGCAACATAACAAGGAATAGTTAAATAAAATAAATGTATGAGAAAATTATGAAATATTATATGTTTAGTGTACAAATATGTACTTCATAGAGGAATATTGGGAGGGAAATGAACAAATATGTTCTGTTAATGTGGCAACATTATGGCTGTTTTCCAAACTTTTAAAAATTGCATTTATAATTTAGGGGGGGGGATTATTTGAACTTTGAAAGCTCTAGCTACTTTTCCAGAAATAGAAAGAGCATATGGAAATATATGCATGACCTCATGCAATGTACTTCTGTCTGATTGTATTAAGACAAATGGCAAACTGTCATAAATTGAGGTTGGAATGGTAAGTGCAAGCCAATTTCCAAGGTCTTGGTACACTATTCTAAGGGATTTTATTATTGACAGTGGGAAGTAGGAAGCAGCTCTCAGTGTTTAAACTAAAGTGCTTTATTGAAAGATAACTAGTAACTGTATAGTTGAAAGAGTAGAGCATGGGAAATCCTCAGGCAAGGGAACCATTGAGGAAGCTTATCAGTCGAGGGGGTGGGAGGAAGGTTGATAAAGACTCAAGTGAGGGCAGTGGATATAGGGGCTAAGGTCATATTAGAAATGAGTGGGAAGGAAGAACTAGAATGATCCCTAAGGTTTATTTTCAACTTTGGGTGAATTGGCAGGTATTGGTATCATTCAACATGATAGAGAATTTATAAGGATTGGGTATTTGGAGTTAATTTGGGAGCGAGGAAAACAAGATAGATGAAAGGAAATTAGTGCATTGCTGGATATATTAGATAGGAGGTGCTTATAACACATACTGGTGAAAATGTAGCCACAAACATTCAGAAATACAGATCAGAGATGGAACTCTAGATAAAGTTTGGCTTAAATATGGTACGTGTATGTGTACACACACATGCATATTTTGAACAATTAATACCAAACAGTCATCTTTTTATATGTTCCTGATCATCCTTCTTCCTATTTCCCAACTAAGCTATTCCAAGCGTACTATAGCAATAACCATCAGTGTCCTCTAAAAACCAAATCCAGCAGATATTTTTCAGCCCTCATTTTATATCTGGTACCCTCACAACTTTTGGTAGGATTGATTACTCCTTTCATTTCTTTCTTGATCTTATATTTTCTGATTCTCCTACTTCTCAGTCTCCTTCATTGGCTTTTATTCTTTACCAGCTTTATTATTGTGTTTCTGAGATTTCCTATAGTCTCCCTGGGTTAGGAGAGAATGGTAGGAGCTAAGAGAGGGAAAGTATCAGATCATGGTGGAGATTATGGATATATATTGAAGATAAAGCCAATAGGACTTGCTTATGGATTGGAAGTGTTTTGTAAAATAAAGAAAGGAATCCAGAATGACTCTGTTTTTTGAGCTGAGCAACTAGAATACTGGCATAAGAAGACTGAGTTGGAGAAAAAATGTTTGTTGAATGTGTTAAATTTGAAAAGCCTGTTAGACATCCAAGTGGAGGTGTTGAATAGGCACTTGGACATGAGTATAGAGTTCAGGAGAAACTTTTGAACTGGAATATAAATCAGTAAGTCATAACTTTTAATATCTAAAGCTAAAAAACTAGTTGGGACCACTAGTGGGGAGTTGGTGAAGAATGAAAGAGGATATATCCAAAGACAGTGTCTTGGGCTACTCCACATTTTAGAGGCAAATAAATGAGAATATTCCAGCAAAGGAGGCTGAGAAAAATCAACTAGTGAGGTAGGAAGAGAACCAAGAAAAGGTAATGTCCAAAAGGTAACTGAAAAATGCTTTAAAGAGAAGGAAATGATCAACCCTACCAACTTCCTGAGAAGTTGATTGAGCTGAACACTGAGAATTGACCTCTGGCTTTGGCAGGATAGATGTTATTGCTGACCTTGACAATAATTGTGCTGAAATCATAAAGAATGAAGCCTTGATTAGAGTGGGAACCTGGAGGTTAGTTCCTTTCAGAAGAGAAATAGGAAATAGCAGGGGTATTAAAAATAAAACAATTAATTGGCTAATATAGAACAAAAGAGCAGGAAAGCCATTATACAAATATATGGCCATTCAAAATCACAAATGTCTATGCCTGGCTAAAGCTGGAAAAAAGCCAAGTTCTAAAGTTTTGACCCCTCTGAGTTTACTTCCAGTTAATTTTAGTGTTATATCTTCTTACAATTACTACCATTTCTCTGTAACAGAGTAATACCAGAGGTAAGGTAGAAATAGTAAATGTAGATATATATATATATATATATATATACACACACACACATACATACATATATATATATGATTAAGAGAAGGATGATTCAACATGATAGAGAATTTATAAGGATGAAGATAGGAATATAGCTAAAAGGAAATATATGGCTGGAAAATGATTTTTTATTGGTTTTTGGTGGGGATGCATGGAATGAAACATATTATTGGTCAAAGATAGGAACAAGTAGAGAGAAAGGTTAAATATATACAGAAAAGGTTAGATATTAGAAAGAATAAGATCTTGAGAAGAGGTAGAAAATTAAGTTTTGAAGGTTATTTCTTTCTCTTAGATGGGAAGGAGATACCAATGTACCAATGTAGTTAAATTTTCAGGGGTAGATAATTTAAAGACATTCACACCTAATGAATGACCTATATGAACTGGGCCAGATCATCTGCTGAAGTTATGGTGCCTGAGCTGTTTGCAGAATTAAAGAGAGTGAAGATTTGGAATATCTGTTACTAAATATAGAAACAAAACTACAAGGAAGAAGTAAAACCATCATTCAACAGCTAAGCACCTTATAAATATTAGCTCATTTATTTACAATAACATACCTGTGAGGTGTCTTCAATTATTATACCCATTTTGCAGATGAAGAAAATGAGGCACAAAGTGGTCATGGCATTTCCCAAAGACACCCAGCTAGCAAGTGGAGGGGCCAGGAACTGAGATGTGTGCTCTTAACCACTAAGCAGTGCTGCCTCCCTATTGTCAAGCATCTTAGAGGGCCTACCTGGCATGATATGGCTTTAATCTAGCAGGTTTAAGCACATATGTGTTGACTAACTTTTAGATTCATCCAGGATAGGAGTTCAGAGATTGAGTGGGATGAAAGTTTGAGATATGGAGAACGTTAAGGGCTTAGTTGTTGAGATAAGTCACAGAATGCAGGTTAGATGGAAGAGGGAGGGTGGGAGGGAAGGAGGCAGGCTTGTAGAGGGGCTCAGAGGCTCAATTCTTTGCTGTTTTCCTAAGATTCCTTATGAAGTTAAGGAGCTTGTCTGATAGAAGTAAGGAGGAAGGATAGTTGAAAGGAGCAGGAGCTCAGATTTAGACAGCGTGATTTTGAAGTGTAATTGTGGGAGGTGAGTAGTTTCTGGGGATGACTAGGGAGCCCTGGGGTGTGGTAGCAGAACACTGAAGTCCAATGGAGTTAAAGGCCTGTGCAGTGAGGAGGTCAAGAAATTATGAGTCTAGGGTGTTGGGTGGGGCTTCCCTATAAATACTGAAGTCACGTATGAATCACTCGGGATGAGACAGGGAATGGGGTGGAGAAGAGGGCGGCAGAGACCAGTGGATTGCAGTGTGAGTCTGATGAGGGAATAAAAGATGGAGTACGTTAAGAGACCAGACTGCCATGATGACCAGACAGCAGAGTCATTGAGGGCACCCTTTCTTGTAGCCACCTACCCCTGTGAGTGTGGCTGGAAAGAAAGGGCTGTGCCACTAAGATGCCTGAACAGGCAGCATTCCTGAAGAGCTTTTAAAGGGGTTGAACTTTGGAAACGATTAAAGTCTTAAATTACCTCAGAAGTCCAACACATTAACAAAGTAAATATTAACACAGTAATATTAACACAGATTAGTTTATCTAGCCCATTTGAAACCATTATCACTTAAGTACAAATGGGGCTGAGTGGAAAGAGGAGGGGACACAGGAAATTGAGGTGGGATTTAGCCACGGGTAATGTGAACAACTACCCTAAGGGAGGAGGAGAGAACCACAGCCATGAACACGGAAACTACTTAATATGCGCCCTGAGAATAGTGCAGAAAAGGGGAAAGTGCCAATGAGCCATCTCTTTCCCTTATTTCAGAATACTCAGTAAAAATTATCTTAATTATTTCAGATGTGGACTTTCCCAGCGCTAACAAAGTTAAAGAGTCTCAAAAACAGAATGTAAATTTTTACAGAAGAGAAGAAAAAGACAGAAACTTCTGTATAAATATGACAGTCAATCAACTTTCTGTCCCTGAATCAGAAGACAGGGTAAATTACATCTAAGTATAGGATTAAATACGTAATTATGACAGGAAACTATGTTTTAGTCAACAAAAATTCAGATTTGCCTTGGTGATTTATATTGTTGATTACCTACCAAATTACCATTCCTCTACCTTCTTCCTTACTAACAGAATCCTTTTTATGACACTGGAAATTGGCAACTATATAGGACACTAAGAGCTATGGCAGCCATCTTGTGACCATGAGGGAAACTAGCCTAAGAAGATAAGCCAACGTGCTAATAAAGTCCCAGATTTGGAAAACAGAAATGCACAGCACCCAGTTAAATGTGAATTTCAGATGACAAATAACATTGCATTAGATGTACTTTTAAAAAATCATGCATTGTTTATCTGAACTTCAAATTTAAGTGATGTATATATTTAATCTGGCAACTCTAGTTTCTGAGAATGACAAAAATAAGTTGAAAGACTCTAGCACAATAAAGAAGTAATTAAGTTTCTGAATAAGCTAACTCTGGAATCACTCTAACTCAAAACATTTTAATATTGGGTAAATTGTTTTTTACTATTAAGCCAGCTCTCTCTGCATTTTCTGTTACTTATAGTGAAAAGTATACTAACAAATTGAGTTTTATCATCCCTTTCATTCAGCAAGTAGATAACACATATTGTTCATCTGTAAGTATCAACGTAGAAATTCTAATTAGTATTTTAGTCTCTATGTGAAAGTTCTTCGGTATGAAATATATCTATCTTTTAAGAATTCATAGTTGTATGTGTTTGTGTAGTATTCCATAAAAATTATTTTTGCAAAGTGCATAACATGTTTATTTCTTCATTTGCACAGTTTGGCTAGATTGGGTGATCGCTAAGATCTATTGTAGTTCAGAAAATATTACTGTTATTCTAGGACAAATGAAGATGTGGTATAAAAGATGTAAGGATGATACAGATATTTACTTACTTGGCAAAGCCCCTAATAATTGGGCCATACAATACAGATTAGGCAGTATTAAAATTAATCATATAATAAAGGGCTTCTCTGGTAGTAGTCACTTATTTTAAGAACTAACAGGGCTATATTCATATCAACACCATCATGAAAAGCAGTAATTCAATAACTTCTACATAACATTTCTTGAGTTATAAGTAAAAATTAAAATGTTATTCTTTATCCATAAAACTATATAGTTTTGCCTTTTAATATCCCAAAAGAACAAATTAACCTCAGGTAAAAGAAAACAAGATGGAAAAAAATGATGGAAATTTTTTAAATGATTATACAGGTTGTGTGGCCTTGGAAGCAATAAGAGTAGGCATTTTCCATCCATTTCTAAAGTATTACTAGAAACCCAAAACAGTTTATGAATATTCTTAAAGTTCTATTTTCTACTATGGGTCTAACCACTGTGATTCAAGAACAGAGTACGTTTTATGACCTTCCCTGTTCAGTGGAAAAATGGCTTGAGCTGACAAATAGGAGCCTTTTTACATGGTGGTGTACATTTGGGTGCATGTGTGCATGTGTCTGTGTGTGTATATTTATGCTAGTGCGTGATCCAGAGAGGGGGATGCTCTCCCACAAGAAGCCTCTGCTTTTTCCCCCATGCCTACCAATAAGGCAAATCCAGACTCACAAAGCCAGAGAAAGTGAAGTCAATTTTGCTAAAGATTTCCAGGAGTGGGAAATTGAGGGGAGATACCAAGAAGTTTACAATCCACATTGTCATCTGGCATAGCAGTACTTCTCAGAATTATGCTGTGATCTCTAGTCACCTCATTACTCTTCTCCCTTTTCTGACACAATCTTCCTTAAATGCAATTCAGCTTTCTTTCCTAGCTTTTGTGTCTAAGAAAAACAAAAACAGTAGTTACAGAAGCCATTCACATTAAAATACTGTCCAATTACCACTATTCTCACTCAAATGTACCTCCTGACAGACTTCCCAAGTACAACCCTCAATAAGCATATCATAGTATTCATTCAGAAAAATCAGGTCAGCCCCAAGAAGGAAAAAAATTTTGCTCCAAAGAAAAAATAATTGTCTTTGTATCAGATTTTAGGGGTGAAAACCCCATGGCACATGCATGCTTACAAACCCACACATACCCCCAAATAAAGACAATGAACTTGAGAGAAGGAAAAGGAAGGAGAAGAAGAAACATTTAACATTTTAATGAGGTGGTTTAAAGACATTGGAGATTGAAGAACTATATTTAGAAGTTAAAAAGTCTTTTTGTAGGATAATTGTCATTTGAGATTATATATCAGGACCTGCTACTTTAAAAAATGCTGGTTTATTTGCTTCCCCTTAAAAATTAATAATCATGTAATAAACTCTAAGGATCTTTCATTGAATTGACCTTGGAAGGGTATTTCCAGTCTATTGATTCCTCCTTATTATTACTTATTAATTTATATTAGGTAAAATTTTGTCTTTATCTCTTGCATAATGCAGAAACAGAAATAAAAGCTATAAATAGAAAAAGATACCTCTCTAGGATCATTTAACTTAAATCTCCCAAAGGATGAAACAGAGCAATGACCCCTCTTGAGGGCCTTTTAGGCCCCCAAACATGGAAATGAAGGAAAACCTTGAGTCCCTTCTGGGGAAATTCCAAGCACCTTTCTAGTCTTAAGTGAACGGGCAACCTCACAAGAACGGTGCCCCTCCAAGCAAGCCAGAGTGAAGTCTCTTTTTCCCTATGGAAACTAAAAGATGGTATCTTAACATACATTCTGGAGTTGTTTTTCAGAAACCCCCATCAGATGGAAATGCAGATAAGGGGGAACTGAGGACTGAACTCTGACCACTGTTCTTTGTCCTCAGTTTTTCTCTGAGGGGCCTGGAGGGAATCACACCCATGTTAACCTTCCTTTCCACTAATGCAAGAATCTCAGAATCCACCGATGACCCCCACTTCAGGATATCCCACCTTTTGAGGCCACACCTATGTATAACTTCTATATATTCATTTATAATTTTTCCTGCCTGAAATGTACCCTTTCCTTTAAAAAAAAAAAAAACCCTATCCTGTAAGCAAGCCATAGGGGAGTTCAGGTCATAAGTGTTAGTTGCTCTTTCTCCCTGTGTAGTGCCATGCAGTAAAGATGCTTCTTTCTCTCACTACAACCCTCTCTGGTGTCTGGCTTTACCACGTCATGTGACCAGACCCCAGGTTGGTTTGGTTTGGTTTGCTTTGGTCACTTGGTTGGTAATAAGCTAAGTTCTTTCCCCAATTTTAATTCTTTAGTAATATCCATTTTTTAAATATATTTGAATACTATTTCTACACTGCCCTAAGAAAGATTATTTTACTTCAAATACCATGTCTCAATTAATAGAGCTTACCATAAGCATAGTTTCTTAATGTATTTTCCAAATTCTTCTTTAAAAAGGGGTGATAAAAATTATATGTATTATATAAATCTGACATAAAAGAGATGGATTAGGTCACTGGTGTATGCTTCCTAAGCTTTTTTTCCCCACCGACATAATAGTGTAGAATGTCCATGTGTGTCTACTGTTGCGTAGCAACCTAGCATCTTTCTATACACCATTATTTCCACCACCAGAAATTTAAGACAGTAAGAAAAAAGCCCCTTGAATATTTAGAACATACTGCCAGCCTGCTGGCCCTAAAGCACTCTTGCTGAGTATCAACAGTGGTGCCATATATCCCCTATGCATACTTTAAATGCAATGTCCTCTACTTGCCTTCAAAGACCTTCTTCAATATGACCCCATTTTACCAATTCAAGCTTATATCCCACTGACACAAACACTCTTCTCTATTCAGATCTGTCTTCTTTCTCTTCAGTAAACATTCTTCCCCTCCACCTCCATTCCTGTCATTTCTCTCCACCAAGAATGCCATCTCCTTTCTCTTCTACTCTTACGTGAGCCCCTCAGGATCTGCCTCTTCCAGGAGGCTCTTTCTGAGATTTTTAGTCCATATGTTGTTCTTACTGTCAATACATCAGTCTAGCATTCCATTGTTCTGATATCTAAGTAGTTTATTCTTGGGCTTTTCTATAGCCTCCAGCTGTTCTTGCCTTCTGGAGTGCATTAGAAGTTTCTCTACCAAACTTTATTTATTCATTGTTCCTCTCTATACAATTCAAATTTCCTGAAACACTAAAGTCAACAGCTAAAGTACAAGAAAAAAAAGGAAAAAAAAAAGGTTTTATTTGTTTTAAAAAAAAAAGTACATTCAGGACCCCTTTTTCCTTATTTTGGGATGCAATTTCTAGGCTTTTCTCATGCTTAGCTACCAACACTGACATCATTTCAGATTTGGGTTCCCAGGACAGTTCCTCCTTTTTCCCCCCATAACGCATATGGTAATTCAGTGGTGTGCAAATTTGCTTTTTAGAAACGTATTTCTTTTTTTCAAACTCGTTCTTACCTGGAGTTTCAAACATGTGTAACAGATGACAGTGGAGAGACTTTTGTTAAACATTGCAGTGTGTGAGGGGAGAAGCGAGGAATGGCCCACTTGGCCCTTTCACAGGTAGCTCCTGAGGGTCCTCTGACAATTCTGGAGACACTTTGTAGAAATGCAGAAACCCTGGCCCTGACTCTGCTTCCCTCTCTCTGGACAGGCTTGAGCAAATCTCTTTCCTCAACCTTAAGAGCAATGAACTTGATCGTCAGAGGTCATACACATTAGCTGAAAAGCTTCGTAATGCAAGCAGCACCCAAAACAAATGGAAAACAAAAAAGGATTCATGCCTGGACTGTTTTGATGTTCTGTTGTTGTATTGGTCAATATTTTTAGATATTTCTTTAGAAAAAAATTGTTTTATAGTGTTTGCTAAAAATTAATATCTAGGATTAACAATTTGAATAATTATTGTGGTTTATTTGGATTCTGGTTTGTGATGACCTTGTAATCAGTGCATTTCAGTTTTGAAAATTCTACTTTAAGATAGCATTTTTAAAAAGTGACCAAAGTTTGTATTCAATATTCACAACTTCTAATCTTCTGTATTACTTCAAGGAAGAAAGCAGGGTAACATAGTGTTCCTACATAGAAACAATCTGGTATAAATATCATTCAGATATTTGCTTTGGCGAGTTTTCACTTACAGAATGTGTGAAGAAATACACAAACCCAGTGTCAAGCAAATACCACTAAAAAGTACTACCATTCCAGTTAATAAAATATATTGGTGAAATTAGGAAATTTCAGCTTGGCTATATTTAAAAACTATTTCTATGGGGCACTGGTTCATTTGTAAATGAAAAAAAAAAAAAAAAAGCAGGCAAAATACCAAAACAGTAAGTCTCACTTGATTCAGGCAACCTGTTAAATAAACTGTTGCTTCTTTTAACTGCAGAGTACTTTCATGTAACTGCCAATGCCTGTAAATTTTTTAGAATTCCTGGTTTTCCCATTAGCTTAACTTGACTCAACTAGCAATTAAAAAAGTACTGTAAATTTGGCCTTATCAAAATAACTATTGATACCATTAGACTTTTTAGCAAAATTTTTCACTTTATAAAATAGATTTATAACATGAAAATCTCAATAGAAAAGCCAATTCGTCTATATGTATTTTGTATATATACTTAGATATGCATATATATAATTTTATAAATATTTATTGTTAAAATTATTTCTAGTGAATTAAACTTGGAAATAAGTTATACATAAAACTTATGCAACTTAGTGAAAATTTAACTTTTTTTCACGATAGTGCCCTTAATCCTAAAAAGTTATCTAAAAAATTTAAATATATTTAAATTGAGAATATTCAGAATTTCCTTCTTTTTTGAATGTCCTCAATACAAAGAAATGATAAATGTTTGAAGTGAGGGATATGCTAATTACCCTGATTTAATCATCACACATGGTATACATGTATCAAAATATCACACTGTACCCCATAAATATGTACAATTGTGTGTCAATTAAAATGATAAAAGAATATTCAGTCCGTGTACATTTTATTCATTCAATTAATAGTTGTGCTGTGTTTTTTGTACAAGATGCTTTACTCAACCCAGATAAGAATTGAGTACTAAGATTTGATACCCAGAAACTTGCAAACTAATAAAGACCATAATAAGAAACTACATATAAAGTAATTATCATCTTAATGGTACAGGCAAGTGCTTTAATTTCACTTTTTTAAAAATGTCGAAAAGCAAGTGAGACCTAAAATGAATCAAAGGGAAACTTTTTTGCCTGGAGAAGCAATAAGAGATTCCTGGTCATATTTTCTCTCCCTCTTCCTGTAGAACCAACATCAGCCAGCTTTAAAAGCACTGCAATTAAAAAATAAAAAACATCTGGCAGGAATGAGAAGAGCAACTTTTACTAGGGCACGGAAAGTCTGAAGGCTAGGGGAAAGGTAAAGAAGATAAGAAACATAGGGACCTATTGAGCTTTTATGTCCATTATGACATTATATTTATTCTTAAAGGGAACCAGCTAGAAAGCTGCTGAAGCCATTGAACCATAAGCTGGAGTGGAAACTGGACAGATAGAATATGATTTTTTCAAAATCCTGGCTCTATTCAACTCTGCCCCTATTGACCATTCCTTGGGTGATGAATACCTAGCACCAAACTAATGGAGACTGTCAAATAAGATTTTCTCCCAAATTATATCAGTGCCTTGAATTTATTAGGTCATCAATGTTTTTAGTAGTCTTAATTAAACTGTAAGTTACAAGGAAAAGTGAGTAAATAAAGGCAATGCTCAGAAGACTTATTATAGATGCAGTTTTTGGGAAAGATGCCATCCATACGCACTTGAATATAATTGCTATTCATAAGGCCCACAAGAATAGAAAGGCCACATAAAGAAAGTTGAACGTGGGTTTCATATTCCTTTTTAGAAAGATGTTCAGTTTGTGCCTTTAAGGAAAAGATTTCAGTATTTTTAAATAACTCAAATACGTCAAAATAAAAACTAAAGCAAAGCATTCTGATGGTTAAAACACTGTAGTTTCATTTTTAAAAATCTCTATTTTACTATACATTTGTGTTTTATCTATATCAGTTCTTTATTTTATGCTCCAAATCAAATTTCCCTCAAATTTCCAGCAATAATAAAGAAAAGTCTGGTTTTTCTAATTTCTCCAAAGTTAAATATTTTAAAAGTAGAAAAGCAAGGGACAGACAATAATTTGAAGTTATGTATCCTTTTCAGAAAATACATATTTAGTTCATTGTATGTTTAATTGGTGAGAATTTATCATTGGTGCAATTTTATATATCAAAAAATATAACACATCTCTTCTGAAGAGGACTTTTTGTGTTTGTTTTTGTTTTTTGAGACAGAGTCATACTCTGATGCTCTGAGTAGAGTGCCGTGGCATCAGCCTAGCTCACAGCAACCTCAAACTCCTGGGCTCAAGGGATCCTTCTGCCTCAGCCTCCTGAGTAGCTGGGACTATAGGCATGCACCACCACACCTGGCCAATTTTTCTATGTTTAGTAAAAATGGGGTCTCGCTCTTGCTCAGGCTGGTCTTGAACTCCTGACCTCAAGTGATCCCCACCTCGGCCTCCCAGAGTGCTAGGATTACAGACATGAGCCACCGCACCCAGCCTGAATAGGACATTTCTAAAGAAAGAGCCAGATATTTTTGTTCAACTGTAAAACCCCCTAAAAGGAAAAAGATGTCCAAAAGGAAGGCTAAGTCCATCTTAGTACATATTCTAAGGCTGCAAGAACTATTTGCTAATTGCTTCTATTAAGAACTAGCTTAGTGCAAGTCAACCTAAAAAACTGATAGGAATGGAATTGCATGCCACACTAAATTTTTGCTCTTCTGAGTTCATGCTAGTCACATCATTATCAACAAACCAAAATTCCTCTTATTGTCAATGTTCATTTTTTTGGCATGCTGCTTCCAAGGCTGGGTGCCGTGGCTCACACCTGTAATCCTAGCACTCTGGGAGGTTGAGGCAGGTGGATTGCTTGAGTTCAGGAGTTTGAGACCAGCCTGAGCAAGAGTGAGACCCCGTCTCTACTTAAAATAGAAAAATTATCTGGGTGTGGTTGTGCGGGTGATACAAAGTAGCCCCAGCTACTTGAGAGGCTGAGGCAGGAGGATCCCTTGAGCCCAGGAGTTAGAAGGTGCAGTGAGCTATGATGATGCCACTGCACTCTACCCAGGGTGACAGAGCAGACTCCACCTCAACAACAACAAAAAAAGGAAACTGATATGCTGCTGCTTCCTCTATTGTAAAATAAAATATCAACATTAAATTCTGTGAAATTCTTTATTTCACCTCTTGCAGCATATAGATTTCTCGTAGAAAATCTACATGTAATGTAGCACACATTACTATTAATAATTTTGACATCATAAAGTGATAAAAATTGTTTTAAATTGGTTTCTTAAATATGATTCTTAAGAACAAATTGCTGCATAACAGGTCAGAAATTTCTTTTCCACAAAAGTCCAAGTAATAAATATTTTAGGCTTTGTGGGCCTTATAGTTCCAGTTACAACTACTCAATTCTGCCACAAAAGCAGCCATAAGCAATATGTAAATGGATGAGCAGGGCTGTCTTCCAGTAAAACTTGGTTTCCAAAAACAGGTGGTGGATCAGATTTGGGCTTCAGGCCATAGTTTGCTGACCACTGTTGTGGAACATACAATTTTTTTCCATTTTCTCTGATTAACAAAGATGATTGAACCACACTTCTCATTCTCTATGGTTATTGTAAGGATTGTAAGGATCAAGCAGGTACAAAGCACTTTAAAAACTGGAAGCATTTCCATCAATAAGTGAAAGGTAGTATGATTATAAACATGAAATATTCATATGTAAAATGGGCAAACTTACTTTCAAACATATCAGGATGCCTTATTAATATTATAATAGATGAAAATTATTTTATGTTTCTAACATGGGGAGACTTGGGCAAAGCTATCATTTACGACCCTCTATTATAGTTAATTCTAGCATAAATAGGAAATTTGTTTAAAATTAATCTGGTACATTTCAACATTGTATGTTTAAGTATATAGAACCAGGCCCATTTTCTCTTCTATAATTTGAAAAACAGGAAGGTACTAGTTTTTCAAATGAAATATATATCCCATATCCAATAATCCCTCTGATTTACTATAAAATCAGTGTTGCTGTCATGTGATTATTAGGAATGAAGAAGTTGGGAAAGAAAGAAATGAGTTAAAGAGGAGATGCTTGTTTTGTTTAGAACAGCAAAAAGAAATTAACAGCTTTGTTGACAATGGAAGACGATGTCAACTTTACATGGGAAAGTCAAGGAAACACTAAATGTGAAATTCTCCATGTAAATTGGAAAATATAAGCTCTGATTCAGGCTAGCCAAAAAATATTTCTTTAAAATGTTAATGTATACACTGTTGGTATTAAAAGTTGTGTTTTATTCGCAATAAATTAAAGAATTCAGATTATATCACAAGTAGCTCACAGATTGACATTAAAATGTTTCTGCTTTAAAGGCAGCAAAAAATTGCTTCATAGTTTTAGAGAAATATATATTGTAGCTTTCAGAGTCTCAGAGGAATCTTTATATAAATCTTAATATCCACATTAAGTGTTCCAAGGAACATTATCACACATTAGCTAGTGGCTTAACTTTAAAAATATTTTATGATACATTACATAATCTAAGGAAACATTTCTAATTAAGCTGTAAACATTATGAAATTTGCATTTTTAAAGCCCCAATAAGGGAGACCAGGGTGTTTCAAAGATAAGAAAACTAACAATTCCAGTAATGTTATCACTTATTTGAATTAGGATCAAACACTAGACAAGTTAGTGCTAATCAGATGTTTCCCTGACCTATATAACATGATTCAACCTTCTTATCAAGCTACTGGAGAAAATAAAAATTATACCAAATTATTTAATTATCTTTCTTTTCTCCAGGTTTTGGGATATCCTCTATTGATTCTCAAGTCTAATATAGGTTTGATACACATTTCTATTTTACTACTTATCCTATTACAGCATGAATATTTTCTGATTTTATCCATATAAAGGGAGTTCCTTGTGGCAACAACTATATCTTACTCTCAGTATCCTTAGTGCTTAGCACAGTGTGTGGCACATAGTACATGCTTTATTGGTTCAGTTAGAAACCACAGCTCAAGGAGTTGTGCTGTCTCTAATAGTAATATTGTTAAAATATATGGTTTCTCAACATTCTGTCACCACACAAATAAGTTTTCTACAAACTATACAGGGAGGCATTAAATGGATTACCTTTTCTATGTACAGAGTTGTCCTTCATAGTTAAGAAGTTACTATGCTGAAATTTCCTAAAGTGCCCAAGTAGGTTTGTATTTTAATTACTTCTTGATAATTGTTTTTAATAGTTAACTTGCACTGACTGTTGAAACCCACTGATAATCTACCTTGAGGTAATCTATCTTTAGGAGTACAGTTTAAAGTGACCCTTAAACTACCACTTCTCTGTAGGCACTGAGTGTAACTTGGCTTATAGATGATCTAGCTGGGAAAACAGTTAAACACTAAAAATAATATTTTTCACACAAGTCAGGAAGATGCTTTCCTATTAGAAACAAAGGAATTTGAACATATACTTATAATGTAGATAAGTTTCCTAAGAAAGAATACCTGGAAGCAGGAAGTAGGGGATATTTCTCTCAATTGTTAATAAAATTATTTTCCCTGTAAGGTATATACTGCCTATTGACACATCTGACCTCCTCAAGTCAGAGGCACATATTATATATAAAAGGATTTTAACCTATGCTTCAATGTATATGAGCACTAGCCTGTACATCTAAGGATACTGTCTGGTAGCAGTATGTACATCACTGTGTACATGCATTTGTACTGCCTCTTCTCCTTGACTTATATTTCCATAGCTGGTGAAAGAGAACTGCTTAGACTTTATCCCTTTAAAATCAGGCCTCACCTCTCCCCCAAATTCCATATTCCAGCCTCCCTGACCTATTGCAAATACTGATGTTCTGTGTCCTCTCATAGCCTTTGCACTTTTGCCTGTACAACAACCTCTCCACTCCTTTGCCTGGTGTTTCCTCTGCTTAAGACAGTTCCTACCCGACTCAAGCCCATGACCTAATTCCTACCCACATCTCAAGACCTGGTGTAGCTGCAAACTTCTATGTAAGCTATCCACAGCCCTTCGAGGCTGGACTAAATACCCCATTGCCAGTACTCCCAGAGTACCTATGCAGAACTGTCCATTCACTTCTTGTTTTTCCTTCTATTTAAAGCATCATCTGTGAAAGCAGGGCCTGTGTCGTATCTATTATTGTATCTCCAGCAATACAAAAGCAATGAGTCAAGGTGGAGAAAGAGCAAAGATTTTGGAGAAGTGGAGGCTGTAGCACTTAGTGGCAGTGTTACTTTGGGCAAGTCTTAATCTCTCTATGGCTTGGTTTACCATCTGTGAAATAGATATAACACTGCTTACTTTGTAGGGTTAGTAGTAATAAGTACCCAAATATGTACTTAGTGCCTTTTCTAAGCACTTTACTTGCAAGATCTCATTTATTGCTCAGCACAACTTTATGGGGTATGTAGGTACTCATTTTATAGTTAAGGAAACTAAAACATAGAAAGATTAAGTAACTTAATCTTGCTCAGGGATATACAGGGAATAAGGGCATAAAGAAGATTTGAACCTAGGTAGCCTAACTCCAAAACACTCATGAGTTCTATACTGCATTTCACTTTGTTTTATAACTTGTAGAATGTGGTTCAAATAATTGGATTGAGTTGCCAGTTCTATTAGATAACATAAGGATGTTATATTTGAGGGTCTTAATTTTCATGTATTTTCAGCTTTCAGAAAATCTTATAAGGCAGTACTTTTGCTTTCTATTTAGAGGAAATTTAGAGTAAATTGTATATATATATTCAAAAAGAATCATACTAAGGACAGTTCTCTCTTAAAATGTGTTTTTAAAGTACTTCATTCCAAATTAAGGAGCAATATCAAATATCTAGAATAATTATAGTTTTCTTACCTTAACCCATAAGTCTTTCTCATAGGCCTTAATATATAAACATATTAAGTCTGACTTTGATACTAAATGTTCCCTTTCAAAATATTACCTCCTTAGGTTTCTAAGCATCCTGGTGTTATCTAGGAGGTCCCCAAGCTTGCTCAGACAGGAACCCTAGATCCCAATACTTTCTGCCACCCTTGTTCCCTTTGTCAATCTATTTTTTCTAAAAATCTATTTCCATAGTTGTCATATTCTTATTTCTCTTTGACTCCAGAGAAAGATTATTTCCTGACAAACCTGCAGATGGAAGATTAAACAAACGACTACACCAAGAACCAAAACTCCCCTTACATTAAACTCTCAGTTGTAAACAATCCTTCTTTTTCTGAAAATAGCAATATAATTTTTCTTGAAGAGATCGGATAATTTATTGTGGGGTCTCGAAAGTGAAGGGTTTAGACTTCATTATGTAGTCACTGGAGAGTTACTGATGATACAAGTGTTGTGTAAAGTGCTTTGCAAAGATTCAGCTGGCAGGTTTCAGTAGGGATTTAAAAGGGAGTTGTGGAATCAAGACTATAGCTATAAAACTGCTGCAGTATTGCAAGATGAAGAGTGTAAGGACATTAATTTGGGTGGGGGCAGAGGGATAAAAGGTAATATGAAGCAAGAATCCATAGAATTCAATGTATAACAAGATATAGGAGTACGGGGAAGAGGAAAAGGGATGAGACATGGGTTTCCCTAATATTTTAAGGATGGGTGACCAGAGGAATCATGATGTAACAAATAGAGATGGGGAGATTTGGTTTCGGCTGCTGGTAGTGAATAGAAGGGATCCATAATTCAACAACAGACATGTTTTCATGTATTGGCAGTACATCAGCATCTTATATTTTATATATATTAATATAAGAGCAAAATTTCTTTGAAATTAAAATATATTCTAAAAACCCAAAAGCCTTATTCTTAAACTCTTTCCCCTAAATAACTTCTAAATCATAAACAAATCATGAGTCATTGGCTTTTTAAAAATACAACATCTAATTTAGTCCTATACAAAACAGAGAATACTTTCTAAACATCCAGCAAGTATTAAGACACATCACATACCAATTCTTTCTGGAAATGACATATTAAAAAATGAATCTTCAAATACCTCTTTGTGCCTAAAGGAATCCCTTTATAATATGCTCTGTCTGTTGAATAAATGAGTGAATGAATAAGAATTTAGCCTATGAACAGCTAGTTTTAAATTAGACAAAAGTGAACAAAGATAAAGATGTGGACTATAGAGCTGTCCACATATTAATGACAATTAAAGTTGAGAAAACTCTAAGGGAATGAGACCTAATACAGAAGAGCAAACGATTTAGGAATATGTCTTGTATTAGGACTAAATTCAAGGTATGGAGAGGAGAGTGAGAATCAAGGTAGAAGGTTTGGTGATGTCACAGAAATGAGGAAGTGCAAAGAATAAAGAGTGGACCAAAGTGATAAATTCCATAGGAGATCTAGGAGGGAGAGAGCCAGAAAAAGTCACTGAGGCTGTGTGCATTTTACTAGAAAAGCCAAATGAGTAGGAGAGGACTGAAACTGTTGAGTTTTGGCATTTGTCCCACAATTCACAACATTGGTTTGGTTCACAAATGCAGGTAAAAGCAGATCGGCCCTCACCTTCATTCTGCACCCTGACTATGTATATAGTTTGCTTCAATTCTCAGTGCAGCTGACCGTGTATCATTGTGCCAATCACAATTCAGAAACCTGTCTTTGTTTGCCAGGTATTGTTTGAGTGTAAAAAAATAAAATCAAGTGACGCAAGTAACCTTTCTGTGGCCGTATTGTTTGCTGAAGCTATGATTGGATAAGGTCCAGTAATACCTTTAAGATAGGCCCAGACATAAATAAGCAAGCAATATTTTGAAAGAAACTTCTAGAAAAGTCACATGATTTCATAGCTGTAATTGACCTTAGAAACCAGGGCCCAGCCCCTCATTTATAAAGAAAAAAATTAAGACCAGAAGAGGTCAAATGACCTGCCCAAGCTCACCAAACTAGTCATTGGCAAAGCTAAAACCAGAAGACAGTAGAATTCTTAATCCCACTCCATTGCTCATTTCATATGCCATAGCACCTTCAAGTGAATTCACAAATCTCCCAGATGCCAAGTTTTAGCTCTAACATACTCTAAAAATATATATTCTTTTCTATACAGATCAATCTAGTGACAACATGAAAGTACCTTTAGTGCCTGACACATTCTGAAATTAACATTATCTATTATTCCAAACTGAGTCTTGGGAAGCAAAATTTTAATCAAATATTTAATATCAGATGTTAAGCAAATTAGTTCAGTTGAAGAACTTCCCAGATTTTATCTGCCTGTTATTTAGTTTCTCAGGTTAGAAACTAGAAAACACTTTGTTTACCTTTCTCATTAGGACTTTGAAATGGTTTTTATGATAATACAATTCACATTTAAGAACATAATTTTTTTTTGAATACACATCATTTTATCATGAAATAGTATAGAAAACATCAGTGAAGCTCTTGTTAGGTAAGTGTGTTAACATTTTCTTTCCCCCTACCTTTGTCTCTGTCCTTGACAAGTGAAACAATTCCCTAAACACATTAGACATATGTGACAATGTTTTAAACTGTTCTCTTTAAACCATGGCAGTCACTGTGTCATCCCATGTAATTATAAAGACATTTGTTGTTTACAGTAGGAACAGTATCTGATATAGATTTGTTTGGTTTGATCAATATTTACAGTGAAGATATTATTTTGTTTCTTTGCAAGATCATCCCATTTCAGCTCAAACCAATATTAACACCTTAGCAAAACAACCCAAAGTGATACAATACACACATACACACACACATCCCCCAGTCCTCTTGCAACTCTCAGATATTTGCAGATAAAAGAAAATGGTCACTAGATACTCATTATATTCCTAAAAGTTCATCTCTCAGGCCTATATGAACAGAGGGCAGACCCACAGAAGTATTATAATACAGTAAGAGAGAATACAATTTAGAATGAAAGCTAAACTATTTTCCGATTTTTAAAAGAACTCTTAGGGTTTTCTGCAATTCATTGCTTAGGTGGTTCTGAGGTTACCCAGCCTAAGACAACACACATAGGAGTCTAACTAGCCAGGTAGGTTCTGGCAGATACTGACTTAGAGAGCCGCAGGAAGGGTATGGGAGGTAGAGACAAGGCTGGGAGGGGCACAAAGTTGTTATACTTCAGGCTGGAGTCCAGGGAAGTCAGGTAAGGCCAAGTGCTGGCTGGCAAGGACTATTGTTCTGGGTAACTGAAGCCCAGAGTCCAGGAAGGCAGCGAGTTGGAAAGAAAGGTTCAGGAGGACAAGTGACAGTGAAGAGTGGAAGCCATTTGATTTCTGCCCTACTGTGTTCTTCCTGCTATGTGTGGCCATCACAGGCCTTTGATCACTGATTGACACACAAAAATGTCAGAAGTTGGCCCAGGAATTCTGCCTCTCACTGAGAGGAACCAAGACCACTTAGGGCACAAAGTTTTGTGATTTTAGATCCCAAACTACTGACTTTCCTATTTCAAACCATGCTGCTAGCTTTGAAAGGAAGTTACTTACTATGTATACCTGTTATACACTTGATATGCCAATTAGAGCTAACAAGATTTAAATTTGTAAGATGTGTAAACATTGAGGGAATACAAATAAAATGACAGTAGTTGATAGGTAAGTCCATCATTTCACAAGCTGGGTTATCTTGAGCAAATTATATAACCTCATTGAACCTTATTTCTTCATTTATATCAGAAAATTTAATGCCACACTGTACACAAAACACTAAGCAAACTAAGCAAACTAAACACTGTCCTACTAAAACACCAATCCTTGGGCCAGAGTTGGTACTTGATATAAATTGCTTCTATTAATACTGTTATTCTTTTGTTAGCTAACAAATATTTACCAATTACCCTACTGTGGGCTACTTAGGCTCTAGGTCCTAGAAATAGGGTGGTGAGCAAACAGGACATCCTTGTCCCCAGGGAGCTTGCACTCCTGCTTACTTCCTCTGCTTTTTTATATATGCCAATTAACCTCTTTCTTCTTCACAGAGTAATAAAACATTTGAGAACATGGTAATAAGGAAACCCACAGATAGTTACAGTGATTACAATCCAGATTGTAATCAAATACCTTGTCTCATTGCAAATTCTGGCAAATCAGATCACAAAAGATTCAATTCACTACTTCAAGTGAGACTATTAAATACAGCATTATAACAGAATAGTCCACATACATGTATTTGTAATATTTGTTCAAACATCTGATGCCATTTTACTAAGGATTACTTTGCTGCCTCTTATATGCCTTGACAGCTTTTCCTGTTACCTACACTCAAGTCTTTGGCTTCTCTACTCCTGAAATACAGATACTAGCTGAAACATTACTTCTTAAAAAAATTCATATTCATACATAAAAAGTAATTGTTTCTTACTCACATGTTCCATTTTTTCTAATTATCTTATCTCAATATTACCCTATCACAAAAGTAAATACAGTTAGGACTTCAATATTTTTTGTCCAAAAGACTAAAGATTGAGCTTCAGCTCTCTCCATTGCCAAAGTTGGCAGGTGATGGGATTAAAGGGTTATAAAGTTTTAAGAAAACCCTTTTCAACACACATACAAAAAGAGCAAGGACACTCAAGAGAAGAGCAAGTGAAGCCACCAGTGAGAGAGGAGAAACCTGGCTGAAGTGGGTATCCTCAAGTCAGCCTTTTGCTAGACTCTGCTCAGTGGGATTTAACACTCATACCCACAATACAGTGCATCAAGGAGCAAGGTGAAGTTGATCCATCAGCACGTAGATTAGGGAAACTTGACAGCTTACAGGCCTTTCTGAGAGGGGCTTCAGTCTTGTTATATATATATATACACACACACATATGCACACACACACACACACATATATATATATATAATGAATTATTTAGATATTCACAGTCAACTAATCATCATAGTACACCCAACCACAAATGTGTTATATTCATTCTTTTGGATCATCCATACCATTACACCTCTCCCTCAGATAAGACAGTCAATACATGATTATGTATTAAATTTTCCATATCTTTAAAAGATATGTAAGCAACAGGGCTTGGCATAGCTGACATATATATATGTGTATGCATACACACACACACAAATGCATACACACAGAGTGTGGCTGTTTTTCCCAGGAAAGAGGGCCTCTGTTCTGCATCTTCTGCTTCAGAGAATCTCTCTATCCTTCCTATGGCTACCACCCTTTGAATAGGACAAAGAATCCTAGAAACAAAGAATTGTGCCCACCTGGAGCTGAGCCATGCTTTCCTCTTTGCTTCTCTGGTTACCTGCAATCCTAGAATCCAGCCCCAGCCCCCCCACCCTCCACCAAATGGTTATGAGCCTGCTTCACCTTCTTCTCCAAGTCTGTTCCCAGCACAGATTGTCTCTTTGTATGAAAATGAGACAATCTGAGGGATGCCCAGGTGGCAGCTGTTTGCAGAGGGCTGGACAGAGCTTGGACATGTAAGCAGGGTGGCCACCTCTCATTTTGCAAGAAGCAGCTTGAGGTGGGAAGAAAATTGGGCCTGGGCTATGAGATTTGGCAGGCTCTCCTAGCATCTCCACTTTTTAAACATGAAGCTACAAGGAATCAAAGAATTGTAAATCTGAACATTGCCTGAAGGTATATTTTTTAAGGTAGGAGGATAGAACATACTCATTTAAAGATATCTAGCAGGATTTATAACTTGATATATTGGATATGGGTCTCTATTTGTATTCTTTTTCTAGCTACACAAATGTTAAGGAAAGGCCTGTATGCATACATTAAATAGAGTTAATTTTCCCTGACATTGCTGCTATATAAATTTCCAAGAGGATGGCAAAAGATCTCTATAAGGTACACTTCAGATTTCAGATTTCATATTAAGTTCACATTATATTGGATTGCTTTTCCCAACATGTCTCAGCAAAATATTATACAACCTGATTAAACAAAGTCTCATTCTCACACAGCTCCGCCTTCCTTACTTGGCAAAGCTTAAATCTGGTAACACCCTTTAAAGACTGTCCCTTCAGCCACATTTAAAGGAAATAGCCATTAGGACTTAACACAATGGTTTTTTAAAAAATTGAATTCTATTTCTGACCACAGGGCAGGTAAAACTGAAGAAAATAATGTTCCTAAAGGAATAACACACTTTAAACTTATCTTCCCATTCATCTTCTCCTATTTTTTTTTAAACCAGTCTTACTAAATTAAACAAACAAAACCAAAAAACCCAAACAGAAAAGTTGAACCCCGTAGGATCATTTATCTCCCTAATAATTCTAAGCCATAGTAATAATAAATTAATAAATACTTTTTGAGAACCCTCTACAGGCAGGATGTGCACATAAGTCATGGCAGGCAAGGGGCATCTGTAAAATTCAATGTGTAAAATAAGAAATGCTGGCAAGAGAAAACAGTTTTAAGTGAGGTCAGGGGCAAGAAGGATTATTTTACCTTCAGCAGTGGATAGAAACTAAAAATATTTGGTGGAAAGGCAAGAAAGCATTCCCTAACTGCATTTTAATTTTTTTAAAATTTAAACATTTTTACTGTGTATATGCCTCAATCACAGACCAACTTGCCAGCAGTACCACTCGGAAATATTGAAACTAAGGGATGTTTGCTTTATCTGCCAAAACATGGAGAACAAATCTGAGTACACCTAGGATTGTCTAGTAAATGTGAAGATTTGGGAACATTCTGGAACATTCCAAGTCTAAATATGGAAGGTATTATATCATTTTGCTTTCACATACTCAGGCTACTAAGGATTGACCAACAAGCCTAAGGTAATCTGAAACAGAGATCAAAGACATGAGCAAGGATGAACAAAGAAAGGTTGGGCATTGATTTTCAGGATATTGCTCCTGAAAAGTAATGACTATTTAGAAAAAGTAGTGGCTATAAAATGTACTGAATTGTTCGTAGCAAGTAAGTCTTCTCACTGGTTATTAATATGCAGTAGGAACATAGTACACAGGCAACAATGTCTGATTTCCTAACCTTGACTCCAGTGAGTCACTGAATCACAGTATTTGGCATAGGTGATGACGTGACCACATTGCACACACCCAGTGTGTCATAACTGATGACAGCCAAGGTAGAATGTGTATAAACCATCCAGATTCCACAACATATAGCTCCGTGGAATTAAGTCATCCCAGTGACAATGTTCACTATGTTCTATATTGTCAAAATATAAACCTAGTTATCATAAATTACTAAGGCCTGACTAAATATCCCTAATTACCCAAACCATTGTCAAGTCCCTGGGGAAAGTTCAGAACCACAAATATAGTCCACAGAATAGGACTTGGGAAATATCACCATAGGCATTGAATAAAGTTTGTTGAATTGGATTGAAGTTGCAGCATCAGAAATAATGCTTCTTCAAGGATGCAATAGAAAAATGTTTTGTTGGTTGTCTTAGTTTATACATTTATTGAATTTTCAAACATCATCTTAACTGAGTCTTCAGTTAAGGTATGATATAGTGTATAATCCATTATGGCAAAACCCTTTGAAAAGAAACTGGTGAAATGGGGTGAATACAACAATTATGCTATTTGCATTAGAAACAGAGAAGTAGAGGGAAAAATTGAGCTGAGCTAAGCACAATCTCAGGTCTCTGCACTTACTGCTCTGATTGTATGAAACTTTAGTATATCTGCATAAATAGTTCCCTGAAATTTTCAATTTTCTGCCTAAATGTACCTTCATAAAAGAGACCTTCTCTGACCACTCCCTCCCTATAAACTAGCAGTCCCTTTCTGTATCACTTTCTACCTCTTACTCTGCTTTTATTTTCTTCATAGCACACATAGCACATATCAACACCTGATCTATTATATATCTATTTGCGTATCTTTTTTTTTAACTTCTCTCTAGAAGTTGAGGACAGGGACTATGTTTTGTTCATTAGTATATCCTCAATATTATACCCACAACACATAGTAGGTCCTCAATAAATACTTGTAGAGGGAATAAATGGATAAATTGCTAAGCTCTTTATAGGTCAAGATTAATTACTTTGAAAGTTCTCACTTATTTTCACCTTAAATATAGTAAATGATTTACTTTGGAGCTAAGAAATACATCCAAACATTTGAGATGTTTTTTGGGGTAAAGAACAATGCCCACAAAACATACAGAAGCAAGAATAGATGTACAGTACATAAATTTACAGAACCAAATATTGATATCTGAAGCCCATCAGAGTTGAATTTGCTTACTAGGATACTCATTGACAAATTACTGACATAACTGTGAACTTAATAGCTTCCTTGTTTGTGACTTAAAACCACAGGTAATTTCAACAAATGGTGCTAGGACAACTGGATATCTACATGCAAAAAAATTAAGTTAGACCCCTACCTCACACCTTATGCAAAATTTGATTTAAAAAGAATAATAGACCTAAAGGTAAAAGCTAAAAGTATAAAACTCTTAGAAGAAAACAAGAGTAAATCTTTATGACTTTGGATAAGGCAATGGCTTCTTCGATATGACTCCAAAAGAATAAGAAATACAAAATAGATAAATTGGACATCCTCAAAATTAAAACATTTGTGCTTCAAAAGACACCAACAAAAAAAGTTGACAGCTCACAGAATGCAAGAAAGTATTTGCAAGTCATGTATTTGACAAGGAACTTGTATTCAGAATATATTTTTTAAAAACTCTTAATGACTGAATAATAAAAAACAATTAAAAATGGAGAAAGGATTTGAATGGAAATTTCTCCAGAGAAGATATAGGAATGTCCAGTGAGCACATGAAAATATGATTGACATCATTAGTTATTAGGTAAGTACAAATTAAACTATAATGACATACCACTTCATGTCCACTAGGATGGCAATAACAAGTATCAGTGAGGATGCAGAGAAATTGGAACCTTCATGCATTGCTGATGAAAATGTGGACTGGTGTGGCCACTTTAGAAATAGTTTGGCAGTTCCCCAAATTGTTAAATGTAGAATTATCAAATGACCCAGCAATTCCACAATTAGATATATGCATAAGAGAATTGAAAACATATGTCTATACAAACAGTTGTACATAAATGTTCATATCAGCATTATTCATAATATCCAAAAAGTAGAAACAACCCAAATGTCCATCAACTGATGAATGGATAAGCAATTGTAGTATATCCATTTGATGAAATATTATTTGGTAATAAAAAGAAATGAAGTATGGATACATGCTACAACATGGATGAACCTTAAAAACATTATGCTAGGTGAAAGATGCCAGTCACAAAAGGTAACATATTATGATGCTTTTTATATGAAAAATCTAGAATATGGAAATCTATACATCTAGAAAAGAGACTATTTGTTATCTAGTGCTGGGTTGGGGTAGTAGAGATAGGAATGGGGAATGCCTGCCAGTGAGTACCCGGTTTCTGATGATGAGAATGCTTGAAAATTAGATAGTGGTGATGGTTGCACAACTCTGTAAATACACAAAAAATGACTTAAATATGCATTTTAAATGAGTGAAGTTTATGGCTTGTAAAGTTTATTTAAATAAAGCTATTTTAAAAAACATATGGTTGATTCAAGTAGGAATACCAATTCTAGCTGGATACCAAAATATCACTGTTGGTCCACTGAAGGTGTGCCACATAATAGGGTTATATAGAGGAGCACGAACCCTTCTCCTGAGGGGCTCAGATTATACAAAGGCAACAGAATTCTTCCCTCCAGGGCAAGTTCAATTCATAGGCAGTACAAAAGCCCATTTCTCAAATTTTCTCCTTAGTGTGTTGCTTTAAGGTCTGAAATGCCTTTTATAGGTCACCCTGTGGAATAAGTCATGAAATAACAGTAAAATAGAAACACTATATGTGAAAATTCATAGTATATTAACTTATTAACACTCATAAGAAAAAGCTTATGAACCTAATTAGCCAGGCATTTCAGTAAGGCCCTGAAGGCATGAAATGTTAATTAAAATTTCAGGAAAGAGAAAAAGATTTGGTATCTGGCACATTGCCCAAAGCAGTGATTTTTAGAAGTTAAATCTGATAAACACACACAAATGTGGGAAGGTACTAAAGACTAACTCTTTTGCACATTATAATTTACCCACATTGTCTTACCTTTCATGCCATGTAAATCAACTCTAGCCAACTAGGCTAGATTTATACAATTTTTATCTTCTGTTCTTTAAGCTTTACTAGGCAAGTTGGTAAATCTAGGATAATAAATCATAATCCTTGGCAGTGAAAAGCCACTGAAGTGTTTTTAAGAAGGGGAGTGCCATGATCAGGTGTTTTTGAAATATCATTCTGGCTGTTATGTGGAGAACAGATTTGTGAGGAACAAGACTGGATGTAGAGAGATGGTACAGGCATCAACAACCCACCAAAATGGTGTACAGATTTCTTCAAAGTGAAAACAGCAGATGCAGAAAAACATCTGAACTTCCCTTATCTGGCTAAAGTAGAGTCAGCTGCCACAAATCACCTTTCCAGGGAATTCTCTAGTCAGGGAGGCTACTGGCCTTGGGCACTGGGGCATGCCAAAAAATTGTGTAAACAATCTTAATTAGAACCTTCCATTATGTGAAGCCTTAAACTCCCCCTTTATTAAGCTGGTATATAAGCCCTCACCTCTAGCTATTTAGGGAGTCACTTCTCACGGGGTGCTACCTCATGCATGTGAAAATAAACTTTTCTCCTGTTAATTGTCTATGGTCAATTAATTTGCAGCTGCCCCCTATACCCCAATCAACAAAGTTGGGAGAGGGCAAGTTTTTTTCTCCCAATAACAGATTAGGAGGCTGTTGCACTTATACCAGTGAAAAAATAATGATGGTTTAGACTAGGGTAGCGGCAGAGGGAAGAGAGAAAGAGGTGTTTCAAGTGGTGTAGAATCAGTACTTGTGATTGGGGGTTTGGCTAGGACCAGGGAGAAATGGGAATGAGTCCCAGGTCTTTTACAAGAGCCCTTCAAAAACCTAATACTTTGCTGGCTGAATGGCCTTGGACACGTAAAGTGCTCTACAAAACCTTGCGTTGAGGTGAGGGTGGGGTAGAAGTGTGGGGTGGATAAGTTAACAGCAGGGGACAGAATTCCTCATGGAAAAAATGTCCTGGTTTAGCAAAAACATCTTGGTGAGATATCTTTGGTTCTGCATTTGAAGGCTTTATAAAATGAGCTAAAAATTAGACAAAGAAAACTATATCGCTTGCATAATAAAGTAAAAAGAATGTTTTGCTTCAGCTAGAGTTGGATCTGTCAAGTGTTCCAAGATGAGGGAAAGCAGTAAGGGGGCAACAGAAGGAAGAAAGATGGCCCAGCAAGACATTCAGAGCTAGGCCCTAAGCAAAAGTGCTGGTTCGTGGCCAGTCCCGCTAAAGAGTAGGAATGTCTGACGTTCGGTTTAATGCTGTGGGCCACACTATGCTGTGATACAACATCCTTGTATCTCAGAATATACACCAAATCTTCAACCCAGCTGCCTGGTGTGAATGCGTTTTACAGGAATAAATGAGAACACATGTGCTTCCCATTTGGGTCCATGCAGAATGGATAAATGGGGACAGCGATAAGAGGAGTTGAGTGGGAGGTGGAGATGGGAGCAGGGGAATAAGGAAATGGTGTGTTCCCACTATTTTTGAGACCCAGGGTAGGGGGAAAAGGGTGCCCATTTTAATTCAACTATTGTAGGGCTGCAAAACTCTGAACAAGCTGGGTCATTAGGACTACCAAGACAGCTGATTCATGGGTAAACACTTATGTGAGAATCTTTTCAATTGTCTTTTTTAGAATTCTAACTCTTGAATTTTCTCCCTCTTCCTTTCTGTGCAAAAATGGAAGTATTTGTGAATATAGGTTATCTTTGACAAACATTTAATTGTGCAGAGTATTAAAAGAGCTGTTATCTGTATCATGTATAAAATGTACCAATTAAATGGTGGAACAGCTGAGTGTTAGAACAACAAAATAATATTTATCAGAGTATAGAAATAATATTGGACAATTTTTAATCTTATGAATCTCTTTTTAGTGCTTCAGCAATATATTGATTTTTCTTCATTAAGACTCCTGAATTAATGAAAATGTGTAAATTCCAGTATAAATCTAGTTTCTTTCTACTTGGAATATTTTCAAATAATTTTCAAAAAGTACTAAGCCTACTTTTTGAAAAAAAAACACATTAATATATTAACATGTTTTACCTAATTTTTTACATTTTGTTTTCTTATTGTTTGAATTATTTTCTAAGGAGGCCTTCTTACAGGGCAGTTTAGAAAATAAATGATGTACTTAGAAATCATCCTTGTGGGTTACTCTTTTATACAAACATGTCCCTCATTTTCACAGGCCCATGGAGACATTACTATATTTACCAAGCTACTGGTTCTCTCTGTGGCTACCACAAGAACTCTAATGAAAAATTAGATTGTTTTCTCCCTCTGTTGAGATTAAATCTGTAGTATACTCTTAATTTTCAAATAATATCTAACAGAATGTACTTTGAAAACACATTGGAAAAATGAGAGTTTTTTTAAAAGTTAAAAGCCATAGGTATTTTGGAGTCTTCTCTCAATTTGTATATTCATTCCACTAATAAAAGGTGTAAAACTGTTTACATTCTTTTGATTCTATAATGTAGATACATTTTTAACTTTGTATAAATTAGGTTTTATAGATTGTATGGTAAATTTTAAATTATGTTTATTTTTTCAGTAGTGGCATAAAAATACAAACACGAGTATTTCAATTGGTCACTGGCTCTTCTTGCATTTATTATCTGGCATGCACAATTATTTGCAATGAATAACAAACAATATTCAGCGATGTCATTGAGCTAACCTAACCTTCATCAGCCTGACATACTAATCAGGTGAAAGTTAAAATGGATTTTTTTTTTCTTTGAAATATTATTTAACTTGTCACCAAGCTGGTTCCTAACATCATCTAACAGAAAAGATACTCTCCTAGATCTTTCATATTAAGCCAAGTCTACACTGGCACTTTGGCATAAATTTAGTAGGCTTTCCACATACAACTTTGAAGTAAAACTTATTATCTCTAACATTTGTGATGGCAGGAAATTTTTGCAATAGTTCCACAAAATGAGAAGTGGACAAAACAGTTCTGTTTTTAGACATAAAAATACAGGAAATGAAACATAACTAGCTCCTTTTCCTATTCCAATCTGTTAATTACATTGTCTGACCAAAGTAGAATATTTTATAATTATCAGACATCTCCAATAGTTTTCTCATAGTCATAGTTCTCTCTGGATATGCCTGCTATTTGAGAAAATTTCAAGAAAAGCAGTAGGAGGTTTATCAACAAAACTTTCTTCCTCTCACCATCCTCAAAGCCATCAATAAAGAGTCGAATTCGAGAAAAGATTCTATTTGTGTTCATGGAATGGAATTATTAAAAGTAAATCTTTAGCAATATTTTATCCCTGGAATATGAGTATTTCAGACTTTTCGGGAATGTTTCAACAAAGGAGTGCTGAAGAGAAATACAAGGCATTTAGAGCGGTAAGCATATTTATCACAAACATTTGGGGAAAAGATGAAAAATTATACTTTATTAATTAGAAGGAAGAGGTCAATATTAATGTTACTTATTAACTTTAGTTAGCTGTTATTTCCTGAGAAACTAATATATGATATGTTATTCAGCATTCTATTCTAAAACAACAGGTTTCTAGCCTTGAAACTGGTCAAAAATGAGAAAAATAAAAGATTACAGCTTAAAATATCTCTCCCCTTCAGTTTCAAATACGTAAGCTTTGCATCAAACTTTACCCTAGTAATTAACATAACTAATAACATTTCGGGTCACCAACTTGAGCCATTTGCAGCAGTTGTGGGAGTGGGAGAAATGAGAAAAAATTCCTAGCGTGTTTCCCTCCCACTGTCCTTTCTTCTTGATAAAGGTCACAGAATTGTTTCAATTTTGCTTTATGATGATAGATCAGGGTATAAGACTGTTGGAACTAAAAGAAACTCTTTTAGTCATCTAGATTGATTCTCTCATTTTATACAGAAGAATAAATTAAGATCCAGAGAATTTAAATGACTTGCCCAAGGTCACAAAATCGAAAATAGTGGGACAAGAGCTAGAAAATAAAGAGCAGGGCGATTTTCTCTGCTAAATATATTTTTGTTGTTAGTTTAAATATATTAGATTAATGCAGGTAAGCCAGCTAAAAATACTTGGACTTGTTTTTCAATATATCAAGGATAGATAAAACATCTAGAGCATAAGAGTAAAAAGAGAAATGGCCCACAGAACAAGTGAAACACAGCATATGTGATTTGCTTTTTAAGCCTCTGGGCCAAAATCACACTTATTATGATCTTGGTAACCAAAAAGAATCTTGTTCCTGGAATGCTTGTAGAGACCTGAATTAGTCATAAGCTTCTTAGGAAAGAATTCATCCTTTGTTTGATATTGCAATGATTCTTGATCAGAAAGGCAAGCAAGCCCTTTTATTGTTACAGGCCTAGTCATACTGAAATGGCAGGTGTAACAAATCCTTTGGAAACCTTTGACTTAGGAACCATCAATTTTAAGTGATTTTAGTATGGATTAGAAGATGATTTCATAAGGTCTCTCTCTGCTCTTTCTTTCCCTATGCTTGGTGACAGCACAACAAACTTAACGTGCTTGCTTAACTGAATTAGAGATAGTGACAGTAATAGAATTTTGAGTCACAGATTTATTCAACTTAAGAAATAGCCATTGAAAGTTAATCCTAAAGTACTAAATATTACCAAAATTATTACCTAAAAGGTTTACATGAGCAGGACTCAAATGCCAATATCAGGACAAAACAACTCCATTGACTTTGGACCAAATATTTGGTCATTTGTTAAGTGATAAGTCTAAATCTGGCTTCCCTTCTACTCAGTTCTTTTCCCCACCACACATGAATCTGTTACTGCCGGTAGCCAAAGGATAATTCTTTTCTAATCTACTTTCACAGGTAGGAGACTGAACAAAAGCTACATTTGGTCCTTAATTAAAATTTTCCATTTTGCTAAAAGATAAGAAAAAAAACACTATATCTTTATTTCTGCATTCTCTAGGAACAAATTTAGCTTGATATTATATTAAAACACAACATTCAGAATATCTGGCATCTTACTGACATTCCTGAGACATACTTGAAATAAGTGATGGCAAAGGGAACTAAAAATGGTGAAGGAAATTACAGAAGTGTTTGACTGTCATCCAAAAGATTCTAACAGTTCACTCAGAGGAAAATTTCCCTCCGCCCCACAAGCATCTTAAGCCTCTGTACCAAAGAATGCTAAAGATTTTAACTGACTGGCAAAATATAGAGCAGGTGGCAAAATATTTTTGACCTGGTAGCTGGACGTTTTCTTTTTATTTACATACTTGATCATTATATAAGTAAAAATAATTAGAAAACAAAAAATCGGGCATAATCTGTATATGGCAGAATCCATTCTATTTGAATACAGCAAGGGTCTTCATTCTTTTATAGCAAATAGAAACTCATCAATGCTAAACATTTGATTCTCAGAGCCCCCTCATCCCCCGAAATACTGTGAACAACCCTTCATGCTTATTCTTATAAATCAACATGAAATTTGACAAATTTCCCTTCCTCATTTCAGATATGACTCATTGCTCTTCATGTAACCCCCAAGGACCAGAAGCTCTACTTTAAAGCAGGGAAACAAAAGAAGAAGCATCTTTAATTCAAATTGGTTTACCCAGAGAACTCTAGTAGTTATAATTCACTGACTTCTTAAGTACACATTATAAAGCTGAGTACTTGAAGTGTCCTCTTTTCAACTTTCCCTGGGGAAACCAATGTAGAAAAGCTGGAAAGGTAACTTGACTGATAAGTCGTGGACTTGAAGTTTATCAGCAGTTTGACTTAACCACCCATTATCTCTGGGATGCTATTGGATTTTAGCTTTGGGAGGATTTTCTTTTATTTTCAAGATTTAGGATCCTCTTCCCTCTAGACCTCTCTAACTTTGCATACATAAAGTAATAGATCTGAGCCAGTTCTCAAAAGCCTTTCTAATTTAAAACCTGCCTCCTTTTCTTCTGTTTGATAACCACTACCCCCACCCCCAGTCTCTCTCAGATTTAGAAAGAGCTGTGGAGCTCAATACAGAAGTCTTAAAATCATCTAGAAAAGCCTGCGGTCTTTCAAACAATATTCAAATAAGAAGGAAAAAAAGAATATGGCACTCTAATAAAACTCCACTTACCCTTACTTGAAAATAATAAAAAACTGAGGCCCCTCTCCTTTTTTCCCCAAATCCTAGAAACATCTAGTCCCAAGAGAAACTGTTTCTTGGGTTAGAAGAGTAGAAGAGTTGAAGTTAAACAATGATCCTTTTTCCATTTCTAAAAAAAAAAAAGAAAGAAAGAAAAAGGAAAAGGCCAGCAGAGACAAATGCTCAGTTGGACAAATTGTTTTAGCAGATGTTCATTGTCCCAGGGAGAAAACAGCCCCTACTTTGTAGCTTAGCATTTGCCAATTTAGAAGCTTAAATATTTTTAACTTGAAATGATCCATTTGGTATGAGTGAGATGTAAATATTAAAATCATTTATATGAGCAAGTGGTTACATTTATTATTAAGTCCACGGGATGCTAATGACTATTGTTTGGACTTCATATCATAACATGGTGATGCAACGATCTAGCTCATCTGAGCTCTTCAGCTTCTATAGGGTTTTTTTTTTTAATCATTTACAATGGTGCCTGAAAAATATTAATAATTACAGTAACATTTATAGAGTACTTGTGATATACCAGGCACTTATAATTATCCTTGAGATAAGTGTTATTATTATGACCATTTTAAAATATGGAAACTAAGGCTCAGAAAAGTTGAGTAACTTGACTAAATCACACAGCCAAGAAGTGGCAACATTGGCATTTGAATGCAGGCTGTGTGACTCCAGAACAGGGGTCAGGTAATAGATATTTTAGACTTTATGAGCCATCAACTCTCTAGTTCAACTACTCCACTCTGTCTCTGTAGCACAAAAACAGACTTAGATAATATGTAAATGAAGGAGCATAGCTGTGTTCCAATAAAACTTTATTTATGGACAGAAATTTAAATTTCATATGCTGTCCATACATCATAAAGTATTGTTCTCCTTTTGGTTTTTTCCCAATTGTTTAAAAATGTAGAAACAATTCTTACTCCATAGGCTGTACAAAAACAGGTGGTGGGCTGGATTTGGCCCACAGACTGTAGTTTGTTAACCCCTGCTCTGGGCTCTCAATGACTGTATTATCTGTGTAGTGGTGTCATTTGTATAATGTTCCTTAACAGCTAATAGAAATATATCTACATTCTAGTTTTATCAAATTATATCATAGAGATTTGGGGAAATAGGATTTGCTTTTTATATTATATATATTAGGTTGACTCATATGAAATGAGTCAATATTGACTCATGAAATTTTTCAAATTGACCTATGAAACTGGCAATTTCATGTTTCAATATAATTTTTACAAATGTCTGTTGCCTTAGGAGGTAACACTTTTGTTTTATTAGAGCTATTAAAGCATAGGCTAGTGATTACAGGAACATTATATAAATTATTCAAGCATTAAATGTGTAATCCAATAGATGATCTTTATAGTTCCTTTAGAATGTTTTCTATGAATGAATTATGATAATCTCGGCCTAAAGTTAGGAAGAAAGGGGAACATCATATTACTCCATAATTTCTCTGTGGCAAGTACTAAACTATATATTGTTGTATTTAGTTTTTGTAATGAAACTATGAGATAAATATTTTTATCTAGTTTGTGGTAGAGAAAATCTTGGTTCATGGAGACTAAATAAATTGCTCACATTCAGAGTGCTAATTGATGGCAAAACCTGGACTTGAAAAAAAAAAGAAGTGACTCCTCTTTGTTTTGCTTGCATAACAAAGGCAATTGCATTGCAATCTGTCAGTTACTACTAAGACTTTTAAGATAAAAGTAAATTTTCTTTTTCAAAATCATCACTAGAAAGCCTGTTGTAAATCATAGTGTTAGAATTTCTCCTACTTTCAATAAGCTCCCAAAATATACTTACACAATTTTTATACACTCTCTGGAGCCATATTTATCTTGTTTCTTTGGAATTTTTTATACCAATTAACCCCTAATTGGGCAAGATCTAATTTATTTCTAATTTGAAGAGCAGATGAATCTGCTTCTGGAAAATGTAATCTTAGTAAATTAAATGATTACTTAAAATTGATAGCTTTACAAAATATGAGAGTTTTAGAGCATTATATCTTCTTTTTTTTTTAACATTTTAACACATTAGAACATTTAACAGGAGAATATATATATTTCTGCATATACTAAGATAATAAACATTACGGAAGGGAAAAAACTATAAAATAAAATCAGAAGAAATACCAAGATCAGAATATTAAAATTGTAATTATAATACTTTGCTTCACTTATGCTTCCCATTCCCTGCCATGGGAAGCATAAGTGAAGCAAAGTATTATAAAAAAGAAAAAAAAGAAAAAAGAAAAAAGAAGAAAACAGTAACTTCATCCATGACTATTAAGAAATAAACTATAAAATAAGTAAGGAATTCTAAAGAATTCACCAGAGATATCCACCAGAGAAAAAGAATTACTCTAAGTTACAGTTGCATTGGAAAGATAAATTACTGCTTTTTTTCTTCTCTTTTCTTTCCATCTTGTTTCATTTTTTTTTCGGTTTTTTTTTTTTTTTTGGTATAGCAAATAAAATAAATTTCAGGCATGACTGGCTTCTTTCCTGTCTCAATTTTCCATCTTCACTTTTATGACTTTTTTTCCTAAATGCCAGATTGACTATTCTTACTATTTCAACTCATCAAATCTGTTTCCCTTCATTCAAAATTTACTTCACAGTCAGTATTCTCTAGAGTGAACACCAAGTAAGTTGTAACTAAAAATAGTGACATGTGCAGAAAGTGAAGTTCGAAAAATAATGAAAGAGTACTGGTAGTTCCCAAGAAACAGAGGGTTTAGGTGATAGAAAAAAAAAATATGAACAAAACTTTGCAACTTTTATACTGCACTAGTTTTTGTTGTTAATGGTTTTGTTTCTAACACATAATAGACCAGGATCAAAAATGGTTGAAGGAAAAGGGAATTTTGGATCTTCTGATTTCCACTGGAACATAATCACTATAAAAGTAGAGTTTTTATCTTACATATTGCTGAATTTCCAACATAAGACAGTTCCTGCAACATGATAGGTGCACAATAAATATCTACAGAGTGAACAAATGATTATTAAGGAATGACTTTAGACATGGATATCCAGGGGTGCAGCGATTAAACAGATGATTATTGTCTTGCCTTAATGAATCCTTCTTTATCCACAAGTAGAAGCAATGCGGGAACTAACCACAAGTCATCCAAACAAAGCACTATTTAGTAATATGGACATGACACCAGTTTAAAGATAATGTGACCATTGTCATTTTGGTACTGGTAATAATCAAGGAAGGGAAAACTAGATAATCCAGTCAGATCATGATTCCTAGACTTCAAACGGCAGATTCCAGCAAGTTCAATGAAAAAATAGGTGTGATTCTGAGACCAATATTATAAATAAAAGGAATAAAGTGACATAAAATTTCAAGATGTTCTGAAAACAAAAATTCTGACCCATATTCATGCATTTGGCCACGATAAGGTATGTGAGACCTGTAAAGCAGGATTTCTTATTTACATTTGGAATCAAACACTTCTGTTGTGGGGGAGTGTCTTATGCATTGCAGAATGGTTAGCAGCCTCCCTGGCCTTTACCCACTAGATGCCAGGAGTACGCACCCTCTCTGTTGTGACAACTAAAAAAAATATCTTCAGACCTTGCCAAACTGAGAAATGCTCAAAAGGAAGAAAAGAGAGAAGGTACTCTCAGGTTTTAGAAATGCATATAGCAAACATGGAAAAAGGAATGTAGAAGAGTAGTTCAGAAATTGTATCATTGCAAATGAGGAGTTAAAAGTCCAGTTAAACCAAAATTTTAAGGAAAAAAAGAAATGAATTTCCCTCATGGTTTATCAGAATAAGACTGAAGGTTGGTACTGATTGTGTATAAACAACAAAATAATTAAAATTACTAAAATATTTTGTATATAACTATCTCCTCCATTTAGGCAAATAGTCTAATATTATAAAGAGAGTATTTTTAGGAAAGCACAGATTAAGAAAGTACTTTGTTACTATACATATTATGAATTTCTAAAGTTAGGTAAATTTCATATCAATATGGGGAAATTAGCAATCAAAGGCACAATGATATTTTTAGAAATCTTTGAAATGATGTTTAAAACGTGTATCATAAGATAAATATCTCAATTTTTAAAACATGAAAAGTATAGGTGAGTTAAAAAAATTAACAAACTATTTAGTAAGGATCCCTGAAATTCTAGAAGAAAGAAATGCTATATACCTGCAATAGAAGAATTGACTATCAAAAACCATCTTGAGCTCACTATAAATTAGTTATATTAACCTTATACTTGACTGGATTTCTTGAATGGTAGATTAGAGTAATACTATAGAGTAAGTCCAGTATATCTTTGATTTCCATGCAGGATTTGTTAAAGACTCTTAGGCTAACCATTCTCTCCACTCCCTCACACCCATCCTTGTTATAATATAATGCTTTGGGGAATCTCTAGGGCTCCTCACAATACAGTTTCAAAGCTATTAGATTCTATAATCAATAAGTACTCTTATCATTTTATGGTATATCAGTCACTGTGGTCTACACTATCAATGCAATTCAGTCTCTCCTTAATTAAGGTTGAACAAAAATTTTATAGCCTAATTTCCATCCCAACCTGGATGAATGTCATTCTTTTTGCAAAATTCTTAATCCACAGAGAAGTAAAACAATATCAGTTAATATTTAACAACAACCAAAAAAACACTCAGAAATGAAATCAAGATTTCCTTTTGTTGTACAATTAAATATTCCCCGTACAGTTATTTTATTAATGTCACAATAACTCTTCTGTAGTAACAAAGATGAAACAGTGAGCTAGATATGGGAAGAAATCTACCTATAAGATACTGTCTCAGGCTGACTTTTGCTCCATTCTACCCATCTCATATTCACATATCCCCTTGCTCTAGCAATTGCAAAAAAGAACTCAGCAAAAATTTTACCAGTATAGATATTTTAAGCACCACAGTACCAATAATATGAAGGGTATATTTTCAGGCCAAAGAGCACTTTTGACACGGTGAAGAAAAGAACGTAAACTAGAACAGAACTGTGTAATTACATCTTACCTGGAAAGAAATGCACAGTTCCAACAAAACTAAAAATGGTGCTAAGTCTCATCAAACATACATAACCACAAATCATGTGTTTATTTAAATGAGACTCTTCAATTTTACTATTACATAAATAAAAAATACAGTGTAATGAATTTGTGATAGCTGATAGTACTGCTATTCTTTAGTTAATTTAAAAATGTATAGGAATTCAAGAAAGGAGACTCCAGTTTGACGATTTAAAAATAAATGAATGGATTGCATGTTCATATTCAACTATCACTTCATTGACGTTATTTCATATTATAGTTTCCTTACCAAAGTGTTGGTTAACTTGTGGAAAACTCAAATCATATCAGGTAAAGGCATGCTGCAATAATTTCTTTCCAACATTAACTAGGGTTTATATTACACAGGTCGTATTTCTACTTAGATGGCTTCAAATCCTGAACAAATGGAAACTTACTTAATGAGACAATAAATATTTGACCTGACTTGTATCCATCTTGGTGATCTTCCTTTTAAAGAAAATATGTATTTAAGGAAACCCAGATGCTTGCAAGACAGGAGGTAAAATCTTTGAAAGAAAGGATCAATAACAGCATTCAACTAGGTTCATCTGCAAAGTTGGCAACACCTGTTGTCAACATATAGTCTATATAATGTCTATGATGCTACGTGTACATTCACAATATTGCAGAGTTCAACACAAGCCTTTGAAAGCATGAACTCCTTAAGAATGGGAAGATGATTTGACCCAACAAACTTAACTAACATAGTCCTTTTCAAACCTTGCACGTTAGTACCTATAATGAACACTCGTTTGTGAGCTTAGGAGCTACTAACTTTGAATCAAGAAATGCAGTTTCTCTTCCTGAGGATGAAGGATGGGCTTTTTTTGTTTGTTTGTATCATACCTATTAGTGCACTCCATTAAGTGCAAGAACCCTGATTTTATCTTCATTGCTAAGAAAAAATCATTAAGAAAATAGCCGAGAGAAAAGAGGAGAAAAGATAGTGAAGATATATATAGGTGTGTTTTTCTTAACAGAGACAAACAACTTATACTTAGGTATAAGATCAACTAATCTTTTTGGAAGTTAAAATATAAAGCCCATTTTGCAGTTGAAACCAATCAAACAAAATTTGAAATCTCTCCTCTAATAGAAATAATGATATTTGCTTCCATAGCAGTAATATTGATATTTCAACCTTAAACACACTCACAACCCCCTGGCTTACATGTACTTACTACTCTGAAACCAAGAAGCCAACTCTAGAGCCGGTCTCGCAGACGTCTATTATGATCTCTACCTCTTTTTTCCTTCTTTTCTCAGAATCTTCAACTGGAAGAAAATCAACTTAGCATGATTTTACATGAAACTATCTCAAGTAAAATCATTATTTTAGATCTGCTCATTCATTAAACATAAAAGCCTGTAAGTGATTTCGGAACAGTTAAGCACAGGAAGAAGGCAGCAATTTGAAATCTAAATCTTACCTGGTAGGTTGAAATAAAACAACACCCCTGAAAGCCTTCTTGATTTGCACTCCTCTCCTCAAGGGACAACTAAATCACAGCAGCCTATATTCTTAAACCCTAAAAAAAAAAATCAGGAAGCTTGATCTGTGCACATAATGGCCTGCATAATGTAAGAAAAGAGCCGTTTCTTGGCAACTGGAAAACAATCCTTTTCGATTAACTCACAGCAATTGGCCCACATTTGTTGTTAAACACACAAGAGTAAGAAAATGTTTTAAGAACTGAAAAGAACCCGGTAATAACTCACCAAGAAAGTCAGATCAGTTTGTTCATTTTGGAAAGCATTTTTAATTAATGGGCTGCCTATTCCAATTGCCTCCTTCCTAAGAACATCTGACTACCTGTCTCACTTCCTTGTTGCATATTCTTTACTTAAAACCCCAATCCTATATAGTTGCATTTGTTATTGCAGAAACACAGTGAAAGGCAAAAAAGATAGTTCTAGCAAATCAATGGTATGTAATGTTATCCTCATCTTAAGCATTTTCAGTATATTTTGCTTTCTAAAAAATATCAGCTTAAATGTAGCACCAGATACTCATTAGGATACAAAATTCAAAACAGTTGTATGTTATAATCTCTTAGCTGTTAAAGACCATCCCCAGCAGGCACTAATTTTAGGTAATATATAAGAAGCACAACTGTGCTAGGTTGATTTTGTGCTAACTTGACAGTTTGGGGGGATTTACATATACTTAGGAGAATTCAATGAATTTGGACAATATTAGGTTGCTGTGTATTCTCACATACATATTTGAAATGTTATATATCAATGGAATTCCATATATGGACCCCTCTTTAAGAATATCTGCTCAAAAGGAATGTCTGAGGCAAATATGTTATACATAGATAATTTTTGCTATCAATCTAACTTAACCATTTTAAATGATAAAGTTTTAACTGTTAATATCCAGTATGGTTATGTCTCCCAAATGAGAAGACAACTTAAGATGAATAATTTCCATATCCAAAGCCAAATTGAATGGATTTTTGTCTTAATTACTCCTCCATTTTGCTGGGATTAAACAAAAGTGTGTGCTATGGTGCTTTATTTCCAACCGCTCTTTTGTTTTCTTTTTTCTCTTTTTATCATCCAAATTTCCCTAAAATGTATCCATCTCGTTTTACTGTCATTAATGAGCAATTCTTCTTAGGTGATATTCTTAAATTATATCCTTTTGGAGGCAACATCTTAGCACAAAACACTTTCTTTATTGGTGGGAATTTGAGGCAGTGTTGTCAACTGCTGAAGGTGGTATGTTTGGGTAGACCTGCTGGCACCTTCAAATCACACTCTCGACAGCTATGTACACTTTCCCTGGACAGAACTGGCTGGGATATTTTTACAAGTGTTTCTTTAGTCTTATTACTGACTCTTCTACTTGCTAGCTCTATTACCTCGGGCAGATTTGTTAAACATTTTGTGTCTCAGTTCCCAAATCTGTCAAATGAAGTTAATAATATTTACATCATAGGGTTGTTGTAAGGATTGACTAAGATGACATATGTAAAGCTTCTTTAAAAAATGCCCAGCAGATGATAAGTGCTCAAAATATAGCTATATTGTTAACATCATTGTTGTTATTAGTATTCCTAAACTTGATACATTTCAAGGTTCTTTTCAAATTTAGGATCTCTAAAATCCTATGTAATCCCTATGTAAAAATCTAAAGTAATATAAATAAAGGCTTTTGAGGTATATAATATAAAATAATTTTTCTCCCTTTTTTATAGATTATTTATCATCTCGTACTTCTAATATCTAGAGCTTTTATAAGCCCATTTACTGATGAAAACACTATAAAATTATTTTGAAAAGTGAAACATTTCTTTAACTTTTTGAAAAATACATTCATGTTATACACATTCACTTAAACGATTTAACCAAAGGCATAGATAAGCAGAAATTCTACAAGAGTCTTTATAAGACATTTTATTTTATGCAATGAAATTATTAAAAGATCCACCAGCCTTTCTCCTTATATTCTTAAAATGTATGGACCATTTGTTTCAGCTTTTGGCACCCCTTTGGATGTATTTTTAACCAGCAGCTGCAAATCCTAATATTTGAGAGGAAATGCATGCTTTTGTGTATTCACTATAAACACAGTCCAGCCAAAGTGGGACATAAAGACTCCATCAGCTAATCCTCTCCAGCTCAAAAGGCAGGTTTAACCTTAGGTCTCAGCCCAATAATTATACAGCTCTCTCAATCAAAATACCATACCCTCTCTATGCTCTAAAATAATTCAAAATTATTAGTAAAAGACCAAATGAACCAATGTTATTTGGAGAGACTAGATTCAGCCACTCAGCTAAATATTTATTATCTGCTTGGCACATGACAGTGTCTCCCTTCTTCTTTATTTCTGATAGTCTTGATTGGCCCCATTATCTTCAAATAGCAAATTCTGGTACAGGAGAAATCAACCTATGAAAGCTACAAAAAATTGAGAGGACAATATTTGTTTGAAAGTGCTAAACTCTGGAAATTGTAACAAATACTCTGGAAAACATCAGTCTGTTGTCTCTCTTTTAGAAGATTGGGTGTAATATGAAAGCAATGCTGCATAAGTTCTCAGGAAATGTGAATTCCTCATCGTAAGTTCTATAACAATCTAAGTCACACAGTCATTTCCCTTCTATAACTCTGAGAAAGCCCTCAAAGTTCAACTTGAACAGCATAAAAGGACAGAATGGTAAATGTATTTATTAGCAATTTGGGGGTACCTTTATTTGTAATCCAAGTGCAATGTTGAAAAATAATTTATCATGGAAACATTAGTTTACAATATAAATAAAATCTGTGCTGTTACACAAAAATATATGGAAGACATAGATAATCCTTCTATAATTTATAAATTTGCAAATGAAACATCGAGCCTCATATTTCACAAATTTATGAGAATCTTCCAAAATGATTTTTATGGATAGTATTTAATGATGAAATATTTCACAAAATAAAATATTTTAAAAAGCATTGAATAAAATAGAAATAAAAGTTTAGCAGATTATAGTCAGTCAAAATAGAGCAAAGTCAAACCAAAATATTTCTAAGTTTTCCTTTTTGGAGATAAGAAACAAACTGAGTTTAAGAAACTTCTTGGATACCCATCAGAAGGGTGCTAGTTCTATAATCTGGGATTCTAATTTTCAAACTTCACAAGAAAGAAGTGAGCTGGGAAACTTTTAAAATATGTAGGTCCTCCAGCCCCAATTGCAGACACTGATTGAATATGTCTTGAGTGAGGCCAAGGAATCTGCACTTTAACAAGTTCCTGGCACTGACACAGGTGAGTTTTAAGGCCACTGTTGAGAACTATGGATCCAGGGAAACACAGGTAGCTGGGTGTCTCTGCTTCTCTAGCAGAGGGAATATTTGGATAATTGAGAAAGGGGGAAAGTGGCCAAAAGGAAGCAATGTAATTGGTCAGGAGGAAAAATAGGTAAATACACTCAGCTTTCTCTAGGCCAGAGAATAGAACGAAGGGTGGACAATAAATCTTGAGATGTAGACAATGACAGTGGCCTCCCATTTCGTACCTGTGTTGCCGGCTAATGTATGGCATAGAAGCCAAAGTCTTCATGGTAGATAGCCAGGCCTGCCTCCTCTTACCTCTCATTTCTCGCTTTCCCCCAGCTGACTGCACTAGGCCTGCTAACTGTTGCTTAAAACACAGCAACCCTTCCACTTCCCTCACATCTTCCCTTAACTTTCCTCTTCTCAAAAGCCCTTCCCTGACCACCCTCACTAAAACCACAACCCCTGCCAAACCCCAATGACACTCCCTATTCTCTTCCTACTTTATTTTTCTCTTCATCATGCATCGCTGCATTGTATACTTAACTTATATTGTTCATTTTCTGTATCCACCATTAGACTGTGAGCTCCAGGTGGCAGGGATTTTGATCTCTCGTTTACTGGTATATCTCCTGCACCTACAGTGTTACCTGGCACATTGTAACTGCTACTCCACTGGATTAAAGATAGTCCCCACTAGAAAACATGAAATGGTTAAAATTTAGGGATGGAAAGGACTTGTTCAGCACTAGAGGTGAAGAAAATATTTATTTAAAAGATTTTTTTAATGCCCTTGTGCTCTTCTAGGAAATAGAAAAAGAAGAGCCGAAGTATGGGAACTGTTACAGTGCTTCAAGGTATATTTGTTTTCCATTCTTTCCCAAAGGTAAGCATGGGTAGTTATTGTTTAACCCTATTGAAAGCTAATAATTATGTCATCTTAGCCTTGGGGAATGAAAAACAGGAAACATTTTATCAAGGTGCATGGATTCATAAGTAATATTTTAAAAGGTTGTGTGAAGGGTGTTAGAAGAATTGTTTTTTAAAAAGAATGGTGCTAAGGTGAAATAAAAATCTATTTTTTTTGTGAAAGCATAAAAAAACTAGAAATCTCTCATGTGTACTCTATTTCTTTATATACATATCTAGACCTGATTATTAGTTTTTGAAAAAAATCATTTTAGAAATAAGCCTTAAGCAATGAAAATAATTATTCCAGTTAATAATGGCAAGATTACTGCATCATATTGTAGGATGCCTTCCTTTCAAATGGCCTAACCTATTAGTGTAAGAATTAGAGACAAAGAGGACCTCACTAGTTCATTTCAAAGGGAAAGAAAGGCCTTGCCCACCTCAATCTTTTCTCTACTCCTTCTTCAACTCTTCTTCCTCAGCAAAGTTCCCTTTTGTTTGTATATTATACTGAATTTTCCTCCCATAGTAAAATGAAAATACCTCTAAGTTGATTGCAAGGACAAGTAATGGGCTGGTGACTTTCCTGCTGTTCCACCTACTAAATAGCTGGGCCTGGCTGAGCCATGTTCAGAGGACAGAACTCTGACATTGGGTGCTTGTACCAGGGTGAGAGGTGGGAGGGAAGGTGAGCAAAAGCAGGATGGAAATGGGAATAGAAGGGGGAGGGGACAGGAGAAACACTTCTGACTTTCTGCTTTGTACTATATACAGGAGATAAGTGACATGTATCTCCATCTATGTCCTGATATTCCATTTCCTGTTCCATTCCAACATCTTCAAAATTCATAATCTCATCATCAATAAGTTAACAACTACCATCACATCCATACAGTCTCTAACAATATTCTCTATGTGCTCTTCCCAAAATATTCTCATTCTTTCACACACACCTCTCCCTCCCTTCTTCTCTCTCTCTAACACAGGTGCACACACACACACACACAACCTATGAAAAGTGTGTGCTCACTCTTATCTGACTTGTTAACTGTGCATTTACTCTGTACCAAGCACTGAAAAGTGAATTACATCATGATCTCATTTAATCCTAAAAACAACCCAGGAAGGTCAATACTTTTATCCCATGTCACAAATGAGGAAAATGAGCCATGGAGAGGTTAAGTAAATTTCCTCAGGTCACAGTTATTTACCAGAGAGGCTAAAACCTCTCTATTTAGGTCTGACTAACTCTACAATCCATATTTTTAACAATCATACTATATGGCCTCTCCTCAACCCCCTGCATGTCCAAAAACAATTGCACTTGAAAATTTCCACTACTTTTGTTTGTTAAATAAATAACAACCGAAATCGGAATGCCTCATAAACATACTGCTTAGGACCCTATGAATGAATTTCTTTAGTTTAATTAATATTTTTTGGCTATTTATAAAACACCATCAAGCATTTCTAAGGACTAAAGAAGCAATTATTTTCATGCACAGTCTTATGTAATGATGTGCAATTTAGGCCTAATCCTTTTAGCCCAGAGATGGAAAACTGACACCCTAAACAAATCTCATTGTGTTCTTTTGTGCTGCCATAACAAGGTATTTAAAGGATGAAATTCTGGCTGGCAGATGGACTTCTTGGCATTACTATACATGCATCACAAAAATTGTTTTGTTTCAGAGGATTCAAACAAAATGCCTGACATTTCTCAGTAGATATTTCCATTTATAAACATGGTAACTTGTTAGGTGGGGGTGTTAAGGGACAATAACAAAGGTTTTTAAGGCTTTTGTCCTGTTTATAACTTTGTGTGATATATGAAAAGTGCATTTACCAAAACTCATTCTAGCTTAGAGTGTAGGTACTTGGTCTTGGCAGATAATATTGCTATAGCTGCTCTCTTCCACATGAGAAATTTCTCTGTATACAGCAGAGTAAGAAAATTAAAACACTTTACTGTACTCAAACTAATGTGGAATGGAGAAAGACATTCAGCTGTATGTCTGTGGTCAGAGTTACTCCCTGGAACTGTGTACCTGAAGAACAACATCCATAGTTCTTCCACATCACTTGCTTGCTGTATGTTACTTGAGGTTGCTACCTGGTTATTATAACTCCAGTATTCTTGGAGTATGGGAACCTGTTTTTCAAAAATTCAAATAAAAGATCTGGCAATGTAGGAGACTTCCTTGGGCCTAGAATACTCGAAGAATGGAAAGGACCAAGAGAAGAACACTAGGGTCAGTCCTTTGCCTTTAGGCAGGCAAGTGCTTACATCACCCAAGGTAGTCAATACTAGTAGCTCTTCTCTTCTTGAAGATCCAGGGGTAGAGACCTCACATGGTGTCTCACTAATTTTAGTGTCACACACAGAATTCCTTTTCTTTCCTTACTCAAATGCATTATTTCAATGAATACTTACAGAACATCCCTATGTATCTGGCACTATCATAAGGCCTAGTAATGTATAAGAAAGCATGACAGCAAGGCCCCTTGTGGTGGGTGTTTTAAAATGGCTATAAAATTCTTAGACATTTCTTGCATTCAGGAGTGAGTATACATTCCCTCACTTTGAATCTGGGTGAGTTTGCAACTATGTTGACTAATAAAATACAGGACAAATGATGCCATATGATTTCCAAAGCTAGGTCATAGGAGTTGATACAACTTTTACCTTGTTCATATGAACCCTCACACATGGGGTTCTGGGTTGCCGTGTAAGGAGTACCACTGCTAGAGCTGCCATGATGTGAGGAAGTTAAGAGGCCACTTGTAGGCTCTCTGGTTGACAGCCAGGTTGAATTCCCAGCTGACAGCTAATGTCAACTGACAGCTGCAAGAATGAGCCTTGTACATCCAGCCCAGTCAAGCCTTCAGATGACTGTAGCTCTGGCCAACCTTTGACTACAACTGCAAGAGAGGCTGGAGGCAGGATCTCCACAGCTGAGATTTTCCCCAAATTTGTTAAACAAAACCATGAGCAAAACAAAATGAATGTTGTTTTATACAAGTAGGTTTTAGGTGGATTTATTATGTAGCAAGAGTAACAGATTTTCTTAATACCTGGAAGTAAGGTGTTTCTGGGACCAATGAGCTTCAGAGAGGCTATCAATGAAGGCTTCAAGGAGAGTGAGTGAAATGTTATTGGAGGCCAGAACATAGGAGGTCTGGGATATGTAGTGGTGGAAAGTATAGGAAGTCTGTTACCTGTAAAAATAGAAATGTACCTAATGAACTAATTGATCTAGCTAAGGATATTTCTAGTCCAAGCATTAAAAGTGACAACTAATTTCTTTTAGCTGAATATCATAAAATGAAGGTAAAGGGATATGAGCTAAAGATGAAATTATTCAATTTTCAAGCAGAATGAAAACAAAAATGAACCAGAATTGCTGAATTTGGAAATAAAACTGTTTCTCATCCCTTGTCTCTTGCAGGAAAAGACTCTCAAAAATAAGAGAGAGCCTTGGGGCTAAGATCAAATCCAGAATGCTATGAGCAAACATGGTCTCAGGAGAAATAAGAATTCACATGAGTGACTGCCAATCTCTTTCTTAAGACATGAGAAAGATTTAAGGTGATTTCTCATATACTCTTTCAAAAAACCTCCTATGGATTTTCAAAGACCCCCAATTTTAAATAATAGCTCTTCTAAGAGTCTTAAAGGAATAGTTCTATAGCAGCCTCACAGGGAGCTCAAAGTAGAGATCTACTCTGAGATCAACTGTGCCATTTTTGCATAGGTGTGCACTGTCCAAGATCAAATATTTTAAGCAAAAAGCAAGGTATCATACTATTACATGATCCTAAGACATCCCACGCTACAGGTGAGGATTTTTTTTAGGAAGTTTATCTTAATAGACTCTAAAATGCAACATTCTTTTTGGAAGGGGAAGTATACTTTGCCTGATCAAAGGTCCCAACCAAGCTCCATTTATTGAGAGACAGTCCCTCAGATGCTGGTCATCTGCGGAATTGGTTATCAGGCAAGCATTGGTACCCTAGTAGAAGCTGCTAGCCTGATGATCCTTAGCTAGATACATTTTCAAGCAGTCCAGTTCAGGGAGCAGACAGAAGGATTTTTAGTTTGAAGAGAGCATGCTGTGTTGCAGTAGCGACAGGTTTCAGGGGCAGGGATGTGGAGATTAACAGAGAGTTTACAGGGCCTGGCATTAGGAGGTGCACATGATCTCAGTTCTGCCAGGGCTTCACTTCTGTGATGAAATCCTTGACAGCATCGCGAAGTGTACTTGATACTGAGAAGAGTTGCTGGGACTCGTAAATTCTCTTGCCCACCATGTACCAACAGGAAGGAGAAAAGTTCTCTGGAAATGTGTTAATACTTGAGTCTTTTGCAATAAGCCATATGACAAGGTGCTATTGAACAGTTTGGAAAATCAGACTCAGTTGAAGCATGTTATTACAAGAGCAATGTATAGTAAGGCATTATTAGAGAAACTTTAGAACTCATTGGAGATCTAAATTCTCCTTGTTAGCAAAACTTTATTCAAGAAGAGAAGACAGAGGGGTGACAGATGTCTTTATGGAACCAAACCAAATGGCAGAGTTGAACTGGAGGTTCTAGTTGAGACCTGGCAAGTTGAAGTTGATGATGCTGGTGGAACAGCCTTCCCTGTAACTCAGCTTCCCTGCAGGCAGGGTCCCAGGGAATGGTCTCCAACCTCCAGCTCTGGCCTGATACCTAGAAAAAGTGAGGAGCCTTAGTGAGAGACTGTGCCCATTAATTTACCTTTAGCTTAAGAGATCTGATTACAGAGAGAACAGCTGTGACCATCCAAATACAAACCACCTTTAACTTAGGAGGTTCCTATATGTATGGTGCACATTTGAGAAAGTGCAGAGGATCACCAGAGAAATGAAAGTGTCTCCTCCTCCCTCTTCAAATTTGGTTACAGAAAATATGGGTATTTTCTAGGAAATGGCACGTGCTATGGGTGTCTTTCATTAGCCATCTGGAAATTAAGGTTAAAAAAAAAAAGCCAAGAAGGAACCAAGGAGACAGGTCATCCCTGCGAGCAAAATGCCCCATAGATATTCCAGCTCCTTCTTGTAGGAGGCAGAGGTCATGCAGGTAGGCACTGCTGCTCTTTCCCTGTGTGCAGGTGTCATTAACCCAGCAGTAAGCCTTGGTTCTGAGAGTAGAGAAGGTGATAGAAGATACTGGTGAGAATTTTGTTTTTTCAAGCCCCATATTCTTGTGCTGTGATCTTTAAGCTAGGGACTCCTGTATACCTCCAGAAACCCACACATCACAAGTCATACTGATGTGGGGAGACCCTGTGTGATTAGGCTGGGGCAGTGGCAGTACTGGCATGGGTGACTAGCACTGTGTGGGTGAGGGGGAGAAACTTGCCCAGTACCCAAGTGATAGGGCAGGGCCAGAAATAAATACCTCATGGCCGATCCAAGTCCCCAAGGAAAAGAAGTTGTTTGGGCCCAGGGGAGGAGGCCGAGGCTTGGAGACTATGGGTAAATTCTGTGTTGTCTTTTCACCTAAATCTCAGGAACAGGATTTTTATGGAACGTGAGCAAGCGGCTGTGTTTTTCCCCTCGGGGATGCTGTATTTAATGTTGTGTGTGCCACACAGATGACTCTAATCATCAGGAGAACACTAAGCTATTGCTACATAATAGGAGCAGGGAAAATGTACTGGGCACCTAGACGATCTGCTGGGGAAAGGGGAGGAGGGCTCTTGGTAGTCCCCTGACCAATTTTGGTGGTAAGTGGACATGTGCAGAAGCCACATCCTGAGAAAGGCACAGCAACTAGGGGCTCATATCTCTTCAGGAAAAAGGGTCTGGGCCATCCTACCAGGTCAGCAACCAAGATGAGAAGGTGAGATGATGGTCAGGGCGAGGGGAATCTAGTAGATGGGGTTAGTAGATGAAGGAGATTATAAATACCAAGTGCAGCCTAGAGAACAGCTCCTGGGGTGGGGTGGAGGATGAGGCAGGGGCCAGTGCTGACATTGTAGCTTGTCCCTCTAAACTTCCTCTTAAAGCTTTTCCAGAACAAGAGACACATTACAGTCCTGGAATAGCTGTTCTTTTGTGAAGAGAATATACTATAGGAGGCCAGTGGAACGGAGTGGCGCAGAGGTGGATTATAGTGTATGCACTTGAGCACCTCCCAGATTCTTTTAAATGATCAGGGCACTTTCTAGATTCCTGTAATATTGGCTCTGACAACTCTCAGCTGTGTCCAACTCTGGACATACTCTCAGCAGAAGGAAGCTGCCTTGCCCAAGTCTATGCCCCAGTGATCCACACCTAATGATCAATTAACGTAGGATACATCCCTTAATGTGGGGACATCTTTGTAGGACCATCTCAGTCTTAGGGGATCTCTGTGGCATTGGCCGAGGCTATTGTTTCAATTATATCTCATATTCTGAAATGGGTCTGTGTCTCAAAATATTTTAAAACATTCATTGACTGTTCATAAGACAATTTAGGGCCTAAGAATGTGTGCCTTGGAATCAGATGGCGGTGAAAGTAACCCCTTGCTCTGTCCCTTACTGGCTGTGCAGTTTTCAGCATATGATTTAACAATCTGGGTCTCTGTTTCCTGTGTACAGGGCAATGCTAATCCTGTCCTCATTGGTTATTTGCAATCATAAAAAGAGACAATACATGTACCAGGCTTACCAGAGTAAGACTTGGGAAGCATTCAAATGAGAGTTATTGCGTTCATTAGTATTTGTAAAATCCTGTTTTGAAATCAGTTATTTTAATCTCAAAATAGTTTCCCTTTGCAGGGTTATCCATATTGAATTCCTGGACTATATTATATAGCAGCAGAAAATCAATAAAAATATATAAATTACATTCTACACCTGGATTGACTACATAAAATTAACTTAATAGAGGAGAACTTAACTCCCACGGGAAAAAAAAGTCTCTACTCCTTAACACTTATTCACGGAACCATTAATTCCTCAGTACCTTTGTTTTGCCAGGTATGACATATGTATTGGTGGTGATTTCCTTCAGGAAAACGTGCTCAAAGTTATGAAATCCTCTCACACAGAAGCTCTCAATGTGAGACCAAGACATGCCCTCCCCAGTGTCCACCCCTAAGGTGTCAGCAGCCACGTAGACATGTTCATCTCCAGCCACTGGAAATAGTTCCGTGGCTTTGTCAAGGCCTCTACCAAGGCATGTTTCTCAGATTTGAGCTGGTCTCCCCCACTTGTCCCCTACCAGCGATGTTTACACTGCTACCAACTTTCTCCTTATCTCCATCTTGATTTGTGTAAGATAGCCCAACATCAATTTTTCCCCAAAGGAAGCTTGGCACCACTATCATTAATATAACGTGACCATGTTATTTTACTGACAGAAATGGGGTGAGAGGCAAGAGCCAATAATAACAACAGAAGGATAAAATCTCCAATCCTCGTGCCCCCCCCAATACTGCCCCCAAAATAAGTTATGTAGACAGTATAAAGAAATCTGTGTCCTAAAGTTCACAATTCTTCCTTGATTTTAACCACAGCTGCATTTTTTTTCTTGAAATGTCTCCATAGTGCAAATGATAGTTTCCGTGTTTTAAGGTTTGCCCACAAAGTGGTTTAGTTATCAAAAAATGATTGACTTGAAGACAAACTTAGGTTTTGATTTCTTTAAAAGGGCCAAATTGGCAAGTTTTTCACTGGCATCACTCTCCAGACAATAATAAACTAACATGCTATTCAAGTCTGCCTCGAAAAATGGAATGCCATCTACAAGTGTTTTTATCCATGTGGGAGGAGATTTTGCTTAGTCTGACAGTCTCTAGACCCATTGAAACTCTACTAGAATGCTGTTATGATGCCCACCTGTACCTAATTTCCCAATCACCCCATGGTTTTCTGTCTTAAAGCATAGAACATTTTCTTCTTTCAGATTTTGAAAGTTTAATTCAGAATCACTTCATTAGCTCTGTGAAGAAGTTGCACAAAGCTGTATTCAGCCTTTCATTTTCTTCCAATTAATTATTATCTCAAGAACACTTTGGGCAAGAGAATTTAAATCATCAAATTTGCCTTCTGAGATGCTTTTCTTTCACAAATTAGTATTTCTTAAAAATATACTGTAAAAATAATGACGCTGATATTCTAGACACACAAAGGTGCTGCTTTTCTTTCAACAGTTCTCTTTGAGCTAAGAGATACAATTTTATGTCTATAATTACATCACAGACTGTATTTCAAAGCACAGTTTTAAAGAGAGCTGGCATTCCTCCTCCTAAAGATGATGAAACGTAGGCTCAGTTGTTGAGGAGCATATATTTTGTAAATGACAGTGAACCCTAGTTTTTAAAAAATGCATAAAAACTTGAATGATAGCCAGATATAAATGATGAATTTTTAGCAGTTCTTACAATTTTACCTTTCAAAGCACTTCTTGGAATGTGGAAACCATGGCCCTCTGAACCACATATCTAGTCCTCTTTTATTATCTGCTACCACCACTATCATTAATAACATGTGACCAGAGATTTATAGCCACATAAGAACTGGCAAAATCAACAGATAATATTCACACACTGGATGTTCATTGACCTTCTATGTGTAAAATGCTCTGTGATGTGTCTTATAGGGGTAGAAAATATGAGACATGGCTTTTGTCCTCAAGGATTTTTTTTTTTTTTTGAGACAGAGTCTCACTTTGTTGCCCCGGCTAGAGTGCCGTGGCATCAGCTTAGCTCACAGCAACCTCAAACTCCTGGGCTCAAGCAATCCTCCTGCCTCAGCCTCCCGAGTAGCTGGGACTACAGGCATGCACCACCATGCCCGGCTAATTTTTTCTATGTATTTTTTGTTGGCCAATTAATTTCTTTCTATTTTTTAGTAGAGACGGGGTCTCACTCTTGCTGAGGCTGGTTTTGAACTCCTGACCTCGAGTGATCCGCCCGCCTCCGCCTCCCAGAGTGCTAGGTTTACAGGCGTGAGCCACCGCGCCCGGCCTGTCCTCAAGGATTTTGTAAGTAAATAAAAGAGAAATCACTGACACAACTAACTGTGTTATAAGGAAGGAAAGCCCCCTTAAACATCTACTTTATTTCAATGTAGAAAACAGAAATGCAATCTTAGGTGATGTTCAAGAGAATCACATAAGAGGGTACTCTTTGGTCTTCTTCACGGCCATTTCACTTTATTTGGTCCCTTTCCCATTTCCTGCACTCTCTCCCCTCCTCCCATCTCCCACAAATAAATCCAGGCACAAACCCTGAAGATTTACTTTTCTGATGGCATATGCTTCAGAATTTACACACAGGTACCTTGTCTGAGGCTCTTTCTGTGCTACACATAAAATAAATTGTATTATCTCAGATACAAATCTCATGCATGACTCCTCTCAAAGTGTTGTATATATTTGGTCTCATTTAATCTTAACACAGGACATGAGCAGAGATTATTTATTAAAAGGAGAAAATGAAACACACAGAGTCTGTTACCCAATATTTCAGACATCCCATTAGTTATGAGACTGGGATTAGAATCTCATTTTCCAAAAGCTCTGCCCAAAGGAATTAAGCTTCATTGATAGTTTATAATAATAATTACTAATTCCTAGTTATCATAGAACAGCTACCCTCACTATAGAAATGGCCCCCCCTCATCCCACAGGCAACTGAAAAAACAGTCATCAAAGAGTTTAGGTATTATACAGTATCAGGAAACAGTTACTGCTTTATGTCCTCAGAGTTCCAGCTCCCCCAAGGCCAGGAAGTAATGAGCAGAATCCCTCAGGTCCTTTTCCCCTGCCAGGAGCTGGGAACACAGAGCTGACACCTGATAAGCCAATGGTGTGTGCAGTTTGTATCCAAAGACACAGATTCCAGTTCTGCTTTTTTCAGTTCTATTTTTTTTTTTTTGTAGTTCCACAGATTTCTCAAATCTGAGATTATACCACTTTCTCCAACAGTACACTTTCACTTCTGACTCTGAGCCCCACCTTCATTTCAGATCTTATCTTTCTTTTCTCTCTTCCCCTGCGCAAACACCATTATTCCTTCCACCTGATGCTTCACCACATTCTAGGCCTTTCTAAAACAAGCTGAGGGGAGGTGGTTACTGAGAGAGAGAAAGAATTTTAAATGCTACAGCACAAGCTGCCCTTTCAGACTTTATTTACTTTCCACATCCTATGTTCACTTTTGACGGTGAAGGGCAACCGTTTCTTCGGTATATCAATCAACCAAAAACAATACATCAAAGCTCAAACCATGTTCCAGGAACTGTCTAACATATCATCTCTTTAACGTCTAGAGAAAATATCTACTGAACCTTTTCCCACACTTCATACAGACATCCTTTTCCCTTGATATGTTATGCTGATCTTTTTAGTCTTATACTTTTCAATACAGAAAATTCTACTTAAGAATATAAAATGGAAAGAAATATTTCAAACAGGCTCGTGTATTCATAAAATATAAGTATTCATAAAAGTATTAAAAGCTGGATATTAACCATGATAATACTTTTCATGATTTCATATAACAATATTTTCTTCAAAGTTATCCTAAAGAACAATAGTGAACAAGATCCTAAATTCTCAAGTAAGCATTCAATGAATACACATATTCAAAGCAAGAACTGGTGAAAGGGCATTTGTTTTCATAGAATTCTAAGTCCTAGTCAATTATGTTAATAACACCAAAGCTTTCACAATAAAGAAATTCTTATTCAACATCTATTTGCACTAGGAAAAAACCCAGATAACAAATACAACAAGCAATAACATCATGCCTCATTTACCTCCAAAGTTAAGAAATTGTAGGTGATTCCTTATAAGCCAGTAAGTTATTTCCAACTCAAGCCTGTTCTTGTTGTAGACTTTACTTCACTGCACTGAATCCGGAGGTTATCCAAAATTCGACATCAAACAGCAAAGCAAGAATTCAGCATTGAGAGGAGCCAGCTCTGGTTCTTATAATTTTCATTCTATGATTTCAAGCTAATTTTTAAAAATTAAATAACAGCATGTTCTTCTATAAAACAATGTTGGCAATGCCTTCTCTGAGAAGTAAGGCTGATGTTTGAGGTGTTAGGAATGGGTCTAAATTCCCTAAATTCTTTAGATTTTATTCTTTTGAAACGCTTCTTCTAACCAATTGAATTATTTCACTTTGAAAACTCTGGTTTTGTTGTAAAATATTGGCAATTATCTGTGAAATATTTCCAAGAGCAGAGCTGGCCTTCACTCCTTAAAGCAGTATCTCTTCAAGATTCAGAAAGGCCAAATTCAGGATTCCTCACCTCCCGAGATGTCATTCTTTAACTTAAGCTTAAATATAGCTTGCTAACCTTTCTGCTAAGATTCACTCAGAAAGTTTGAGAAGCAATAAGAACTTTGAGAAGAGAAGGGCGAGAAGCAAGGGTAAAGTAACTGAAAACACTGTGTTTCAGCTCAGGACACTCCATCCCAGACATCTTACAGAGAATGCACTAATGATAGACCCATCATCAATGTCTTTAAGTTACAATATTATATTATGATCATCCGCCATAGGGCAAGAGTAGAGTTTACGGGTTCCTTTAATTCAGTCCTTAATGCCATGCCAAATTCAGCACATAGTAGATGCTTTCAGGGAATGCCTGCTATAACCTATTGGAGCCAAACACATCAAGAATGACGAGGGTAACAAGTAAATTCCATTTAACTTGTTTTTACAAATATGGAAATTGAATTACAGAGTTTTGTATGAGTCACGGCCCCACATGAACTCCAGGTCTGTCTTCTAAGATGTTGCCAGCTCAAAGCCACATTGTGCCGAAAACCATTTTTGTCTCATCTTGTGGCAACTGCTTCCACACAACCACTGTACTGGTGCATTATGCTGTCAATACATTGCTCTTCCCTTCTTTGACCACTCTCATTTCCTCTTTTTAATTTTTCATTGCTGTTTCCAAGAATGCTGTTAATCCTGAGGTAGTTAATGTCTCCCTTCTTTGAACTCTTAACAGTGCTGTCTACAGTCAAGTCTGTGGTCTCGTCTATATCTATAGTTATGTCTATACCACATAACATAGTAATTATATACAGTGTTCTATCTAGGTCGTGTGGGCTTAAATTCCCCAGCTGGACTGAAAGTGCTTTAAAGGCAGAGTCTGTGTCTTATCATCTTTACTATCCTCTCAGTGCTTGTCCCATTAATGGGTACATGGGGAGACCAATAATGCTTTCCAAGTGCCCATACACTAGACCTCCTAGCGTGACGCCCTACTGTGTTCTGTTGTAGAGATCTGGCTCCTGGCATGCTCTTCCTTCACTCCTGTTTCCTCCCTGTGCAGGAAAATGCCCTTCTCCTCAGAGCTCAAGTTGATAAGTAGTTCTTATAATAATAACCATGCATGATTATGGTGCTTCAACAGCAGCCAGCTAAAGACAAGGCCCCTGTCTATCTAAACTTTCAGATAATGACTAAGGATTATGGCAAATCAGTGTTGAAAAGATCTGTAGACATGTGGGGTTTTGAAATCCCTAAAATTACATAAGATAGGTGGCCAAGTACTCCAGGTGGGTATAAGCCTGGATTTAGGTCCCACGTCCTGATCAACCATTTAGCACGTTGCTGATTCTAGTTACTTCCCTTTGCTGCAGGGGAGGCTGTTATAGCAAGTGTTGATCAAGAATGAAAGAGGTCATGCTGATTTTCAAAAGTGTGAAGTACAGTGTAGAAAAGAAAAAGAACAGGTGAAATATTATTTTTAAAAGATGGAACCACTATGTTTGACAGATGTAAAGATAGAAAACAGAACTCTGGAAATAGCCTAGAAGACACATCAGGAAAAAAAGACCCCAGTGTTTTTAAAGAGCGGGTGAAGTGAATCAGAAATAGAAATAACAAAATGAGTTGACAGTAATGGAGAATACTTCGATTTTTTAAAAAAAACATTGTAACTCAAACATTCATCACACTATACATTGATACACTCACACTACACTCCTTCCAAAAACTGAAAACATGATATTTGAATGTGTGAGCTGCAAGGCAGGGAAGTGTTCAAGTGAAGGAAATAAGGAAATTTGTAAAGTTTACTATATTCATGCAATACTTGTATTTACAATAAAAGCATAGTCATTCAAGGGTTTCTGAAAGAAGACCCATTTATTAAGAAATTGTACTAAAGATTGAATTAAATAATTATATTTCTTTAAAAATGTATAAATTATATAAATATAATTTATAATTATATTTCTTTAAAAATTTCACATTCCATCTAAGAGCATACAGTTAGAACCAGGCTTGTTGAAGGAGTAGGAGTGATTTACTGTCTTTAGTTGTTATATTCCAGACACTCTTCTAAGCTCTTTATGTTTATTTACTCATTTTTACAGAAATTTGTTGGCAAGAACTATGAAGAGTCTGAGATTTTACTGTATTTGTAAGATAACATGTGAGCTTGTCATAATTGAGACTCCTGGGTCAGAGACAGAGGATTTTGTTATAGTTTGAGTATCTCTTATCCAAAATGCTTGAGACCAAAAGTGTTTCAGATTTGGGACTTTTTTAGACTTTAGAAGATTTGCATATATGTAATGTGATATCTTGGGGATGGAACCCAATTTTAAACACAAAATTTATTGATGTTTCATATATACCTTATACACATAGCCTAAGATAATTTTATACAATATTTTTAAAAATTTTGTGCATGAAACCAAGTTTTGACTGCGTTTTGACCTGTCAGATGAAGTTAGATGTGGAATTTTCCAGTACTCAAAAAGTTTCAAATTTTGGAGCATTTCAGACTTTTGATTTTTGGATTATGGATGCTCAACCTGTATTCACATCAATAGTAACAGCCAGAGTATCAATATGTGTACCATTTCTCTGAGGGCCAGGTGATGCTTATACATGCAGTTGGTCATGTCACAGGAGAGGAATCCTGAGATTAGGAAACCCAAATATTTTATAAAAGGCAGTAAGCAAACCTCACCTTTGCCTCAGTGGGAGACATTGTTTTCATTATGCTGGACAGAAAGCCCACCTGTCCTTTGCCCTGGAGAAAAACACTGTCTCTGTCTTTCAGGGCAGTTAACTATACAAACATCTTTGAAAAGCTAGTCTGAAACAAAGGTAATCAGTGTCTCTGCTCTTAAGACAGACAGAAATCCAAGAAATCTATAGAGAATATTCTACCAATATCTATGAATACTACCATTAACTGATTTTATCGATGCAGAAACTAAGAAACAGAGAAGTTAAGTGATTTTTCCCAAGATCAATGGCTTGTCTGAAACTGAATTCAAACCTAGATAGTCCAATTCCAAACACCAAGGACCTCAACCAGTGTGATCAATTTCTTTTCCCTAAAATATAAACATTATTATTTAAATATACAGCAACACGCAAATATAAGTTCCAAGTGCCATCATCCCGGCACCTCATGTTCCTCATCTAGAAAGTGGGAGAAGGACCAAGGGAGAGAGGGCTTGAGTTAGAGGCTCTCTTTGAGATCCTTTAAGATTTAATATGTCATGATTCTAAGATTTTTCTACTAGAATGATGAAAAAGCATGTGTAAGTGCATGTGATGCAGACTAGGAAGTGCATCTATTTAATTATCAGTGGATACTTAAAATTTTTTATCAGGACTTTTGCATTCTTTAATTTTTATGAGATTCTTGAGGAAAGTGAGTCTTAAATTACTACTTAGAATACTTTTGCATTTCTAAGTATAGCTCATGCCTAGGGTAAGCAGATATTTTATTTTTCAACTACCTCCATCATAAAACTTCCTTTTTCTATATATGAGTGAGAATATAATCTAAGAATAAAGTGAGGGCAATCTTCAAGTTGCTTATGCCTAGCATGTAACCAGGCCAGCATGTCTTGGATAGAGCATTACCAAAGAAGGGAAGGAAAAGCAAAGAAACTGCAAAAACATTAGTGAGATAATCAGGCTATGAGTCCTCTTCATATTCACGGGACCTCAAGAGATGTTTTTCTTGTGTTGGAATCTAGTTTTAGAACTATGAATAGATATTGATGGTGATACTCCAACTTCATGCCTAATATCAAACACTTCATCTTCTTACCAGTTTAGATTGTTGTCACTTGCTGCCTCTTTTTCTGAACACCTCTTAAAACCTCAGGGCCTGAGAAATACAAGTGCAGCCCTCTTCCTCCTTTATATGTCGATGTTCCTTAGCATTCTAGAGTTGACTCTCCTATTCTCTTCCTCTGCCCATTCTCTTCAGGGTGCCTCGTCTACTAGGACTTCAAAGGCCACTTACTTTGCTAATGACTCTCAAATCTCTAAATATGGCTTGCCATGCCTTCCTGAGTTCCTGGCTCATACAATCAACACTCTGAAATCTTCACTTGAATATAGCAAAGAATTTTCAAATTCTACTGTCCAAAATGGAACTCAGTAACACATTGACTGCCCCCTAGAAAAAAGTTTTTTTCCCTTGGGGCCAAGGTGTTTTATTGTGAAAATAGAATAAAAACTTCGAAAAACAAAACAATGCTTTCTAATGTAATGAAAAATTTATTATTTTTTATTGTTTTCTGTGTGCGAGTTATATGTGACTTGAAAAATAGTTCACGTGGGCTCCCAAGATAGAGATGTGTAATTTACATATGTTTCATGAGGCCCCAGGCTCAAAACTATCCTGAGTTAAATACAACTGACATGGCAGCTAATGTGGTAAACTCCACTCTCCAAATTCACTTCTTCTCCTTAAATATTCTCCACATCATTTAGGGGCATCACCATCTACTCAGGAGTCACCAAGTCCTGTTAACACTCTTTCCAAAATTTCTCTATTTCCACTGATAATATCTTTGCAGAATTGCTTTCAATTTTGATCTTAACCAGTATGTAATTCTCTAATTGGTCTCTTGCAGTCAGAATTTTCTCTATAAAGTGCACATTTGATCATGTAACCATCAGCATACAACTTCTCAATGGCTTCCCACAGGATAAAGCCTGAACAGGATAAACTCTGAACTCCTAACATGACTTACAAAGCCTCCATAATTTGGCTTTTTCTCAGCTGTCCAGCCTCATATCAACTGAGTGTCTTTATTCTAGTCATCCTAGTATATCTTCAGACCCTCATACCAACCTCTATCTTCCCCATTCTTCACAGATTGTTCTTTCTGCCTTGGACATCATTTCTATTATAAAATGATCAATTCCTACTCACCTTACTCAGCTTAAAAAAATCACATATTCAGAGAGCCGCTTCTGACTCCCTAGAGCACTATGGGTTCCTATGGTGCCGTAAGCTTCCTTTATCATTATTCTTGGTCTCATTTTATAGTAATTATTTATAGCAATGCTATCTGCCTCACAGGACTTGAAACCTGGGATGACAGGGACTGTTAGGTTTGTTTCAGGTGGGAACTCGAAAAGTATGTACAGGATGGTATGCGGTTAATGGAAAACTTTTACAAACCAATAGACACAGGAGTCTGGAGAGTCCCCAGAGGTTGTAAAATCTAACAGACCGCTGCAGAGGCTGGCATTCCTATCCCCCCTGATAAGGACGGAACTACTGCACTCCCTTATCTCTACAGGATGAGACAGATGCAGGGGTCCTGGAAATTGGTTATTTAAAAATTTTATTGCATCAGCTGTTCTGGCCCAGGTACTCACCCCACTCCCCCCCAAAAAACCCTCTATAAAACCCAAGGCTTTCCCCTCCCTCAGGGTGGATGCTTTTTAGGCCTCCACCTGTATGCACCCAGATACTCAAATAAATGACATTTTACTATGCCTGAGGCTTTGTGTGTCTCCCTCTCCACTCCGGAGCTAACAGGGACCATGCTCGAATCCCCAGCATTTGACCTAAATAGAACAAACCACTTCAAAAGAGCATAATGAATGAATGAACCAATAAAGAATCTGTCCAGGTGCACTTTTGTGAGTAGGAGACTTGCCAGCTATCAGTGAAGTAGCATCCAGCCTTTTGGATTGAAGGTCTGGAGTTAACTCCTTCTAAACCTCTTTCTTAGTATATAGATGGTAAGGCCTAGACAATTTTTTGGATCAGGGCTCAAAGTGCCTGCTCTTGATTTCTTAGAAAAGTCTTGGTATAACAGCAAAAGTTAAGACAGTTCAGAATCAATCTTCATAATAAAAAGATAGATAATGCTGGACTTTTCATGTACCTGTCTTAAACATTGTATTTCTTTCCTTCCATGTTTAAAAATTGGAATTTTATAAACTACAAAAAGTGTTCAAAACTGCCACATTTCTCCTTTTTATCCTCCATTTTAAAAAAGTATCTTCAGGTGAATGGCAAGACTGTTTGTTCCATATTAAATAGGAATTTAAATCAAGATGTATAATCACATTCCACTGCCTCTGAATTTAGTCATTGTCTTGAATGCCATCAAGTATATCATAAAAGTATATTTTGGATTAAACAGCAACAGGAAGGAGGAAATGCTTTCCAGATCATGAGTTTAAATTATAGGATTCTAAAGCAAACTTTTATGAAAAATCTCCTCCCTTCCTTCAGCCTACCAACTCCAGGACACGTCTGTGATGTCTGAGTTAGGTGGTATTTTTGTGGGTTCTGAGCATTGCAATTGCTGTTTGGGCAAGAAGTAGCTGTAGGTTTTCTTTAGCTTAGGGGGCAAAAGAGGAGGAATAGGGGAAGCAGGAAACTGGGCCACGCTCTTTCCTTCTTCTACCCTACCACTTAGCACAAACTATGTTGGGTGTATGATACAATGATAAATAACCATGAAGTATCTGAGAGAAACCTGGGGTCTTTCATGCCAACAACAATAAAAAAGTTAAATGATTGCAAAATTGTTCTCTCAAGAAATCAGGAATTCTAACTCCTCCATTTAGTCCCATCAATAGAACAACATGATTATAATTAGAGTGAGCATACCTTCAGATTTGCTGGGGAAAGTCCTTGTTTGGCCTGTTGTCCTAGGTGAATTATTAATTGTGACTCTTCTCTCAAAAATGTCTTTGATGTATAAATTATATAGTCATCTTAAATATTAATGTAATGGTTTTTCACATAACTAGGTGTGTTTTTTTTTATTCTTCATTTTCTTTTTGAGAGCCTACTATGTGCCAGGCACTGTGACGACTCTTTTTCATTCGCAATTTCATTAATTTTTCACAAGAAATCCACTAAGTAGATAATATCACTCTTTTAAACAACAGGAAACTGTGGCTCAGAAATGTTAAGGCCCTGCCCAAGGCCACACGAGTACCTACCTAACAGCCACAACTTAAATCCCTTCTGAGCAAGTGGAAAACCATTCCCTTTCAATTATATTATGTGCAAGTTCAAAGTGGAGCCTTAAAAACACACCTCCCCCAACCCCTTCCCCAAAATAAATACATAAAACACACAGAATGAAGCAGTCAAGCAATCCAGAGTGGCTCGATGCAAGACAGACGCTAGTTTACTCCTGAGTAACGAGGCATGACTAACTTAACCAGATACTACAATAGATCATTAACTTTAACACAGTTCCATTGTCCTGAATGTGTTTTCAGATCACTGAAAACAGTATATGTGTCTCTTGGGCTCCCTGGAATAAGACAAAACTACTTCAAGAGAACTTTCACTATGTGCTTCTCACTCCCTTTGTGGCATTGGAAACAGAACGGAACTCCTCCCCTGCCCACTGCCCACTGCTACCAGCCTTTCCCACACCCTAGATATGAAGAAAGATAATCAGGCCCTCAAATAGAAGTTTCCCAATTGTGAGTCATGGCTTACTCAGCCTTTGTTACAGAGAACCTGGAAGCCTTTGAAATACACTGTTGATTTTGGCAGTCTTAAGTCCCTGTGCTGTTATCAAGAAACAAGTTACATGACTAATTTGCTTGAGAAATTACCTCTGTAATGAGTATATTAAGAACAGCCTATGTTAAAGGAGCTGGTGTTTAGTACACAATGTTTAATGTCAGTATATATCAGTGTGTACTTATTTCCTTGAACAATGCTTCACAGCTAATAGTTCCGTAATAAATATCTGTTACACTGAATTAAATAAAAATATCAATAAAAATTATTATTATAGAGTACTTACTATGAGCCAGGCATTATATTAAGAGCTTTATGGAAATTATTTTTTTCTCTTTCTCTTTCTCTCTAAATATATATACACACATATTGTATATTTGTAAAATAAATGTATGTTTTTGTACATAATAAAATATTATATATGATAAACACTTAAGTTTAGACATTTAATTAAACAAATAAGATATTAAACCAACCAAATACATAGCATAGCTCCCTTAACATTAGTTACTATTTTTGATATGTGCCACATAGAGATAATTTCTGAAACAAATGAGTAGTATGTATTATACTAGGGTAAGTATTACATAGTTATCAAGAATTAAATTAGATTAGATATACTATTATATAATACTGTAGTATAGACACTGTATAATCCTTATCTGCAAAACATAGATGATAATATGGCCTAGTTATTAGGGTTAGCAAGTGGATAAAATGAGATAATGCATGTGAACTGTAGCTCCTAGCATTTCACAGGCACTCTGTAAATCAGTGATATGCTCTTCATAACTGCAATGACACTTTGGATATAGAAAGGTATCTATTCTAGTTAGGAGAAAAATCCTGTTCAGTATTATGTGTTAAAGGTACCATTAAAAAATATGTACACTTGTTCTATCATTGTAAATATTGTTATATTATTGTTAATATGTAGACTTAAATATTAGCTTTAAAGTTGACTTGGGAAGGTAAAATTTTATAGTCTATAATTTTTCAAAGATTCTAAAGCTTTTTCCTGAAAGAAAAAAATGCTTTTTTAAAAAAATGTGCTTTGAACCAAAACAATGGAAAAGAAGGCTAAATAGCAAAGTTCTCTTTCTCCAGCTAAGGACTACAATTCTTGCATTTCCAGAGCAGTCCTTGATTAATCTTAGAGTAATGCCCTGTTTCTTGACTGTGATTGGTTCAGGATCATAGGCCTAAGCCAATCAGCAACCAGAGCTCTCTTGCCCATTAGGATTTGTTCAATAATAGAAAAGTGATCTAATATAGATTAAAACTGAAAGAAAGTTTTTGAAGGCTTTGATAAAGAAATTTTCTTGTTCTTATGAAAATTGCTAAACAAGCTGGGTTCTCCTTTTTTGGATATTTTTATGCATAGATTTAAGGCTTAAAACTGCTATAGTCATCTTGCTACTGTTGGAGGATTAGGCAGATACACAGAAGACATAACCTCTAAGAGAAGTGCAGAGAAACAGAGCTGTAGAAATTGGATTAAGCCAACCTAAGGCCTAAATCTGGACTTTTAAGGTCAGTGAGTTTTGTCAAAGTATGGTCCTAGACTGGGAGCATCAGTCTTACCTGGGGAACTTGTTAGAATGCAAATTCTAGAGCCCTATCCTAGACCTGTAGAATCAGAAACTTAGGGTGGGGCTCAGTGATCTGTGCTTTCAGATGCCCCTCAGGTGATTCTGATGCAGACTAAGGTTTGAGAACCACTGGTTTAAGCCAGTTTGAGTCATATTTTCTTCCACTTAACTATCAAAAATATATTAAATGTAACACAGACATAAATATATAGCAATAAAATACTGAAAAAGATCACTTGAAAATATACTCAGGTTGACTAATGATTAATTAAAATGAAAAATTCAAGAAAGGACAATCACAGTGTAATAGCACTGGAAGATTGCCCTGTTTAAGTATAGTAATTGTACTCAAAGGCTTTGGACCAGCCTGCCTGGGTTTATAGCTCAGTTCCTCTACGTATTAACTGGGTGACCTGGAGAAAACTAGTTTAGTTTCTTCCTTGGTAAATGTAGATAATCTTAACACTGTTTTGAGTATTAAATGAGTTAACAAATGGAGAGGAATTAGAACTTTTTCCTGACATACCCTAGGCACTCAGTAAATGTCAGCAATTGGTATTATTAATATTACCATCAACAGGCAAAATATTCACCACATCAGAGGAATCCTAAGGAACAAACCACACCGGACTAAACTGACCACATTAATATTCTTTTAATAATGTGGAGTTGTTGGTGCCAAATTACTCTGATGATGGCATTTGGATTCAAAGTAAATAATTTTATGATGAAATTTATATCTCATGGGAATAACACTATAATTATTAATTAAAAAATTCCTCTGAAAAATAGCTCTCAGAATCTAATTAAATATTAATTTTTATTTACTCAACAAATATTTATTAAGGGTCTAGAAATAAGCTACAAATAATAATTTTTTAAATGTAAACATACACACATACACCTCTCTCTAATATAATAAAACTAGAAAAAAGACTGGAGGTTAATAGACTTCATTGTTGTAACATTGGTCTTTGGGCAATGGCACTACAATTTGTATTTCCTTTTCATATGGTAATTTCATTCTGTATTTTTAAAAAAATCTTTATGTTACTATTTAATGAAAGTGCACTTCTAAAAAGCAGATAAAAAATTACTTTTCTTTGAAGGAACACTGAGGTCCAAATAATCTCAGGGCATCCAGGTTTCATTTTCCATGTGATATAGTGGCCAATTAGTCCTGCCTTGCAGAGCATCCAGTTTCCAAATTCTGGATTTGTTTTTGTTCCTATAGCCAGATTTAAATCAGAGTTCACTGCCTGAGGTCAGGACCAACTCATGTCTACCCACCAGACTTCAAGAGTAGAAATCAGTTGTGGATGTTTTAGGGCAAAGCGTAAGCACCCAACCTACAGCTTGTGGGCAGGGCAGATGCTTAATGAACCAGTGCATTCTGCCCAAGAATGTGGGCTTCAGACTGGGAAGGCAAGTAAGGAAGCTGAGCAAATATTTGGGATTATAGATCTCAGGAAGAGTCTTATTCTAGAAACCAGCCTAAGATCTGATTAGGCTGGGTTCATCATACACACTTGGGTTCATACACACTTGGGTTCATCAAAGGTCAGATTCTCCTGGCTAGATTTAGCATTGTTAGGTAAATATTCACTCATGACCATGGTAGTCAGCGATCGCAACCCAGAACTCTCGCAAATAGCATTTTACAGTCAATAAATAGGTGGTACACACATTCTAATCACTCTTTATTTACTCTATTGATTTGTAACCACTCATTTCTCTCCTATGCTTCTATCCCCATCTTGTACTAAATGGAGGAGGAAAAGTAGGATGGCCAATATAGCACAGCTGTTAAGAGCTTGACTCTATTACTCGACAAGTCTAGCTTTGAATCCTGTTCTAAAGAATGGAAGAAAGGTAAATTTGATGGGTCTTACACTCAAAACTGTAGGTCCTAACAGACACCTACCTAACCTCTCAAACCTACCTCCTCAAGCTGTTGCAAGAGTTAACGAAAATAATACATGTACAATGCTTAACTCAATGTCTATACAAAAGAAGCAGTAAAGGCTAATCTCTAATAATGTTTGCTTTCTTGAGACTTCCTTCTGTCTGTATTCTCTGCTCTTAGTACATAATGGGGTATAAGCAGCAAATGCCATGGAGGTAAAACCCTGCATATATATGTACTTTCTTATTCCTGGAATGAAGAGAGAAGCAAATATAAACATACATGTGATAGTTTCCAGACAGTGAAGTTTTAGTGGTTTTTCACTAGAAATGCTGGGCTCCTGGAGAACAAATAGCAGAAACAAAATTAATATATTTGGCTAACTATTACTTAGTGGCCTGTTGCTCAGGCCTTCCTTGGGCAAGCTGGCTGGAAGGGGCAAGAGTGCTCAGACTGATTGTCAAGTAAAAGGGTGCTGAGCATGGAAGCTCCCTAATGGTAATAATGAAGCTCCTAAGAGCTACAAAATCTATGCCTTTCCCTGCAAACATCAGGCCTTCTTCCCTCCATCCCTAAAATCTGCATCTAAAGCAGGTAGCAGCCAATCTCCCTTGGACCTAGAATGGAATCTAGGAATAGGTCTCCTGAGGTCCCTCCAAACTTTGAGCAGCAGAAGTCAGCTCAGATCTGATGTCCCCCCTCCAGGTCTTGCTGTTCTTCATCGCCCCAGTTCCCTTTGTTTAACCCGCAGCCTCTCAACTGTGCAAAAGCTAGGAAAGGGGAAGTCCAGGCCACATTGTCAGATACCATCTTATTTCACACAGCCACCAATATTTATAACCTCTAGAGGGAAACGTGGCTTTGACAGACAATGCTCTGGTATATATTATTGAAAGAAAAAGCTTAATGTGAAAGAATGTCTTCTGGAAAGGGAGGCAGGGGAAGTTTGCAAACAACAAATGACTTTGAACAATGCAGTTATGTTTCTTCTCTCCTAGGTTCATTTGGAGAATAAAATAAGTAAGGCCTTGAGGCCAGTTTTGGCGATACATCAAGTCATAGAACTGAAATGATCTAAACAAATGATGTATCTGTTTACAAACCTCATAAGATCCAAATGGACGATACTTTAAAGGTTAACGAGGGTACTTTGCTCATTAGGGTCTCCTCTCTCCTGCCAGAATACCTTGTTGTAAAACCTCAACTATGCTAAATGTCTAAGGCTGAGAATTCTCACTGTATCTGTTACGTGATCTGGAGAATGTCAAGGTTCTCAGACTCTTTCTGTCAGTGAGGTAAAATGTAGAATTCTTGGTTTGTTGTGAGGTTTAAAAAATAAAAAGTATTATTCACTTCCTATGCAGGCTCTATTTTCTTTAAAAAGTAACAGTTGAACCCTTTTGCCCAGCCCTTACTTTTTCTTTATTGTGTGTTACTTTCTATTGTGAATTAACAATAAGAATGTTCATAAGAGGAAACCTTTGATGGATTCATTTTTAGAATAAAGTTACCATGGAACTATTAAAACCCTTTGCAGAATCAGAGATATGGAGTCAAATACATGTGTTAACATCTCTTAAACTTTTAATTCACTGCAGGATTAATTCTGAAATATTCTATATCTTACACCAAACAACTAAAATTATTATTCCTACTCCAGTTTTAAGAAATACAAGGATTCAGCAAGGATCAAAGCATCAGGGGAAAAATATGAGAACTCTATTCTAAATACACTTACCGATTATAAAATTACCATATACCTAGTTGCTTCCAATTGACCCCTCCTCAAGATTTTCACCAGGTTAGAGGGAAAATCAGGATGGAGAATTATTCAGGAAGGATTTTGAAAGTACAGTAAAAGAAATTGTAGGCACATTGAAGAAAGAAGATGAGCATTTGGATAAACAAATGGGTTATTTCTAAAAAGACAATTTGCCTTTTGAAAATATTTACAATTAATACAGTCCAAATTCATGCCATTGTTATGATTTCGACATGTCCTGGGCCAGAACACTGGTTTAATTATTTCACAGATCAAAGAGGGAAGGCTCCCAACATGGGACCCATCAACTAGGAGAACTGCTGTTTTCAGGCCAGGTGCGGTGGCTCCCACCTGTAATCCTAGCACTTTGGGAGGCTGAGACTGAAGGATTGTTTGAGTTCAGAAGTTCTAGATCAGCCTGAGCAAGAGTTAGACCCTGTCTCTACAAAAAATAGAAAAATTAGCCAGGTATACACATGTAGTCCCAGCTACTTGGGAGGTTGAGGTGGGAGAGTCACTTGAGTTTGAGGTTGAGGAGTTTGAGGTTGCAGTGAACTCTGATGATGTCACTGCACTCTAGCCTGGGCAACAGAGCGAGACCCTGTTTCAAAAAAATAAAATAAATAAAATAACAAAAAAGAACTGCTCTTTTCCAGACAATTGCAAAGTCTTAGTGTATAGTTCAATGTTCTTATGAGTTTAATTGTGTCCTCCAAAAATTCATATGTTGGAGTTCTAACCCCCAGTACCTAGAATGTGACTTTATTTGGAAATAGGATTGTTGTAGATGTAGTTAAGATGAAGTTATACTGGAGTAGTGTGGGCCCCTGATCCAATATGTCTGGTGCTTTTATGAAAAGGGGGAATTTGGACAGAGATGGGCACACAGGGGAACATCATGTGAAGACTGGAGTTATTGCCATAAGCCAAGGAACTATCAGAAGGTAGGAGACAGACCTTAATCCCTTCCAAGGGAGCATGACCTTGCCAATACGTTGATTTCAGACTTCTGGTCTCCAGAATTGTGAAACAATAAATTTCTGTCCTTCTAAGCCACCCAGTCTGTGGTACTCTATTATGACAGCCCTGGCAAACTAACAGCTATGGAATTTTTTATTTTTACACTTTCTAAATTTTGCTGCTCCATCACATGACACAAAGATATCAAAGCAAAGAAAGAATCATGAAGCAGAGGCATGACTGTGCACACTCCCCATTCACTCCACCTCCCCGCCCCTCCCACCCCTAAAGTGTACCCAGACTCCAGGCCACCATGGAGGTGATTGCACAAGAGAACCTACTTGCGGCCTTTCTTAGCCCATGTTCTCTGCACAGGGAAAGCATAGCCAGCCTTTCATGTGGGCCCCACTGGCTACCTGGCTATAATGAGCCTACCCTCTGTAACTTTCCTTGTCTGACTTAGGAAGTTAGTGTGTCATTTTTGATGGGAATGGGCCCCTTACCCTAGCAACTTCCCCCACCTTTAACCAAAAGAGCTGAAATTTTCTCAACAAATTTAAGAGGATTTTTTTTTTCTATTGACCTAAGAAAGAAACCGATCCCTCCAAACACTTCCCTCTCCTGCCACACACACTATAGCAATCTTTCCAGTGGCACTGGAGTGTGCTTAGTGGTCTGGTTATGATGTGAGTGATATGTGAGCAGGCTAGCACAGGTTCTTGAAGAATAGTGTATTTGAAAGACTGACAGTATATGAGTAAATAAAACAGAAAATGGCAGAAAGTAAAAGAGAATTTTATTGTGTTATGTACTCAGCAGGTACTCTGTTGCTTGTTGATTGAGAAAATTGAAACTACAGGACAATTAGTATGTGTGCCATCTAGTTTAGATTTGCTGGAATTTGACCAGTACTGAGGTTAGAAATTGGCCCAACTTTCATAAAAACCTCTTTGTTTCTCTTGCTTTCAAACATGTTGTAAATTCATTAAATGGCCCAAGATTTTGCCACTGATTTTTACACTCTTGCAAGAGCTTATAAAGGGAGTATTTGGGGCTGATGCCTTCAAGCAAAATTCAGGTGTGGGGGGAAATGGTACTGATGATTCATCCTCCTCTAAGTTGATAAAGTATCATATTGGATACGGTAACCTGAAAGGCAAGTCACACTTGAAGTTAGCATGGGCTCTGAGCACACAGTTAAGGTGGATACTCGGGGACGCCTATGAACCTGAGGCCGTGAGCAACTGTGACTTGGTCAGAATGAAATAAAGGACAGGAGACTCCTGACAATGCACAGTCAACTAGCCAGGTCTACTTTCTGTCAACAGTCTCTACTCTTCTCTGGGCATCTAGAAATATGTGATATGGCTGAGTGATATAGTACATTAAGTGGAAAAATAGCATATAGAAATCAAATCTATAGATAATTCAAAGTGCCCATTTTGGATAATACTTTTGATGATCTGTACTTTTTCTTTCCACCCTGTAAAATAATCTTTTTCCATCTAAGGAGAGATTGGCAGAGAGGTTGAGGAGGAGAAAAGCAAAGGCAATGAAGAATTTACAAACTGGATGGTCTGTCCCTGAACAGTTGAATATGTTGAAGATGTATGAATTTCAGAAAGATTTTAGTTTGGAAAAATTCTAAAGAGAGAGGCTCTGTATTTAGTATAGTCATATGCTGCATAATGATGTTTTTGGTGAATGACGGACTGCATATTCAACAGTGGTCCCATAAAGTTATAATATCATATATTCACTGTACCTTTTCTCTATGTTTAGATATGTTTAGCTATGTAAATTATCACCATTGTATTACAATTGCCTACAGTATTCAGTACAGAAACATGTTGCACATGTTTGTAGCCTAGGAGCAATAGACTGTACCACATAGCCTAGGTGTGTAGTAAGTGATACTGTCTAGGTTTGTGTAAGTGCTTCTGTGATGGTCACAGAAAGACAAAATCACCTAAGGACAGATTTCTCAGACCATATCCCTGTCATTAAGTGATGAATAGCTATTTAGAAAGCATCAAAATTTTTCTGCTTTAAACTGGTCCCTGGTTGGAAAATAGTCATCAATGGAAATGGATATCTGAAGAAATGTAAAGTGGGCATTAAAAATATATTACTTTTTGTGATATTAATATCTTCCAAGATTAAAGTAAAATAGTGTTTCTGACTTCATTCCATTTACAAAAAAACAAAAACAAAATGAAAAACAGTGATTCATTCCCATTGAAACAATTCCTACCCCTCCACCTCTAAAAAATTACTTAAAAACTTTTGGTAAGATCATGATGGTCAGTTCTGTGATTCTGGGCATTGTGAAACACCTACCTCATTATTTTTCCTGAAAACATGTGAAACTCAGCATTCCCAATCTGAAACTCTTCCCCCAACACATTTTTTTCAGTAAACATTTTTTTGTTTTAGAACAGTATTAAACAGTATTTAAAAAATTGGGAAACTAGTACAGAGTGTTTCCATATACCCCATAGTCAGTTTCCCCTATTATTAACATCTCACATTACTGAGATACATCTTCTAGTATCACTGAACCAATATTGACACATTATTATTAACTAAAATTCATACTTCATTCAGATTTCCTTACTTTTTACCTACTGTCCTTTTTGTTTCACGATCTCATCTGAGGTACCACATTGCCTTTAGTCATCATGTCTCCTTAGACTCCTCTTGGCTGTGACAATTTCTCAGGTGTACCTTGTTTTTTGACAACACAGTTTTGAGAAATATTGGTCAGATAGTTTGTAGAATATCTGTCAACTGGGATTTGACTCATGTTTTTTCATGATTAGAATAAGGTTATGTGTTTCTGGGAGGAAGACCACAGAGGTAAATGCCATTTTCACCACATCTATCAAAGGTGCATGCTGTCAATATAATAGTTTATTAATATCACTGTTGTTGTTAATCTTGATTTCCTGGTTGAGATGTATTTGTCAGATGTCTCTCCTGTTAAGTTATTCTCCTCCCCCCTTTCTCCCACGTATTCTTTGGAAGGAAGTTGCTATGCAGAACCCACACTTAAGGATGGGGAAATTACCTCCTTGAGGACAAAGTATCTACCTAAATCATCTGGAATATTTCTTCAAAGGAAATTATCTCTTCTCTCCCATTTATTTATTTTTTCAATCATTTTTATGTCAGTATGGATTCATGGACATTTATTTTATATGTTGGAATATAGTCCAATACTACTTTATTATATTTATTTTGGTTGCTCAAATTGTTCCAGTTTTCACCATCAGGAGCTCTTTCAGTTGGCACTTGTGTTCCTTTGACATACTCTTATCATTATGCTTTGTTTGGTTGTTTATTTGTTTGCTTTTTCTGAGTACCTCCTTATTCACTGCAAGATGCTATAATACTTGTATAGTTCTTGTCCAGTCCTGGAATCAGACATTTCTCCAAGAATCCCTCATTCTTTTTATTGGAGAATGGTATGAGAAACCAAGATCTGCATGCTTAAATGTCCGTGCTACTAGAGTGTCAGTCCTTCTCAGCCCTCTCAGCTGACAGAGCAGGGAGATATCTGTGTGAATACTAGCCTGTGTATACACAAATATCTCTAAATATTTCCATATGTATCTACCTTTATATTAAGCTAAACATGAGTTCATAGTGATGTGTCCAACTCCAATTCCTGACCGCATGAGTAATTCTGGCCTCTTCCCCTTGCTTATCTATAACCTCTCATTCCAACAGCAAGAAACCAGCTTCTATTACTCATCATCCATGTACTTAATTGTTTGGTTCCAGTGTACATGGATAATGGTATTAAAACTTGTACTTCTGTGGGGGACAACTTCATCAACTAGAGTACAGTGCTTATCTATAGTTTCTTTTACCTTTTTTTAGTCTGACAGACCCCACTCATTTCCAGAGTTACGTGGGTCAGTCACTTTCCCCCTCACTGCCTGCAATGGGGTTGTTTCACACATTTGTAATACATTCTTTTGTCACATTGTACATTTAACCCTGAGATGCCTTCACCTCTTAAATAATTTTTCTTTAATTTGTATACATTAAGGTTTACTCTTTGAACTGTGAATTTCTGTAGATTTTGACAAATGTATACTATGACATGTATCCATAACTACAGTATCATACAGAATAGTTTGATCACCCTAAAATTTCCCCTGTGCTTTCCTTTCTCTAGTCTCCCCTTCTCCCCTGAACTCTTGGCAATCATGGATTGTTTTACCATCTCTGTAGTGTTGCCTTTTACAGAATGCCATATAATTGGAATGATACAATATGTAGCCTTTCAGGCTGACTTCTTTGACATAACAATATGCATTTAAGATTCACCTACCTCCTTTCAGGAAGCACCTACTATCTATAGGGCTTTGAAAGGGCAAATGTGGAAAGAGCTACCCCAAGGCTAAAATTCAGACCTATTTAAAGAGGGTGTGGCTGCAGACCCTGGAATAGCAGAGAAGTACCCTGTAGTGCCAGTATCAAAGCTTCTCTGTCACCGGCAGGCCAAGAGTAGTAATCAGAAAGTGGGGTACTAGGTTTCTGGGGAGCAGAGCTGGTAAGCAGAAAGCTGCTCCCCCTGGTCTTGGCAGACTCATAGGAGGGTGAATGTCACTTGGGCTCCCACAAAGCACAGGCAGCTGTGGCCTAGGAGCAGGAAGAAAAGCACATCTGCACCAGGAGCAGAAGGCTTTCCTCTGCTTATGTCTTCAGGTGCCCTTTCAGTGCCTTCTCCTGGCAAAGCCTAAAATTACCCCTGCTGGGAAAGAGAAATGTTTACAGGGTCCAGCTCCAGAATCAGGAAGCCGAGAAAAGAAGGGTAGATTTAGAGGTGAGAGGAAATGAATTGATAACTGAAACATCCTCTTCATGGATGAGGAAACTGAAGTTTATGGAACCCCCATGACTAGCACAGGAGTAAAACCCATTCTGAATTAAATTCTCCTCTTAATCAGTAACAAGCTACCCAGACACAGGATTCATACTCTATATAAAATCATGAATATTTCCAATTTCTATAACTTTGCAATAACCTTTTATTCAGTTCTAATTGCAACTGTATTTTTTAACTTTTACATGATTTCAACCATGAAGTAGTTGGCAGGAGGGACTCAAATATACAACCACATGAAGACAAAAGTAATTACAGACAACAGAGGAGGCACCTATTCTATGGAAACCTTCTGGTTACCTTTGGATTATTAGAAAGTGTCCCTTTTTGGCCTTATGGACTATATTTTCTCCCACTGCACCTAAGTGCCCCATGGATGAAATCCTAATACTGGTTTTCAGAACTTCCTAAAGCCAAATATTTTTATTTTCTTCACCTAACACTATTTGGACTTATATTACGTCTATGCCTCACCTCTGTTTAGATGGACACTCTGGATTTAGTATCCATTTTAGCCTGGCTCATTAGTTTACTTTAATATTCTTTAATTTTCTATTTATATACATTATTCCTGATATTTAAAATAATATTTGTTCAATATAATAATTTTAAATGTATAGGGATATCTAAATGAAAAGTAATAGGATTCTTTCACTTTTATTTACAAAATGTAAAACCTCCATAAAGTAAATACTGGAATTGCTGCAATTGTTAAAATGTAGTTGATATAAATGATGCTTCATCACAGAGAGGAGATGTGTATTGTGCCCTGTAGACATTTATATTTGGATAAAGCTGCACCTAAAACCCCTAACCCTTCAGATTCATGTTTTTTGGGGGGATTTAACAAGTTCAAAATAGGTTGTCTGTCATTTGTCAAATAAATTATAAACTTAGAAAAAAAGATTCATCTATGTCTTTTCATTGCTTGATGGTTATTTCTTTATATTACTGAACACTATTCCTTTGTACAGGTGTACTACAAGGATTTTGTTGTTGTTGTTGTTGGGGTTTGGTTTTTTTGTTTTGTTTTGTTTTTTTGTTTGTCCATTCACCTATTGAAGAACATTTTGATTGCTTCCAGTTTGGGGCAATTATGAATAAAGCTGCTCTAAATATTTTCATGTAGATTTTTGGGTAGATGTAAGTCTTCAGATCAGTTGGGTAAATAGCTAGGAGCATAATCATGGATCATGTAGTAAGACTATGTGTAGAAACTGCCAAACTGATTTCCAAAATGGCTGAACTATTTTTCCTTCCTATTAGCAATCAGCAAGAGTTCCTTTCACAATATCCTTGCCAGAAATTGGTATTATTTGTTTTTTTTTTATTTTAGCCATTCTAACAGGTATGTAGTATAATCTCATTGTTTTAATTTTTAATTTCCCAATGTCAAATGATGCTGGACATCTTTTCATATACTTGTTTGCCATGTATACATCTTCTTTGGTCTTTCAACACATTTTTAAATACTTAGATAATTTATTGATTGCTAGAGTTATAGTTCAATATTATATCACTTTTAATTTAAATATTAGATATTCTTCCCTAAAATAAATTCCTAAAATTCATAGCTTTGGATTACATGGACAAAATCCCCCATACACTACCAATTATGATATTACTGGTAGAAGGAATTTATTTTAAATGAGTGTTATGTATATTTAGCAAGTTATTTTATTGGCAGTCTACCTATGATCATAAATATGTTAGAAACTTCCTCCTTCAACATCCAAGTAAAAAGATGTTTCCCATTATACTATACGACTATACTATACATTATGTGACAATAAGGAGGGGACTGACATATGCCTTAGTAACAGCATTATCTTGCTTTGAGTCCTTGGGCAAGTCACTTTACTATGTGAGGCCTCAGTTTCCTCATCTGTTATATAATCGGGTGATTGCCGATAACCTAGAGTTCCGTTGAATACTCTCATTTTATTCTTCACTTTCCTCTAGAGTCTCAAACACTGACCAGAGGCTCATTAACACAGTATTCTTTTCTTTGGCTACCTTTCCTCCTACCATGACTACGCTGAATTTCTCATTTAGTTGTTTGTACCCTTTCCAGACCACTCCTTAAGTTCAGCATGTACTTTCTCTCACTTTTATTATCTAAAAATCAGTTTTCCTTGTTAATCTGCTGTGTTTCAATTTTTTCACATCAAGTCTAATTAGGAAGAATTTGCTTTGTTTGAGAGTAATTAAATTTTATCAAGACAAACTAAATACAAATTGGTGGCTTTGTAGTTTATCTAAAAATCATCCTAGCCTGCTAACCTAAATTAAATTTCTTTTCATCCCTTCACCAGGAAGACTTTATGAACAGAAAATGATTCTCGACCATTTTTAGCTTTGGAACTACTCTCTTTTCTAAGAGACAGATCTTAGAAGCCAAGAAATTGAGCCTGAAAAACAACAAACCACCAAAGGATATATTTGATAAACTCCCTTTTCCTTGCTGTTAAATGTATCCTGTTGCCTTGAAAGAAGAGAGTACGCCTCCTTTATACAGTGAGCAATTTTCTCTCTAGGGAGTGTTTTACTCATTCAAGTTCACCATAGGTCAGGCTAAAAGAAGTCCTGGTATAATTCATATTTCTCACCACAGACATCCTTAACTGCTTCAGGATGTATGACTAATTAGAAAAAATATACACAGCAAGCACAGTATGTGACACATAGCAACCACCTGCACAGGTTGCCATTGTGTTTAAGTCGCACAGATTGCCCTGTGAGTCACTAACTTTTTTTATAAAAAGTCTTCAAAATCCAGAAGAGAACGAGCAGAGAACATATAGGACAGTGCTTTCGAAAGTTCAAGTCAGTCAAATGACAGACAACTGGAAAGCAGCGTCTCCCCCTTACACAGAGAATCTACAAACCTAAGGATTATATATTCAAAACCCTAAAAATAAAACTATTGTTGATGCAACTTGAAATCTGGGCAATTTTTCTCTTTTTTCAGTCTCACATAGAACTTGAAGCACAGGTCTTAGTTCAGGGGCTTGAAAGCGTTCACTGTTCCCCTGACCACATTTGTCATTTAGTTTAAGAATATGGTGTTTATCTTGCTCTGGCTGGCCAGACACATATTAATATTTATGGCCTTGTCAATATCTGAAATTCAATAAATGATTATTATTGAATTAGAAAAAGGAAGAGTAAATGGGCTTTGAATAAGGGCTGAGACAATCCCATCTTTGAGTAAATCCTACGACATAGTGTGGCATGCCCCAACAAACATCATCAGGCATCTTCCTGTGAGGTGACACGCTTATCTGATCAGCCCACTCTGGGTGGGCCCTAGAACTTTAACAGCTATAGTACGTGCAGATACTATCAGGTGTAATAATACCTCGCAGGTTTTAGGTTGGAACATGAAGATGACAAATTTAAAACTACGGAATAACTAACTACGTATACACATTACCACAGAGTTAACCTAAATGTGAAATCAACTACAAAAAGTCTTCAAGAGGATTATGAGCTCCTTACCTACTAAGGAATTAATCCCTTTGAACAAATAAAACATTCTTTGGTGCTTTTTGGGTCAAAATTTCTAAGTTTCCAGTTGTTCTACTATTCTTTAGCTGTCTATGTTCCACTGTAACTCTTGTGTGTGTCCAAGTTGTTATTTGCCTGGAAAGCTAGTAATAAAAGCTAACTTGCCTTAAAGAGTTGCCACATTTGCAGAATTCTTCTAAACTCTTTATGTGTATTAACTCACATTATTTCCTTCTATCACAATGCTTATTGCTATTTTTCAGGACATTATCTCTGAGTTTATAACTGCTCAGTGTTATGCTTTAAAAGCTGTCTGATCAGGAAGGAGTTTGCTTTCCTTCAGTGTTCTCTACTGAGTGTGGGTGGGGAGTTAGTGCTTATCTGGGAATGACTGTTCTGTGTGGCCTGGAAATCTGTGTATTTCTGTGTGTGTCTTACTTGCTGACTGCAGGAGTGAACTTCTGGAATATAACCTCTAGAATAGGACCAAGTTGGACAAGTTCTGCTCATTGCACATGAGCATGGGTAATGATGCTCTCTGTGAAAGATCAATAATAGTGCTACATGGAAAGAATCATGATTATTCTTGTAGATTACTACAAAAAATTTTACTATTGTCAATTACTCATGAGCTACTATTTTGTACCCATTACTTTATGTGTACATATGTATTTCATGATACCTAATTTAGCTGCACTGGTTCTTTTTTCACTTCCCATCTCTCAGCTACATTTTGCATAGATGGGATTCTGATAACAAAGAGTTTCTCCATGTCTCTTATGGTAAATGATGTTATTGTGTATAGGTTATTCCATTTAGAAGGATTCTACACTTGACTGTAGAGGCCTCAATTTACAATCTGTGTATCTTCGTAAGTACCTAGTTCAGAAATAATATAATTACTATTTAAAAATGATTAATTTTTGAGTCCTCACTATGCTAAGTGCTTTAAATCCTGCTTAATCCTCACATCCCTCCCACTGGATAGGTACTATTCTTAGTCTAATTTGACATATGATCAAAGTCTGAATTGATGATGTCAAATAACCAATAAGAGTTTGAAAGCAGTTTTGCTGGTTCTAGAATCTGGTCTTTACCATTATAGCTGGATCTTACACGTAGTGTTCATGCCAACAAAACAAAACAAAACGATTCATTTGTTAGATGAAGGGAGATCCTAACATTCTTTCTCTCTGGTCGTAGAAAATGATTAAGAAGGAAAATGGAGAAAAACAAAATAAATCCTTGGTGTTCAGTAGCAGTAGAACTCTTACAGGTTTTCTAGGGTGAGTATAAATGCAGCTGAGCAGTCAGGTTGAAAATATTGCTTTGAGCCAACAGAATGTAGTTTGACTTTCAACGTCTGTCATCCTGACTTGTACTTAGAAGACACTCAATAAAATATTATTGAACTGAATCCAAATATGTTCACCATAACAGCTAGCCTCAGTAAGGAGGGGAAAGGTAACAGAATTGCCTAACCTTTGGATTATCCTTTTATGGTTTGCAACTTGCTTTGGACGCTAACACGTCGTGTATCAGCAATGCTACTGAGCTGCCCCTGCTTCATGGCACTTACTGGTGCTGCCGTGCTGCTCTTGCACAGCAGCCTTCGGCTTTCAGTCTTCACAATAGTTCATCATGCAGATAGGATAGATATTATTCACCTTAGTAATAGACACTGTAGTCTTTAGTAGGACATGTATTTAATTACGTGTGGTAGAGATTTGAGAGCAATAATTCTGAAGATTGAAAACTGCCAAGCAGGGAGGGGAAGTGAATAGTTTATACCTCACTTTGTTCTGGGAGAATTGACTTTTATGAGCCTTTTAAATCTTGTAGATATAGATATGGATGGAGACCACGGTTTCAAAAATCTCTGGATTATAAAAATTTAACCCAAGCACTGGTACTTCAGACTGATATGTTGAGTTACATTTAATTCTATAATTGGGAATATTAACCAGACTTTGCCCTGGGGATTTGGAGAATTCCCCTCTGCCCCCCAGGCTTGATTTAGACTGCGTTATGGTCAAAAACACCTTGTTCTTGGAAGGTTTGTGTCTTTCTTTGTCCAGTTAGTTGTTCGCAGGATTCTGGGAGTTGAGGCCAGGCCATGATGTGGGGGTTTGAGCAGTCTCATCCTTCCTCCACCTCCCGCTGCAGGTGAGGCTGTGACAGGGAATTGGCTGGGGCTTGTGCTCTGCTGCCTGGGCTGAACTGTTAGTAACCCAAACATGTGCTATTTAAGACAGAGCAACCAGGAGTTTGAGAAACAGGGGGAACAAGTATGATCATCTCTTCCAGGCCACTGTGTTCATATTATACACAAGTAGGGGCTAAGGGGGAAGTGGAATCTCATCTGAAGGAAAGAGATAGTACCACTGTCAATCATTTTGGCATCAATAAAACAAGTATGACTTCATTTAAAACAGGAACAACAACAAAGAATTGGGCCTAGACTAGAGTTTGGAGGTATCTAGAAACTCCCATTTGTGGGGCTGAGCTGGTCTCCACGATACCACAGGCTGTGGAAGCAAGTCAGGCACTCTGTAGTCTAATTGGATCTGTGGGTCCTAAAAGTAATCATCACTGATAACAGCTGGTTGTTCTACCTTAGACTCCTGTTTTTTCCAGGTTTTCAAGGAGGTCAAATTAAACCCACAGAGTGGTGTCACCTGTGCTAAGGGGCATTAGAAAGGGCAGAGCCCTACTTAGCGCTGAAGAGGAGGGATCAGTGGTGATCACTTCTGCTCAGACAGGCCTACCCCGACATCCACAGGCCCAGGCAGGGGTACAAAGAACACTTGCACACCTGTGCTCAAATACTTAAATGTTATAAATCAAGCCACCTAATTGTCTAGCAGGCGTCCTCAAACTACGGCCCGCAGGCCACATGTGGCCCGCCGAGGACATT
>VBSM01001562.1:26533783-26614867 GCA_008086735.1 Cheirogaleus medius | reverse complement strand
GAAAAAAAAAAAAGAGATAAGAACAGCAAGAAAGGATTCTGCCAGAGACCACAAGATCCCTGAGGAACTCTCAGAAATAGCTGGGGTAACACTTTGAGAGGGCTTTTTTCAAGCAAATAGACCATTGGAATATTCAACTCTATAATTTGAAAATAAAGGGGTGCATCCTTTGAAATATGAATTACCTAGGAACAGCCTACACTGCATCATTCTTTCTTTACAATGCACTCCGTAGATGGGAGAAAACAGACTCCAAAGGGCTAAGAGACTCATCCACAGTCACATTTCTACTGCACATCAGAGTGAGCATTCTGATCACAAGTTCAGTGCTCTTCTGTGTCAAAAATATGCTGAGAAAAGCAGCCAAAGGAGATCAAAAAGTTTATGGCAGGTCTATTAATGAGAATCTTGAATAGCATCTTGCTCATGCCTGGACACAAGAAAGAATTCTCATTTCATTGATTTTCCTCTACAAGCCTTCGTACCTGGCTGATTTTTGCTGTTGAGTTAATTGGTTTTCTATTTGTTGGAGGTGTTTTTTTTTTGTTTTTTTTTCGATGTTGGTATATTTCTTAATGCTAACCACAATGGGTTTCTATTATGAGTCAACATCATTATCCCACTTCCCCAGTATGGGATTATTGACCTTACTGAGAAACTCCTGGCCTCATTCTCATGACTTGGGAACTTTTCTGGCCATTTTTAATGCTTCTTTCTTATACTATGTGACTGGTCTTATATTCTTAGACTCCTACTACACATGTATTTGGTACTTTTCCTTAAATTTATAAAGGAGTCAATGATATGTATAACCTGTTGAGCACCTAAATTGTATTGGATACCTCTATCATCATAGCAACCCTTTATGATAAAAACAACAAAAATAATAACTAGCCTCTATCGAGCACTTACTGTGCCCAGCACTAAGTGCTTAGCACCCAGCACTGTGCTAAGCTCTCTACATTTATTTGGTTATGTGCTCTCATAGCCCTGCCAAGGAGCTGTCACTCCTATTTTAGAGGTGAGGAAACCAGCAGAGGGTATTACATAAACTACTCAAGGCCAGGAATGGTGAAGCTAGGATTTGAGCCCCAGTCTGAATCACTCACTCCCTGTCCTTTTTTATTATGCTACACTCCTCCATATTTTGTAATGTAGTAATTTAGTGTGTGTTCTTTCATTCTGGAAGAAATAAATCATTATTTATAGTTATTATTCTCTGACGCATAAAGTGTGGTTGTTCTGGGAATGTTAGAGCTAGAAAGAACATGAAAAGGAACATCTAGTCTGATATTCTCATTTTATGGTCAGGGAAACAGAAGCTTAGAGACATTAAGTGATTTGCTGAAGATCTTGTGGTCACTTGTATATAACCCTATACTCTTATTCGCTGAACTCTTATTCCAGTTTGTTTGCATAAACATTTTTAGGGGCTTATAAGAACCCAGTTTGCCAATTTTGAAAACTTAAATTTAGAATATTCTCTGTATCACCATTTTTAACCTTCTTGTTTCAACAATGAAACCCAACATTCTCTAAAGGACAATTTAAAAACTTTGAATTCTAAGTCCACAACTAAAATTCAGAAACTCAAAAAAAAAAAAATACTTATATACAAATGGAGTATTACTTTTCAAAATGGAAATGAAAAGTAATTTTGTTATCAGAAGACTGATGAAACCTAGAATATTTTTAAATTAACAGTACTTGGGTTTTAAAAGAAAACCTTTATTACTATTACATTAATAGCCAAACAATTACCCTATGAATAAATTACTGAAATGAATTATGTTACTTGCTGTACCTATTTCATTTATAAAGCAAAAGATAAAGTATGGCAAAACGTACTTATCTTCAATGATATAATGCCCATTCCCCTAACTTTAATGGTAATGTACTCAAATTATCAACCAGAGATTAGAAGACTAACAAGTGCGTGAGCAAAACGAAAGTAATAGATTAAAATAGTGATTAACAATCATTAGTAGTTAAATCTTAATTTTCAAGCATGCCAGTTATTTCTACCACATCATTATCAGACAATAATTGCTGTCAAAGAAAACAGGCTGGGGGCGGGGGGTGGGGAGAGGAAATGCTGTATACTTCTTGCCATTCCTGAGGGTGAATAAACTGTAAGAAATTTAATAAGAGACTAAAAGGATTAGGTTAAGAAGAAAAATAGTTCATCAAAAAAAAAAAATAGTATATGCACGAGACCACACACATTTTCAAAACAGTATCTGGTTTATTATTCAGTGTTGCTCAGGCATGATACTAGAATTCTTACATGCCAGGAGCCAGAAAACTCAAAGGTTAAATCAATAGCCAGCTGCTATATTCAGCTTATCATGTGCCTGGTAACAGAGCAGTAGGATAGTAGTTTCACTACCTACCCACTTACCTAATCACTTAACTGCATATCTGTAATTCTACTTGCTTTTACTGTGTGTAATTGCATGAATAGTCCCACATTCCAATATTTACTCAATTTACTTTGGGCATAATCATAAAACAGCAGTTATGCTATTATAAGACTTCTTACATTTTAGAAAACTTGGTTGAATCAACTAGAAAATCCTCAAAACAATTTTTTTCATGAATATACCATATTTTTTCCTTTAGGGAAGCATTGTAATTTTTCTCTCTTAGGAATGTACCAAACCATTTTATTTCTATGGGTATGTGTGCCATTTTCTGGAGATACTAATAACCCCAAATAATTGTAAGACGTTTTATTTTATAAGAATAGCACAGTGCCGTGACACTGTAGCCAAATACCAAGTTATGTGCCCTGAAGTTTTATAGAAATCGCTACCCTAAAATATCACTTATATGAATTAGCTGTAGGCAGAGAAGAGGATCTCAGTATAGAGTATGAACTAGAAAAAATTAATGCATGGCCTTTTAACTTTCTGGGAAAATATATACATTAGGTGATAATTCACACCCTGGGCCTTCTCCTGCAGAATCCACAACCTGTTCAGGCATAGCTGTCACCTGTTATTAATTTCACACTGTCACAGCAGAGGAAATTTCCCTCCTGTCTAAGGCCAAGTTCCTCATTGTGTCTTGTGAATCCCATCTCCAACCACCTTCTGTAGAACTCTGTACTATTGATTATTTCCTCTCCCCCTTCACTGTATCCTCAAATTCACCCCCCTTTACCACTTTTTCCTCTCAACTTTCCCTTTCAACAGTATTTAAACATGTCTAAATCCTTTCCATCATAACACACACACACACACACACACACACACACCATTCTCTTATTCTACTCTCCTTCACAGCCAAACTTTGAGAAACTTGCTGTCTTGAATGCCTTTCTTTCTTTTAAAAAATGTATTAAAATATTTCAAATATGTATGTACTTCTCGACCTGCTTCAGTCTGAATCTCTCTCTGCTGAAACTACTCTTGCTGAAGTCACCAATGCCCTTTGTGTTGCTAACACCAATGGCCAGTTTTAATCTGTATCTTATTTGACATGGTTTCAGCATTCAGCATGGGGACCACTCCCTATTTCTCAAAGTAGCCTCCTCCCCTGCTTGATACCACCACCCACTTCCCTGTTTCTTCTCTGTCTTCTCTATTATTTCCTTCCAATCTCCTTTAGCATCTCTTCCTCCTCTACCCCATGTTTAAATGATGGAACTACTTGGAGAACTGTTTGAACTGCTCCTCTTTTCTCTTTCATAGAACTCACTTCATAGGCAATCTCAACCATTCCTGTGGCTCATGTACCACTTCTACACAGAAAACTCTCAACATATATACCCAGTCCAAACCCAGATGCAGAAATCCAAACGATATATCCCACTGACAGTTCAACATCTCCACTTAGGTATGGCACAGACAACCAAAACTCAACGTGTCTAAGTCTGAACTCATTTTCCCACCCAAATCTCCTCCCAGCTGGTGTTTCCTAATGAAAAGTATATCACATATTCACTATTGCTCTTGCCAGAAACCAGGGAACAGGGTTGGAACAAAACACAGACAATAGCAAACCATTTGTTCAACATTTATTTAGTGGGTGTATTAGTTTCTAGGGCTACCATAACAAATTATCACAAACTTGGTGTCTTAAAACAACAGGAATTTATTCTCTCATGGTTCTGGAGGCCAGAAGTCTGAAATCAAGGTGTCAGCAGGGCCATGCTCCTTTTGAAGTCTGTAGGGAAGAAATCTTCCTTGCCTCTTCCAGCCTGGGAAGTGGCCCCAGGCCTTCCTTGGCTTGTGGCTGCATAAATAACTCTAATGTCTACCTCTGTCGTCACATGGTATTCCTCCCTGCATCACTGTGTCCTCTCTTATTCTTGTAAGGACACCAGTGATTGGATTTAGGGCCCACCCTAAATCTAGGATGATTCCATCTTGAGATCTTTAACTAATTACATCTGCAAAGGCTTTGTTTCCAAATAAGGTCATATTTTGAAGTTCCAAGTTGACATGAATTTTTGGTGGATACTATTCAATTTACTACAGTGGGAGTAGAAAGGAACAAATTTCATAACTGAAAAAAATATATAGATAGAAACATATCTACTTCCACTGGCTAAAGCAAGAAAATGTTCTGGGAAAAAAAATGGCAAAACCCTTCTCACAGTTTTTGCAGTGTTTGTTCTCTCCAGTTTTTGGGTTTTTTTTCTTTGCTCCAAACTTAATAATATATTGCTTGGTATACAAAAGCATTTTTAAATTCTAAAAAGTAAAGAAAACCACATTGCATTTCTAGTAAATAGCACTAGAACTATTTGGTTTCAAGATTTTAAGTGTGTTCTAAGGGCTAATTTTCAGCTGACTTCCCTGAAAATATGTTCAGAAATAGGTCTTCACTAGTGTGGGGGTGCATTTTTGTTTTCCAGTTTCTACCCATGAGCACTATGTATTCAGCATAAGTGGGCCTTGTGTATAGCTCACTGAGTTAGTTACCCAGTGGGGTTGTAATGCCTTTGAAAGATCAGCATCGTGACAGCTGTCCTGCTGGTCCTCCAGGAACCTTGTCTAAGGCATCCTTAGCATCTCCGTCTCCCTCACACCCCACATCCAATCAAGGCCTTGATTCCACCTTCAGTTTATCTCTCCATCCAGTTCTCCACCTTCACTGCTACAGCCCTAGTCTAAGCCACCATCTTTGCCTGCTTAAACAACATCCATAGCTTCCTAACTGACCTGCTCAGATAAATCTTTCAAAAAGCAACAGCATAAAGTTTTCTAAATGCAACATTGATCATTTTACCTGCCTGTTTCATTATTATGTCATTCTCTTAATTTAGAAACCAAACTCTTTAACAAGGGCCTTAAGGGGCCTTTGGAGTCAAGAAGACCATGTTCAAGATCCTAGACTGTTGTTTATGACTTTTATGGCCTTTTGCCAGTCATTAAACTTCTCTACGCCTCACTTTCCACATTAACAAAACATAAATGAAAGTAATATTCCTAGGATTGGTGTGAAGATCGGAAAAAAAATGGATATAAAAATTTTTCCAATTTACATAGTACTATATAAATTCTAGTTATAATAATTATAATTATTCTAATAGCATTCTCTAGTTGAAGGCTTTCAACCTCACTTTAAAGTACAACATAAGAACAATGTTAAAATGACAGAGCTATTCAATGTGTAAGTGTTTGTAGAAAACTTTAATTTTTTTCCTCTTAAATTGATTATGGAATACTACTCAATCATAAAAAGGATGAATTAATACCTCTGCAACAATTTGGATGGAACTGGAGACCATTATCCTAAGCAAAGTATCTAAAGAATGGAAAAACAAATACCATATGCACTCACTATTAAATTGGAACTAACCAAGGAGCACACACGTGCACAGAGGAAAGTAAAACTCAGTAGAAATCAAGCAGAGGGGAGGGGGGAACAGGGGATGGGCAAAAACCTATCTAGTGAGTACAATGAACACTATTTGAGTGATGGGCACACTTATAGCCATGACTGAAGCATTACAAATATAATCCATGTAACCAAAAACATTTGTACCCTCATAATATTTTGAAATTGAAAAAAAGTAAAAAAAAAGTATATAGAAGCATAAATAAATAAAAAATTGATTGTGGGTTACCTAATGTTTATTATAATAATTTTTTGAGTATGTGTTCATGAGCCCCTAGTTGAATCAAGTAACAAATTAACAGAGTCCAAATTAAAGTTTTATTGCATAAATAGAAAATGAAGTGCTTCCCCTGTATAGTTTGGCATGCAACAGGGTGACCCATTCATCTTAGTTTGCCTAGGAGTTTCAGTTTTAGCACTAGGAGTTCCATATCCTGAGGACCCCCTAGTTAATCACCCCAGTGTACAACTAATCTGTCTCGATATTCAATGGCTCAAGATGTCTACCTGCAAGCGAAGACCTTTCTTACCCTCGTCCAAGGCTCCCATCCCTTGCTGATTATATATTCAGAGGTTCCTTAATGCTTATGGGAATGTTGGAGTCGGGAAGGGGAAATACTGCCTGGCTTGGTGTCTGTCAAGGCCCTGACAATGGGGAGTGATGTTAGTGGCTTAAGAATCTGGCCTTAGAGAGTTGTGATACAAGCTGCTAGCAAATCCCAGCTTCTGTAGCCACTGCAGGGGCCGAGGTAGCTCCTAATCTGTGGAATTCAGAGTGTGGAATGGGAATTGCTTCCCATCTCCAGTGATATGTGCAGATATCCTGGTGGATTCCTCCCGCAGGGTGGCCAATTGTTATGAGTTATAGCTTTTTCAAGTCTTGGCCACCTCACAAGCATTAGATAGTGCAAATTAAGATCATACTGTACTTGTTCTGCTGGACACTGCTTTGCTGCTTACTGGCCATGAGATGCCTTGTGAATACGGGGTTCTAGAGATCTCACCAAGGGAGACATGGGCTTAAGAAGGGAAAGTGCTGCCTATGCCCTAAAGGTTGGCCCAGAACTCTGCAGAGACAAGGCCCACTGTTCCAATGGCTACCACTAGAGCCAGAGCAGAGGCCTGCCACGGAGGTTCCTAGGGAACAGGCACACCCCCAGTCGTGAGTTTTCGTGCCCTGCCTGGCCAGAGCCCATGGGGATGTATAGCTCTGGTACTCAGCCTTCGCACCACTCACCCCATCTGCTAGGTGCTCACTACCCCCTCTTGGACCCAGTACCACCATCTTTCTAACCCCTACCCTCTTCCCAGCTTCTTCCCTTTCCTGAGTGGCAACTCCCCTTTAAAAATTGAGGTTTCTCCCCTTATACCTGTCATTTTAAGGGATGCCACTTTGCTGATTGGTTGGTGATTTCCTGTCTCCATTCATATTGTGACTTACTGTTAATTCATCTCCGAAAGAAAAGAAAGCAAGCCTTCAGTTTAATATTTGGCTTTGAGCTCTTCTGGTAGGGCCTAAATTATACCTTAGTATTAAATAAATGATTGATAGAAAAACTGGAAAAATGACTACAAGAAAAACATCAAGATGAATCCCAGGTTTTTATAACAGAGGGGCCATTCTGTAGTAATGGTATTTTTGTAGTGAAGATGTAGGATTCATCGTCTCCTTCTGATCAGGAACACCATTGGTTGGGGGCCAATGACTGACTTCCTTTATGCTAAAATACCCTATCAGGATGGAGTAGTGTCTAGCAAGGCTGTGGGATCACTTATTTCGACAATACTATTCCACTGTCTTAGTTTCTTACTGTTTTGTTAGAGCTTAGCAGCAATTAATCTGATGCTATATGCGGCTGCTGTTTGCTTGTTTTTCTTAGTCCACAGCCTGAACCATCCATTTGTTTATTTTGGTTCTTTTTAAAAGGCCTTCTTTGTGGTCTTAGGCACTGTAAGTAGATGGAGTGGAACCAGGAGTTAATGTGTAAAGTTTTTCATCTTCAGAGAGTTTCGTTTCAAGCTAACTCCGGGTCACGTGTGCTCCGAGTTCAGTTTTTGTTTGGATAGAATGCTTCAGCTTGGAGAGAAAGAACAGGAAGTGGGACATTCCAGCCCCCAGGCAGCAGCTTCTGCTTGTCAAGCCTTTCTTGACAATAAGGTCACAGACGTTTAGTAAGGGCGGCTCTGGGAAGTAATTTACAAATTATGCTAAGAGCAACAACAAAAAAGGTTTATTATTAAACTAGGAATGATATGAGCAGGCTAGCAGAAACCAGGTTGTAAAATGAGTTTACCTCCAATCCATGATCAGGAGACTATGCCAATTAGAGAGAGAGAGAGAGATACTGTAGGTGGGAGGGAAACCAAGGCCAGAAGTGGAATCATACTCCCTGCAGATCATCTGCTTGGGCAGAGGACATTGAGGAGAAGTAAAAAAAGCCACCAGAGTTGTAAAAGTTGTCAGAAGACAGAGCAAAGAGCTAGTCTCAAGGATACTATGAAACACATTCAAGTTTCAACCATGAAGTGAGCTTGAAGGGCAAGAACAGCCACCAACCCTAGGTTGGTGCTTTCTGAATAAGGAACCAGACAAAGAAGACACACAGCCTGGCTGCAGCTACATACCTACATGCAGTTTAATGACCTAACAAAACATGCATTCAGGTCAGAGCAAATGACTGATCACCTTCCGGTCTTTCCTGAAGTCTGGGGTCAACAATTTCTTGGCATTGTGAAACTGTTTCCTGTTTCCTTCATTCCATCTCTGGGAAGGTCCCAGCATACATTCTGCCTCATTCCTCCACTGGCAAGGAGACCCTGGATGGGCCCAGAGGAACCAGGGATGAGCCCTGATCCCTTTCCTGAACTCAGAAGAGGCTGCGCTGTCACTGGGGAGGAGAGGCGAACACCGCCTAGCGCCATGAGGATGACTTTGTGGTTAACTTCTCACAGCCCAGTTTCTCAATTATGCTTATAGTCAAATTATAGTGACTGTCAACATCTTCAAAGAGAAAAGCTGGTGGATAATACACTTTCTAATTCTAAGTATACTCCATCATTCTAATGTTCCACAAAGAATCTGCGTGTACCTGAATCATACATTCTAACCAGGTCAAGAAATCATTCACAGGGTAAAAATGGAAACTGTCAAGTTCTTTACAAAGCACAGCTGCTTGGGAAATTAATGATCTCCTATTGATGTTCTTTTTTTTGTTTGTTTGTTTGCAAGAAGGGATAATCTGTCAAATGAGTTTGTTTATGGATTCAAAATTACCCAGGTCACCCTTTAGTTATGCTCAAGATGGTAGCCTGTTCTTAAAGGCACACAATATCCTTCTAGCTGCCCAGCATGTTGCGTTGTTATTAGTAATGCCATTTGTGTTTGAGCTAGGAGGAAATCCAATGTCAAATGAAAAGGGTTTCTCCTTTTCATGAATTAGCCTTTCTTTAGCCACGCCATCAAAAAAGTGAGGACACTGCTAATTTCCCAAATCTTTTCCAGGCTGGCACCAAATGGATTCAAGTAAATCACTGGATGCCTTTATCTCTGAGTGACTCATGCTATTGAGAGCTAGCTTTATGGGTTTTAAACCCAGCTAGGCTCTCACTGCCTCCTTTGTCTTTTTACATAGCACAGCTAGGTTTAAGTGAACTCAGAAGTTGTATTTGAACTATACAACTTGTTATTAGCTAGCCCGTAAAATTTTATCTGCCTAGTTGATTGGATCTATTATCCTGATATAATATTTCTTTGTAATCTAAAATATAATCTTGACATACTTCTACAGTATAACCTCATAATATGATATGTCCCCATAATAAAGAATATCTCTTTTGTTTTTAAAAGTAAGGAAAAGATATAAGTTCATTTCTCATCTTCTCTAACTTAATTTTTTAAAGATGATAATATTCAAGAAAGCTCAATTAACCACATTTTAATTTAGCATTTTAGAAGAGAATCTCATATACCCAAGATGAACTTAAGAAAATGGCAAAGAAGGAATTTAACTAGATAGTTTTATTAAAATAAAATGATGAAAATCTAAAATATTTTCTCAAACAAGATAAAATCAGCTCCACCCTTACTAGGAAATTAAAAAGAAAAAGTTCACTTTCATGTTAAAGGTGTCCATCTCCTTTTGTTAGTAAGATTTCAAGGATTTGGGAACTTCATGTTGGATTTTCTAATTATCAATTATTTGTCTCTTATTTCAAGACTTGCTCCTCTGAGTGAGTTTCTGCAGCAGTAAGGTTCTGGCAGTCTTTGAATTAGTACAGATTTCAAATGGTCTTAAAAGTCAATGTCATCTTTTCTATAAATAATTTTCCCTGTGTGTTTGATAAAATCATGTCTCATGAGCATGCAGGCAATGTGAAGTTAGTACTTCTCCAAACCTTTCATTTCATAGATCAATGTCAAGTTCGGCTGAAGGGCCATAAAGACAAGCAGTATCAACTTGCTAAGCTGTCATCCCGAGCACAAGGACTGACTAACCCAAACAGGTTATATGACCCATGAAAGCAAAAGATATTTCTCATCCTTCCTTCTGAATAAAAATGCCTACCACTGTTGTTTATATCTTTAAATAAATAACAAATATTAACACTTAACTACTGCTAACATCTGTCAAGTTCTTGCATTTGAGACTCTGAGAGTAATAAATGTACCCCTTGCTCAATAATTTAAAATGACAAATTCAATACTTTCAATGTATAGTTTATTAAAGCTAAAAATATCCAAAAGTATTATAAGATCCACATTTAACAAACTGTATTTTAACAAAAAGAACAAGTACTTTTAGAGTACTTAAGCTGAGGCAAAACTGACTTACATTTTCATCTCAGTTCAGGTACTTACCAACTGTAGAACCTCAAGCAAATTACTTATACCCTCTGAGCCTTGATTTCTATATATTAAAAATGGAATATTATTTCAGAATCTTATTGTGCAAATTAAGTGAGAGAACATATGTAAAGCAAATACTGCATGTTTGATACATAGTAGGTAGTTAGGTAGCTAGAATTCTTTCTGTAGAACACAAGTATTGTTATCAATGAGAATTTGCATATACAACGGTTGATATTTTTCAAATGTATCTTTCTAAAATAGAAATAAATTATTTCTAGTAATATCATGATTCGAATAGGTGGGCTAAGGAAAAGACATCAGCATTGACATTCTAACATTCAGAGATCTTCAGGAACCAGAAGATGGTGTTCATGAAACCTCCATGTGTTTCCTGTGCTGCTATTTATTACCACTTAGGACTATGAAATAAGAAATTCACTTAAACTTTCCTGCTTCTCTTATGCTCCAACTTCTTTGCATCAGCTGGATTTTACTGATCTAATTCAACCATGTGGCATCCAGGGCAGCATAAGATTGAACAGATGCACTAATGAGAAAAAAGATAACGTGAGATGACAACACTTTAGTTACTGAGGTTCTGCACAACAGGATGTTCTTTCCACACCACCTCTTCCTCTCATTCACTGGGGATGACAAGTTACAGTGCCTGGTGCTTGGCAACTTATCGTTCCAGAAGGAACTTGGCAGGTCAGTGAGTTAGTAGAAGTGTGTGTTGAAGTTTCTTTCCTTTTTTTTACAGGCATTTCCAGGGTGTTGGCAGAGAACATATAACTTTTTATAAAAATATAACTTAAAGCCCTTGAAGGACCTAATTATCTAAGAAGGAAGAGTTAAAACTTACACGATCTATTATTATAAAGTTTCTTTAAAAGAGTTGTAATTGTTAAGGCATCTTAACTATATAGCACTTAGAAAAAGACCCTAAAGAACTGAAAGATCTAGCAATCATAAACCGATAGATACTGGTACCCAAGAGTCTTGGGTAAGGCACATTCAACCATTGTGCAGTCAACCAACCTTTGTTGAGTGGTTATTATGCTCAAGGTACTATGGAAGCCACATGGAATGCACTAATATGAAACAGTCTGACTTTTGAATCTATAGTGGTAAAAACAATTTAAAAATGTATAATTTTTTAATGCTGTAAAGCACTGTAATATTTGTGAACATAATGTTATAGTATCACTAAAGATGGGTGCTCTTTCTTGGTAGGTTTTGGGGAAGAATTTTTGGCAGGCACAACACCAGATCTAAGCTTTAAAGGATGAATTAGCCACTGGCAAATTAGGGAGGAAAAGCTATTCCAAGAATATAAGACCACGTGACAAAAAGCCTTACAGAAACAACATGTGCAGAGAAGAATAAGCAGGTTGATGTGGAAGCTTAGAGTACAGCAGAGAGTGGCAAGAAATAACAATGGGATGCAGTTTGTGGAGAATCATATTTTTGTATCAAGCATCTAAAATGCTATCCTATAATATCTATAGGATAGTATAGATGTTGAAGGCATTTAAGCATGGGAGCAAAATAGTTCGAATTTGTATTTTTGTTAGATCCTTCAGATAGTATTGTGTAGGATAGATTTGATAGGAAAGATTAGAGGAAGAAAGAACAGTTAGAAAATTCCCAGCAAGAGATAACAAGACAAGAACTAAGGTTGTAGTAGTAGGAAAGGAAAAAAGTGATTCATTCAAGATGGATTTGGAGACAAATCTAACGAGTCTAGACAACTGATAGGATAAGGGATGCAAAATGAACTTCAGAATTTCTGATTTTGATAACTGGGAGTTTGGTGACGTCAATAAAGAAAAGAGAATACAGTAGTCCCGCCTTATCTGCAATTTTGTTTTTCTTGGTTTCAGGTACCTGCAGTAACCATGGTCCAAAAATGTTAAACGGAAAATTCAAGAAATAAACAATTCATAAGTTTTAAATTGCATGCCATTCTAAGTAGCTTGATAAAATTTCACACCATCCCATTCCACTGCATCCCAGCTAAGACATGAATCATCCCTTTGTCCAGCGCATCCATGCTGTAGATGATACCTGCCCTAGTAGCCGTCTTGGTTATCAGACTGACTGCAGCAGTATCGCAATGCTTGGGTTCAAGTCACACTTATTTTACTTAATCATGGCCCCAAAGCTCAAGAGTAGTAACACCGGCAATGTGGATATGCCAAAGAGAAGCCATAAAGTGCTTTATCTTAGTGAAAAGGTAAAAGTCCTTTTGCTTTTGCTATCGATGATAATATGGATGAATAAAATCTAAAAGCTTCTTAAAATTTTATTTTAAATCATAATTCCTTCCCCACCAAATCTTTCATCTATATGCCTAGCAACCTTCAATTTGGACTGATTGTGCTTTTCCTGACAGTTTCAGCCAACATATCTGCTGGCAGCAGTAATAAGCTCTGAACACAAGCAACATAATGGAGAAGGAAATAGGAGGGCGAAGACGAGGCCCTGAAAAATTCAGATTGAATAATTACTTTCTGATGGGGTCCAGGTTGGCTGGGCAGACTTCAAGTAAAGCCAAGTTGGCTGTGTTCCTTTGAAATGTCTCCAGACTGCAATCTCAAATGCTAAACAAGGCAGAACCCTAAAAATTTATATTTTATAAAGTATGGGCTTGGTCCAGTTTAAAGGGTATTATTTCCCAAAGAGAGGTCATGGTATCTGTAATTGGTGGCATAAAAGCAATTACTTAATTCTCTTATTTCCCAGCAGAAGGTGACACCTAACAATTACTGCTTGGCTGCATACCTTTCAGTGCCATCCTCCCATGTGAACACCCAAAGGTGGTGAAATCAAGAGTGTTCTGACAACACTCCTGGGCGTATTGTACTGACTTTGGCTGGCCCAGTGGCTCTGCCCAGTTTCAGGTGGCACAGTCCTCTCGATTCTCACTGTGAGGGTAACACCAGGGCAACATCCACTCAGAAAGTGAAATTTATTTTTGCTGCATATCTGTTACTTCTGGTTATTTCAGAAGTTTTGCATGATTATTTAAAAGTAAACCCTAAGGATTTCTTGCATCTGGGACAGGAGCCTTGAAGTAAAAAATACAACTTTATTGGATAAGTTTTTATAAGCTCCCTTAAATTCTTTCAGGGAAAAGAATTCGTAAACTTTTAAAAACCCGATAGTGTTCAGATGGGGATACAGAAGTCAATTCATGACAAATGAAGTGACGAATCAGATTGCAATTAGCAAACTGAAGAGAATACATATGGCTGGAAATGTTATTTCTTCCTGGTGGTTTCTAGAAATAAGGGGTAGCACTTCCATCTCTCCTTTGTCTTTGAAAGATAAGTCTACTGATTAGCAATCCCAGACAGATTGTTGAAGATGAATTTAGACAAAGTGAAGACCCACACTTAATGCATATCTATGAGCATTGATACATCAACAGCTAACTTCTGTGTATGCCCCTCATCTCTCCAAACTTCTGTCCAGTTATGATGTGAAATTTCACCCTGCATCCCAGTCTCCTTCTCCCGCCAGAATGCTGCTCAACTGCTATCAAAACACCCTAATAGAACTTGAAATTAGCCTGGATGTCTAGGAAATTGTGAATTCTGTATAAATCAGTGAGATCTCTTTACTCAGAACCCTTAAGTGAACTGAGAAAAACCTTGGGGTTAACGTGCTGAGAAACATGTGAATTGCTTCCTGGACTCTGGGAAATACAGCTAAGATGAGATGGATGATACATCTCTCTTGGGTCTCTAAGCTGCCAGTTTCATAGCTGACAATGGCAGCTAAGGTCCAAAATAGCTCTAAGAATTATCAAACACTGGTAAAAGTTTTCAAAAGCTCATTCCCTGAGATTTAGCAAGTTTGCCATTTCCAAGTTCTGACAGGATGCTGTAGCTTCTCATGTTTAATCTTGGAGTTACTTTGTTAAACACCACAGGAAATAAAACACTAGTTTCACAATAAGGCCACGTTCATTTCTGTTCATAGCCCAGAAAAAACTAATCAATACATAATAGCTAAGAAGAGATAATTAGGTACAAAAACTGTAGTTGTTTATTTAAAAAATAAGAAGCAGGAGCACTGGATCCTCAGACCGCACCTCCTTTCTTGAAAGCTATAAAATATGTCCAGATAACAAAAGATTCAAATATAAAATTTGTAACACTTAAGCTTAAATTTTAAATATGATCTAGAATATTAAAAACAATCTTTTCCAATACTAAGATGGAAAGTTTTTGGAAATCAGAGGACTTTTTTTTCCTATGTTTCCAGAGCCTAGTTATACAATGATTGATACATAATAGGTGCTAAATTAAAACATTTTAAAATTTCAAAACTGAAGTTGAAATGTTCTTGCCTAAAATCAGAGACAACTAGAAAACAAAAGACCATTATTCTGAGAAGTTTTCTTCCTGATAGTCCTTTCTTAGTGATAGAGGAGGGGGAAAAAAATCTTTGATTGACTACCTGGAAAAGAAAACTTTATATTAAAAAAAAAAAACCTAAGTTGGGATTTCTAACATTTATTAAGGGCCTATAGTATACTAAATGCATTGCCTTTACCAATGTACCAGTTCCTACAGCCTACACATTAAAGAATTAATAGGCCATGTAACACACACACACACACACACACACACGCACATCTAGCTACAACATGTTATAGACTTGCCAAATCATCCTAATCAATTATCTGGCTCCGCTCTAATGAATACCCCTGTTCCCTACCTTCTAAGCTACTAGTGCAAACTTAATTCCTCCATGAGTTCAGTCACACCTCTCCCTACTCATAAAGTTGTCAGATCCAAATCATGACTAAAACAACTCTGATCAAAAGACTGGGCTAGTATAGGAGAGACTATATAATTGCCTGAATATAGGGTGTTTTTTTTTTTAAAAGCACTCAAAGCAAATTGAATAACACATAACAGAAAGAAAAACCTGATCTTTGTTCACACTATTGTTTCCAAAAATGTGAAATTTCACTATGGTGCCAAACCATACAATGACTAAACAGAGAAGCCAATAAAACATGACAGATCCTGTGGGATTAGGTAACAGTGAAAGCCCGAAGGCCTTGTTAGGTATGTGCCTAAAGGCCTTTTGCCATCAACCACCTATGCTTATTAAAGGCCAACACAGATACTCACAACATTAAAGGAGGTCTTTTTTTTCTTTAAAGGATTTCTTTATTATTTGAGAAATACTACTATATTATTCCACATTGAAAAGTGGAAGGAGCTGCAAGAATGAAAACCAAGACCTTCAGTGGCTCTCCTCAACACTCCAATTGTTTAATATTTATATAAGGCCATTTTTAATACAAGAAAGCCTGTGGGTAACTTAAAGAAACAGGATGCCTGCAACAATCTTGCAATTGTCCATTTACAACTGAAAGACTTACACAAAAACTTCACTGTATCTGTGTGAATTAAAATAAAATATTAAGACCCCCTAGCTGGCTGAATAGACCCCCTCTTGGCCAAGGGGACCCCAGAAATATCCTACAGCTGATTTGCTGGCCATGAGAAGGGAGGTCAGACATGCCTCATCATGCCCCCCTCCCTTCTTGGAGATATCTTTTGTAACTCATTAACAGATCTAAGGCTATAGGAGACAAAGCTTAAACCGTACCTGCAGGCCATCAATTTACTCAACAGATCACTTGAGTTTCACGCCCAGAGGCACACATGTCTCTGATTAGTAGACATCTTTATCTTAAAACATTCCAAGCCTTTAGACAAAGCTACATTTCTTTAACCAATGACAAATCAAAGAATCTTTAAACTCACCTATAACCTGTAACCATCCTCCCTTTAAGATGTCCCACTTTTTGGGGCCAAACTCAGGTATGCCCTCCATATATTGACTTAGGGTCTTACACATAGTCCCTGTCTCTGTGAATGTATAAAACCAAACCGTAACCCGGCTACCATGGGCACATTTTCTCAGGACCTCTTGAGGCCATATGCTCTAGGCCAGTCACACGCATTTGGGCTCAGAATAAACCTCTTTTAACTATTTTAAAGAGTTTGGGTCTTTTTCCGTTAACATCTGAAAGACAACCCAGTGGTTTCAGAAACATAGATATTTTTACGTTGCTGCGTAGAAACCACGGATAGAAGGGAAGCTTTAGACTATTGATAACATTTTGGTTTTTGCCTTCTCATAAAATTATTTACGGTTCTTAGTCCTTAATTATAACATCCCCTAAATAGAGATGTTTATATACTCTCCCTGTGCTATACAACTTTGAGATTAGAGAACCAAGTGAAAAGGTGTTATGATATATCTTTCACAGACACAAAACCTGTGGTCCATTTCTAAAAGGCTTTGCCTCTTTCTCCCTCTAGGTGGGCCAATCTTCCTTGAAAACATCAAGAAAAGAATTAGTTGACTACTGAAGGCAATATATTAATAGAAGCACCTCCATCCCTACCTGTCCCATTAAGCTGTGACTCATTCTCCAAGGGTAGTATAGTGGCTTCCTCTGGATGTTTAATGTCACATGCAGATTGCTCTCTTAAGTAGCAGATCCAATCTCTTAGACAACATGAATGTATAAATAGTATAATTATGACATTCTTTGTGTCAAACCAAAAATGTAGCAAAGTATTAGATACAAAGTCTGATATTATTAGCTATTAGAGTGGAGACTTGTAAATCAGGATGTGAGAGAATTCTTGACACAAAGATTAGGATAGAAAGAAGTAAAACTTCATTTTACTTTCCCTTAGAGCTGGGGGAAAGGGAAGAAAGAAAGAGAGAGAGAGAGAGAGAGAGAGAGAGAGAAAGAAAGAAAGAAAGAAAGAAAGAAAGAAAGAAAGAAAGAAAGAAAGAAAGAAAGAAAGAAAGAAAGAAAGAAGAAAGAGAGAGAGAAAGAAGTGCTGGCAGGGAGGATAAGGGGTTTGGGGTTTTTATGGGGACAAAGAAAAAGAAAAAAGTGATTGCTGCCAGTTGATAGCAAAAAAAGCAACAGTGAAATGGCTACCTCTGTTCCCCCCTCCCTTTTCTGTGAAGCTGGTTTATCAGCCTCCTTGGAATCTCACCTGGTGAGAACTGGGACTGGGGAGAGGGTACCCCTGCTGTCTGCTCAGGGCTCTTCAAGGCTGTTAAAAAACAAACTTTTAGAAATAACAACTTAGGCCACAGGTGTTTAATCTTAGGGGCTGTTGTGTGTTGTGATCTTTCTCTTCAAAGGGGCAATTATGTGCCATGAGTTTATTCTTCTTTTTTCTCTCTGTTTATTTTTCTCTCTGTTAATTTTTCTCTGCTAGATAGTTTATTAGCAAGGCTACCCTATCATTAGCTATGATTGGGAAAGTAAAATTAACCCTGATTTTTAAGTATTAATATCATTTCCTGGTAAATCCAAACTCTTTTAGGGGAGAGAAGGGAGAAAGTTGAGTTTGAGGAGAAAGCTAACAAAGTTCTCACCCTGTGATATCCTTTAGAAAGGGAAAATTTTCTTGAATCATCACACTCAAATGCATAGATCTAGCTGGAGTCAAATCCTGACACCCCCCTCACCATGCCTCTCTCAGCTCTATGGCTCTTGTTCTTGCCTCAATTTCCTCATCTTTAAGGTAGGATAGTAATAACAGCACCCAACCTCAGAGTTGTTGCTGTGAGAAATGAGCGAATTAAACACTGAGTATATTAACTATTAGCAGTACTAAAGGCAGAAATAAAGGTAACTTCATTTTATGTTTATGATGGCCTGTTAGTAATTGCAGATCTGTTGTTTAGAAATACATATTTATAAGCTCATGTGCAGTAGGGTTGGGAGAGAACTACAAAGGAAGCTTTTAAAGAATGACAAAGTAAGCTTCTTTCATCTTCCCTCAATTATTGTTGTATGTGAATCAAAGTCTTAAAGAAATTTCCTTCATATCAGAAATTGGGTTTTGGATATGGAGCTTCTCACTGGAGGGTGACAGCTGATAAAAGGGCTTCGGGGATGTCATTTATGAAAGCAAAAAAGAGCTTTAAAAAATGATGGGCAGCTCTTAGGAATAAGGGGAATGCTGAAAATATGTATAGAAATGAACATATGATAATTTTATTTCTATGTTTTTAATGCATAGAAAATTGTATGCCTGTACTACTTTGCAAACATTGGTTTGGCAACTGGGGGCTTGGAAGGCAGAGGAGAAAGTTCAGTGTGTACCAAGTGTGGCTGATCAAAAGCAAGGCCTTGACATTGTAAGGGAAAGAATGGCAGCATTATCCTCTTGAGCCAGTGGGACAAAGAAAGCCAAGCCCCTTGAAAGCTATTAAAGACGAGAGGCCAGCTCCTTTCAACAGTGACTTCTGTTGTTTCCCAGGACAAGCTGCCTGGCTTTCTGATTAGTTTGCTCCGGGCCATACAGAAAAGGTACTGAGGACAGAGGGCTCTGCCTGGGAACACGCACAAAGCCAGGTCCCACGTGCGTGTGTGTCACATGAGGCGGCGGTGGTCCCAGGGGACAGAGCAACACGTGTGTGCGTGCCTGGCGTCTCCTGGGAATGCCAACGCTGGGGCGGGAGGTCGTTCCAACCTCTGCATGGGAGGGAGAGGCCCCAGATAGGCCTCTTTGAAACCTCTTTCTTAGTTGTTTACTTGGCTCCAAGTTGCTGTGAAAAGGGGTCACCCTGTGGAATCACCTGCAGGCACCCTCGTTTGGGGCTGCAGAGAAAAGGGGAGCGGGTTCTGGGGAGCCGAGATGCTGCAGCCGGGCAGGAAGCCGGGCGTGCTGCTGGCGAGAGGCGCAGTTCCTCCGCAAGGGACAGAGGAGCCTTCTCTGCGTCTCATATGTGCAAGGACAGGGCAGATGGTGTTTTGATGCAGTGTAGGAAATCAGATAGGAAGTCTGGCGTTCAGACGTGGCAGCAAGTGGTTCATCGAAATATTCTGGAAGTCGAGGTCTGGGTGGGATTTTCATCTAGCACACATTAATTGGAAATGAATTAACAGTAATTAACAGGAAATGTTTCTGAAAGGGTTATAATAATATTGCCCCATAAAAAGTATTGTAAAAGCCAAGTACATAGAAAGTAAGGGTTGCCCTTAATTTAAGCATCAACACTAAAGGCCACAGTGAAGGTGATTTCATAGGCTATGTTCCTTTTCGAGTGCTTTATTGACTGTGAACAATAAAAGGCTTATGTAGATGAGCATCATGCCACTTCCCTAGATTTGTGCACGCTCCCAAGGGTTTAGAAGCACAGCCACTTGAGAGCTGAAGCACCACCTCTCTCATTTTCATTGATCTCTAGATTTTATAATAAGATACAGCCAAGCATCAGGGTGGAGGGAGGAGATAATGTACATGGTCATTAAAGCCCCTCCCACTTCTGAGATTTCTGGAGGCTACGGATTAATCTGTACCTTTCCTAAGGATTTTTTGTGTGTGTGTCATTTTAAATCTTATTTTTCCTTTTGCTTCTTTGTACATCCTTTTCGCTGGCTTCAATACCCTAGCACTTCACAGCTAAGGTGAGAAGACATTACAAGACACTACAATAGCAGGTTAAAGGCGTGCTTGCCTGGAAGCACTTCTAACCCACTTCACGATTGTCCTCTAGAGGACAATACTGGAACCAGAACCCTGTGGGGTCCTCAGCACTACCCTTCATCATCCAGCCCACTTGGAGTAAAACAATCTTAGCACAAACACACAAAATAGGGAAAGGGGGTACAATCACCCCACCTAAATGTAGGCAAACAGGATATTTAGTTGTAGCTGTTTCTTTCTTGATCATTTGCATAATTGCAGTACTCTTTTGATCCACTTTGCCAGTGAGGATTTGGTTCCTAGCCCTGCAAATTGCTTATATAAAAACCTGGAAGTCAAGAAGTAAAGTATGTTGCTCCAATTAGCCAAAACTCCAACCTAATTCACTGTTGGACTAAAAGAGGACTTTCTTAAGAAAAATAAAATCACTGCCTATCACTTTTGTATCTTAGCCCTAAAACAACTTTGCTGTACTGTCCCACTGCTAGCTGAGAACTGAAGTCTTAACATTCTCATTCAAGGTCATTGCCTATGTTGTGCTCCTGGGATAGTTGTAAAATAGGACTGGGGTGGGGGAAGTGGTGAAAAATGAGGGAAATAAAGGTTCATTACTGTTACCCATTCAGCCCCTGCCCACCAGCTGGAGGTCAGGAGAGTGCAGAGAAGCAAAGCTTACCTCCACCAGGGAAAGGACAGAGATGGTAGAGGGAGGTTCCTCATAACAGAGAAGTGTATATATTGGCTGAGGAACACACACTCTGTTGTATGGTATTGATTGCTCACTTTATTTACATGGTAACTCATTTATGCTGCTGTTCTTTGTTCTTTAGTGAAGATAGACGATCCGGCAGAGCAAATCTTTGTTTTTTATGAGCTCATCAGCTCCTGCAGTCTGTGCCACACCTGTAATTATAATTATGGCCCACTGCTTGGGATGCTGTAATCCTTTCTAGTGAAACTAATTATGAGTTCACAAACTGAGTTACTTAGCAAAGACAGAATGCCTGAGTTGATAGAATCAGCTTCATTAGTCTCTTTCGTTGGTTATTCTGTTCACAGTTAACCTTCTATTAAGATGTAGATGGTTAATATTTTTCAGTAACATGGAGGCATCATCACATTTTCAAGGGAACTGTGACATTAATAAAGTAACTGGGACCCTCTGGGCAAACGTAATGAGTTGAGCCTTTCTGAAAAAGACAGTTGATAGCAAAGAATTGCTGAGGTCACACCTCCAGATTGAAGGAATGAATCCATGTAGAATTCCTGGAAGTAAACTCCTAAGAGATGGTCTTGGTAAATTATTACATGTTGACTGTTTATTTTAACCACACCTTTCTTTTGAGATGGGCATATGTTTCAACACCAACAGACTCTGTGCTGCTAAAATAATTCAGCAGTATGAATACTCCACCATTAATAAGGAGCAGCCTGGTGGTTTTACAAATTCACTGTCCTTTAAATGAAAAAATTTAACACAGAACTTTTTTGTTTCAATTATACTGAGACTTAGGGACATGCAGGCCTTGTTCTAAAGTAACAGAGTTCCTTTTTTTTTTTCTAAAGAGGCATTGTTTCTCTTTGATATAATGTTCTTTCTTAGATAGTTGATAAGAATAGGAATTTGTGATTACTGGGTTTGTATGCAGTTTGCAGTTATAACCTCTTTTTTCCCCCCAGCCTCAAAATAGGAGGAGTGGGTTTTTTAAATCCACTTAAAGCCGATAAGACTCCACCCCCAGCAAGGTTTCATTTCTAAAATCTGAGCCCAAATATTACAGCCTTCAATTGGTCTATTGTATTTCAGTCAGACAAAAGATTTAGTCAACTGCTGTGGCATTTCAGCCTTTTAATCCTGTTGCAAATTACTGGATGTACCATGAGATTTTTCTCTGGCATATCAAATAAAATTCATTTGGGAAAATAGAAGAAACAAAATTGAAACAAATAGGAATGATCTAGGACAACAGTAATTAGTTCCATTTATCAATAGACCTATATTCATTTTATGAAACAGTCTTTTAGATAGAATCAGTGTTTCAAAAAATAGGGTGGGAGGGGGGAGGAGGGGATGGGTATATACAAACATAATGAGTAAGATGTGCAATGTATGGGGTGTGGTTATGCTTGAGGCTCTGCCTCGAGGGGGGAGGGGGGCATGGGGAATATACATAACCGTAATATTTGTACCCCCATAATATGCTGAAATAAAAAAAATAAAAAAAATAAAAAAAAAATAAAATGTACATCTGAGAAAACATGAAAAAAAAAAATATAGATTCATGAAAGCAAAATTGCTGTTTAAGCAAAGCCTGCAGGTCCCTAAGGAAGAAATCCCAGAATTTTATAATTAGCAATCAACATCACTTCAAACAGTGGTTCTCAGAGTGTACAAGCAGCATCAGCATCGCCTGGGGGCTTGAGAGAAATGCATAGTCTCGGGCCACACTTGAGACTTCCTGACTCAGACACTCTGGGGCTGGAGCTTTGTAATCTGTATTCTCACAAGCCCCTTAGGTGATTTTGGTGCCCACTCAAGTTTGAGAACCACTGGCTTAGCTCAGTACCACACCCTCCTATCTAACCTACTTGCCTCCAGGTTTGCACCCACAAATTATTCCCCACACTGTCTCCAGATGCCTTTTAAATACTGATTTAATTGTGCCGTCACTCCTTTTAAACTCTTGCGAAGTTCTCCACTGCTGCTGGGTCAGAACATTCATGGCGTCCCAGGCTCATCACCCACTGGTCCCTGATTAGCTCTGCAGTGCCATCTCTCCCCACCTCCCTTATCACTACCCTTCCTCACCTGCAGCCTACATGCACACAGGTGTGCACACTTGCAACTCCTAGCCCCACGAAGCTCTAGATTTTTGAGCTCCTTGCAGTTCTGCAGATAACACTACAGTCTCCCTCTCCTCCTTAGGCCCTGTATGCTGTTCTCTCCCCAAGAAATGCCTTGTCCCCTTCCTTCCCACCCACTCCTTCTCACCTGTCTTGATCTGCATCACTTGTTTTCCTCCTTCCAAGACCTGTGTCCATTGTCACTCATCTGCTTCAGGAAGCTGTGCTCGAACGCCTCCACTCACACCTGGGCCAGGTTCCTTTTCTAGGTGTTTCCACAGAACTCTCTGTATACTTCCATCATTGCACTCACCAGTCAGAATTACAATTACTTACTTGTCTGTTTTTCCCCTACTAAACTATACGTTTCTAGATGGGAGTAATTATGTCTTATAGTCTTGATATCCCAGTATCTAGCATAGGGCTTGGTTTATAATAAGCAATTAATAAGTCCATGTTGAAGAAATGAATGAATGAGTCTCTTGGACCAAGAATCTTGGTCAGGGATCCTCAAACTTTTTACACAGGGGGCCAGTTCACTGTCCCTCAGACCGTTGGAGGGCCGGACTATAGTTTAAAAAAAACAACTATGAACAAATTCCTATGCACACTGCACATATCTTATTTTGAAGTAAAAAAACAAAACAGGCAAAAACACCTGGCAGTCCTGATAAATGTCCTTGGCGGACCGCATGTGGCCCGCGGGCCGTAGTTTGAGGACCCCTGCTTGGTACTACAATTACAGATGAACAGAATTGGGTCCTGACAAATCTACTTTGTGGGGATTAATACCTGATCCCCTGTTGCTCAACCCAGTGTTCTTGCACTAAAATCATACTGTGTTTCATACCTAAGGAAAATTCACCCAACCTGTTTTGTGTGTCAGTTGTTCTGCTCTCGAGAGAAAATTTGGACTAGGTAGCCCTTTGGGTTCAATTTATAACAATTTTACCAACCTGATTCTGATTTTGTGATCAGCTATCCTAGGAAAGGTGACAACCCTGTACCAGGACAGGGTGACATACCACTTTGTATATTATCTCCCACCTCCTCTAGCATATGTGGCCCATATAATGGCTGCATGGTACAGGATTCCTCAGATCCGGGCTAGCTGCCAGTGCTCTGTTGGCCTGAAGGAGCTCATGAGGTGGCTAAACCAGGCTCCTGAAACAAAAACATCACCTCACATAGTGGGTGAGAATGTGGACTCTGGTCTCAGACTGAGGGTTCAAATCTCACCCCTGGCTCATGCTAGCTGTGACAAAATACGGAACAAAGTGTTTCTCAGTTCGTGGCACTGGTGTGAGGACTAAAGAAAGATGATCTATCAAAAGCACTTAACACAATGGTATATAAAAAGTGCTTGATAAACATGAACAAAATTAAAGCCCAATAAGACATTGAGTAATTTGGCAACCAGTTTCAACAGGAGCAGGCCATACACAAAAGTCAAAATGCACTTAATATCATCCCATCCCATTGAAGTACTCACATTGAATTCAAAGGAGTACTATTACCAGCATGGCTTTAAAACACCCACTGGACTTTTTAGTGTACAACTGCTATGCATGGATTTGAGAGTGAGAGAATATGGCAGACATTTCTAGTTAAGATCCAAATGCTTCCTGTTTATTTAATTTGTGGCCAGCTCTTAATATTACTCTGAACCCTTTAGAATGATCCAAGCATTAAACTTCCCTTGAATTCAATGAGAGTACTATGCCTAGCCAGACTTCATGAAGCACAGTGAGAAAAGAGACAGTCCTACAGTGAAGAATGGAGTTGAATTTTCAATTGTCCTTAGATTATTACATTAGGCATGTTATTAATATAAAAAGGAAGGGATTCAATGAAATAGGCCTATCAGTATGGAGCTCAATTGGCTCTTTTATAAAGAGGCCTTTGGTAAAAATGACATTCGCTTTTTTTATTCTTCAGTAACTTCTAAAAGATAGCTTGCACTCTACTTAGAAAGGGTCAGGAAATCCACTGGCTTTCATAAGATGCTAATACGTTAATGGAGACATGATCACTGAGTGATTAAAAAGAATCCACATCTCTTTCAAATAATGAACAGATGGCCAATTTGATTACAAAACTGTCAAACATTTGTTGACTGTATCTTCATTCTTAATGCTATTGTAGGGCTTTGATGGAAATCAGTCAAATCCATACTCTTTATTAAGTTTACATTTTAAGATACAAAAATTTGGTTCCTACACTTACTAGCTGGGAGATGTTACTTCACCTGTCTAAGCCTATGTCCTGATCTGTAGGATGGAGGTCTGTGAAGTTGTACATCTTACTTGGGGTCTGTGAATTAAATGAGATCATCTCTGTGAAGAGGGAAGCATAGTACCTGGCTCACAGGGCATAGTAAACATTAGCTATTGCAATCCAAAGCCAGTGTCCCAAATCTATCATTGGAGGATATTTGTGGATTTTCTCTTCAATCGTTTGTGGCCCTTAAGGACACAACATGGTCTTGTATCTCCTCATTTTCCTTACTTTTGACTTCCTGCCCCTTTCTTCCTCTGCTGGCCACACTGTCTGTATACCTGTGTTCTTGCTGTTCTCCCACCCGGCTTTCCAAGTTGCTCCTTCCTCTCTCCTTTTTATGTTTTGCCTCCTATTTCCTTCCCATTTCACTATCAGCACCCCTTTCTAGGTGAGGATACCTTTAAAAAAATCTTTAAAGAAAGGCAAGTTAATATGAAACTGTCACTGGTGCAATGGTCTGGGTTGATGCAGAGCAAGAGAGGAGCCGAAGAGGGGGTAGCTCAGCTCCGGGTGGAGTGGAGGCTTTCAGAAGATCTGTATAGAACAAAATGGCTGCTTCAAAGGAAGATTATGGAAGTCTCTGAAATAATAAGCGTTAACAACAGATTGAAGATAGGCTTGTTTGTTTGAAAATTGACTTGTTCATTCTATCCTGGGATTTGAGAATTAATGAGTCTTCCTTGGTGCCTGAAGGGGATAGTCTTAATAAAACTAGAAGAGGCATAACATTGTAAACTTATGCAACAAATTCCCCTGCAGGGTTTTACAGACTGGAAATGAAAATCATTTAAGAAGGAATTGGATATGCTACGACTCATGGATCATATTAAGTTAACCTTCTTTGACCAATGTCCATTCTGTTCTCAGGGTCAAGTTATAAATTCCTTCAGAGCCGTAGTATCAACGGTGGGAATATAGAGGCCCTGAATTTTTCATTTCATGCATCTCTCTGGAAATTTAAACATTGTGAGTCCAGAGTTATATAGAGTGAAAATGCTACTTCCGATAGAATAGTGGGAGGATGGAGAATAAACGCTGAGTATGGAATCTTAGTTTTTTTCATCACTACTCTGTAAAAGGCATTCAACCTGTCTCATCATGCTTCACTTTCTACCTCTGGACGTCATGACTGATGTGTTGCCTGGCCACATTCTCTCAAGAAAAGTCTTCATTCTGTAATATAGAGGTGACTGCAAAATGACAGTGTACACCAAGGTAACAAACCCAAGGCATAAACCCTGATCTGCCAGGAATAAGTGATCGCAGTTTCATGGTTGACATACCCACAGGTAACTATAGCTTCACATATGGTCTGTGGTGAATTTTTTCTCTCATATACACATACATTCAGACACCCCAGAGCAGAGAAGGACCACACAGTGCCTTGTATTTATTTATTTGTTTGTTTGTTTACATTTTTTTAAACAGACAGGGTCTTGCTCTGTCGTCACCCAGGCTGGAGTGCAATGGTGCAATCATAGCTCACTGCAACCTTGAACTCTTGCAAGCGATCCTCCTGTCTCAGCCTCCCGAGTAGCTAGGACTACAGGTGCACATTGCCACACCTGGCTAATTCTTTTTAGAGATGGGGTCTTGGTATATTGCCCAGGCTGGTTTCAAACTCATAACCTTGTGGTTTTTAATCATAACTTTTAAAATCATCACTTCTTATGTATAGGCTTAAAGAAAAACATGTGGGTCAATATTTGGGAAGTTAGGTGAAGCCCTGATCTTTTGCTTCTATTTCCCTTCCTATACCCACTTAAACCAGACAATTATGTTCATGGATACACAGAAAGGCAGAGTTAAGTCCAGATTACTAAAATTGGTTGCTATTTCAAATGACATGTGTATTAGACTTAAGAAATCTCCAAGTTTGACATGTGTTTTTTTCAACCGTAAATGTTGTCTTATTTGGGTTTCTGGTTTTTCTCCCCAGAATGAATTTCTTATAGTTTTGGGGTATTTTTGGGGGAGATGAGGGGAGTTAATTTGTTGAAAGCTCCTTTGCAGAGGATAAAATGGCCATGGTAAGGAACTTTAAGCTTTATTGGATTTATGTAGTGGCTTTTTCTCAGAGAACTAAGATAAAGTTGTGACTATGTTTATTTGAAAGAAATGAAATTGTGAGTTAAATACTTACTCTTTATCTTTTCAGAGTCATAGAATTAAATGTGCTTTCTTTTTCCCTTATAGGTATTTAATGGAGACTACTATAAAATTCCTTTGTATAAAGATTCCAGGAAAATTGCAAAATGTAACAGAAAAAAACCAAGACTTATGACTTGTGCCCAGAAAAAAGAATTGTCTCCCCCCTTTCAGGAAAAAACATCCCCTTCAAATGACACATGAGCCATGCCATGGTCAACAGATTAGGGCTGTATCTAGTAAGATAATGGCTCTGTGTGGCAACACCCCATTCCTGCTTCCACACAGTTCCTGCCTTGGAGGCCTGTAAAACAGTGTAAATCCACCCAGAAACACGTTAAGGCTTTAGAGAGTTCCAATAACTGGATTAAGAGGCTTTTAAATTAAACTCACCATTTGAACTCAGGGTCATTGTGTACAGCACACCTCTGCCTACAGCTTTCAAATTTGATCAATATTTTTGAGTAAAAGTAGAGAGAGAGGGAAAGATAGTATTTTCAGGATAGCTGTAATTTTGGTTGAGGTTCCAAAAGTTTGATCAGAGCCTAAATTCTGAATTTAAACATTTGTTTTCCAAATGTCTGGGGCAGTGGAACAAAAGGCATCATCAAGAAAACGTGATGAGGTTCATCATTCCCACGATTATTCAATACCCAGCATACATGGAAGCCATTTATTTCAGCAACAACACAAAGAAGCCAACATCAGCTTCTTGTCTGAGGTCCCACCATCCAGTTTAGGGATTGTGCCGTTTCTCTTCTGATTCCAAACTATCATCAGGTTGATTTCAATTGCTTTCAGTTTCTTTCTAGGTTTCCTTCCCAGCAGCTGTGTCCTCACCTGCTTCCTGGACACATCTAGGGTTCTATTCTGTGGGTGCTACTTTTCTTTGTGTTTCAAGATTGCATTTTCAGTGTTAGTGCTACCCTAAGGAGAAGTGGAACAAGTTTCTAAACACTGAAAGAACTAAGTCTTGCCTCATCTGTTTCATGTATTCTTTCCTGGTTTCCAAGATGCTAACTACTGGTTCCAATAAATTATGCACAAAACTAAAACCAAACCAAAACAAAGAAAAATAAAAGCAAAAACAAACCCAACATATTGATATGTGCTAATTGTTAATACGTTTTGTGGAACAAGGCAAGTCCTGATGCCTTCTCTTTTCTACTGATGTGTTTTAATGGGAACCTCTTATGGAAACCTTTTGGAGACTATATCTTAATCCAAAGAAATGTCTCAAAGATGGGAATTTTAGGTCCTTGAAGGAGGCATTTCAGAGCAGGAGAACCTTGTGTCGGAATCCATACGTAAATGTTTAAATAGCTTCGTATCCACCCTCAATTAGAGCCAGTGTCTGGTATACAAAAGCAATGTGAACCATGGGGAAAAAAAATCTCTGAACAAAGATTTGATGAAGACACATCACCAATTTTTCAGAGGTACTAAAAGGTCCCCAGAAGTTTCATAGAATTGTCATTCCCTATTCAGATTCTGCAGATAGCCTCATCTGCAAGTTTAATATCCATCTGACCCTTGCAGAGTTGCCCAAGAAACAAATCCATTCTACTACATCTAAAGCAGCTACCAATACTTTCAGGGATGTTTCATTCCTGTCATATCAATAGATGCATTTGAAACTTAGTGTCCTGCCAAAATTGAGAACAATTAGTTCTCAGATAATTTTATCTGCTGTGACTCATCATTAAATAGAATGTATTCAGTCACTTATCTTTGTTTTTGTATCAGTTCCTTCTTAACCCCCACCCTCAAAGAGAAATAAAGTGGAGTGTACAATAGCACTACTGAACTTAAGAACATCATATTTGAGATTCTCTTTACAGCCTATGAAGCATGGTCTTCAAGAATTCTCAACCCACGTCCTGTACAAATTGTCTGAATGAAATGGGTCTTGACCCTGTATGGTTTCTTACAATGCTTCCATTGACAACCTAAGATGTCAACTACCAAAGAAAATGTGGTGGTGATGTCATTGCTGACACAGTTCCACCAAATCACATGCTCAGTGAGGCAAAAGAAATCAAAGTTGCAACACTCTGGTGCAAGAAGGCATTGCAGCAGTGATAAGATCAGAGAAAGCATTTATATGCTAGCTTCCGATAAGGAAGAGACAGAGAAAACTATGCAAACCGCAATAGCAGCCTGCAAAGATGAGCGATATTTTGGCTGCATCTTTTGGAGAAAAGAGTGTTGCTCTCATATAAGGCAGATATGCCAAGGAACGAAACTTCAAGTTCTATATGACTTAGCAGAAGGAAAAAAGCTATCATATTATATTCATTCTATAATGCCCATAATTTGAACTTGAGACATTCTCATCTTTATCAGCAATAAGGCATAAGACAGTGCACATAGCCCATGAAAGTTTCCCTAATTAAGGACAAGGTCTTCCCTTCTACACATCCTGTCTGAAATAGGTTTCAGAGTCTGACAAGTAGGGAGATTTCCAGAAGCACGATCTTTTCTGAATACAAAAATTTCTTGTTTTAACCCTTAAATTCCTGAGTCTATGGCAATTTCCCCGAAGTTGGCAGAATAATACTAAAAGTTATAAGAAGGAGTGGCAGCCCTCAGAGGTCCCAGTGAGACCAGCACTGCAACTCCCAAGAACGCTGAGTCCTCAGGGACCCAAGGTCTAGGATACCTGGCAGTCATCACAGTGATACCCCGGGTGTATAAAAAAGCAACAGATTTTAACATTCATTTATCTAACAAATATTAATTAGATGTGCCCTGTACCATGATAAAGAATATAATCCTTGCCCTGAAGGTGCAAGGATTACACAAATAGATGTGCAAGTAGATTGGCAATTATAGCACAGATTAGAGCAATTGACACAGAAAATGGACACGTCCCTTAGTAGCGGCTTCCTGAAGAAGATGAAGCTTAACCCAGTGCTGAACAATGAATTTGAGTTAGTCAGGTGAGGGATGAAGAGAGCAGAAGGGCATTCTAGGCAGAGGCAGAACAGTCTGTACAAAGGCATAAAAGCAAAGAGATATGGCAATTTGGGGAAATGAAAGCAGTGCAGAATAGCAGAAGTGTGGGAGGCTCCATGGAATAGCAAGAGAAATAAGGCTGGAGATGTAGGCAAGAGCCAGCCCATGAAGCCTTCTTTTTCCACTTTCTGTTGTTACTGTACAGAAGTGCTTGACCTTGAAAAAACTGAATGTCTTAAAAAGCAGACTTTCTTTTTTGGTGTGCACGGTTTACTTCCTTAATCATCAAAAAGAGCCAAAGTTCTAGAACTCATTGTGAATTTTCATCCAGATTTTATTTCTCTATAATTTACCTATTTTTCAATAATTCACCACCTAAACCCCAAAACAATAAGGTGGAGTTTTAATTATGGCTGACTCAGTAAGCAGGTATCATTGAGGTTGAGTTAGAAAGGCTCTTTGCTCACAAATATGCCACATGAGTACAATCCCTCTGATTATCTGTTAGAAAACCTGAAATTGCATTAGAGATTTACCCCTTTTCTTCTTCTAAGAAGGAGTAAAACTTAGGTGTGTGCCAGGCAAACCCTTTTGAAAATTTTGAGCAATATATATGAATGCTGACCATATATGTAACTTATGACCCAGTCATTCCACTCCTAGGTATATACCTACAGAAATGAGTATACATGTTCATTAAAGGAAATGTACGTAAATATTCATAGCAGCGCCATTTGTGATAGTCCCAAACTCGAAATACCTGTCAATAATAGAATAGTTAAATTAAATGTGGTGTATTCACACAAAGAAATACTGTAAAGTAATGAGGAATGAACTATAACTGCAAGCAACAATTGGGTGAATCTTAAAATGTATTTTTGAGCTAAAAAAAAAAGTCAGATAACAATAGTATATACAAAGTGATTTCATTTTTGCAAGGTTCAAGAACAAAGAAAAGTAATGTGTGGTATTAGAAGTCAGGATACTGGTTACTCATGGGGTGGGTAGTGACTGGAAGAGGGCACAGGGCTTCTGAGGTGCTTGATTTTTGATCTGGATGTTGGTTACACAGACATGTTCACTTTGCAGAAATTTATTGAACTATGTAATTATGATTTTGCATTTTTGTATATGCATATGTTTAAAAAAGTAGAAATGCTTAATTGGACTTAAATATACCAGAAACCATTAGAAAATGCTGTCTTTAAAAAATATACTATTTTTACCTTATATCACATACACAAATTAACTCAAATGTATCAAAACCATGACATTGGATTTAGCAATGATTTCTTGAATATAGTACCAAAATCCTAGGCAATAAAAGTAAAACCCAAGCAACCCAATTAAAAAGTAGGCAAAGAACTTAATTATTCCTATCTCCAAATAAGATATACAAATAGCCAATAAGCAAATCAAAAGATGGAGAAAGTGGGACACGCATGTATTGCTGATGGGAATGTATTGCTGGTATGAATGTAAAATAGTTCAGCTGTTGTGGAAAACAGGTTGGTGGTTCTTTAAAAAGTTGAGCATGTAATTGCTGTATGATCCAGGAATTCTACTTGTGTGTATAAATCCAAATGAATTGAAAGCAGGGACTCAAACAGGTACTTGCACACCAATGTTCATAGCAGCATTATTTACAATAACCAGAAGATAAAAATAACCCAAATGTCCATCCACTGATGAATGGATAAATGAAAGGTGGTGTGTATGTATAATGGATTATTATCCAGCCTTTAAAAAGAATGAAATTCTGACACATACTGCTACTTGGATGAACCTTGAAAATATGCTACGTGAAATAATCCACTAATTCACTTACATGAGGAACCTAGAATAGGCAAATTTAAGAGATTATAAGGGGATGGGGCAATGGGGAGTTATTGTTTAATAAATATAGAATTTTTGCTCTGGAAATGGATAGTGGTGATGGTTATACAACATTGTGAATGTACTTAATGCCACTAAATGGTAGCACTTAAAATGCCACTTAAAAATAGTTAAAATGGTAAATTTTATGGTATGTATATTTTACCACCATGAAAATATACTGATAGGGAAAATCCCCCACCCCAGAGGCCCCATGGCTGAACTCACTGCTGATTGGATGCTTTTTGGATCCCACTGCTGATTGGATATGTAAAGCTTGTTGCTGATTGGATGTAAAGCTTGTTGCTGATTGGATACTTTTTGAATCCCACAGCTGATTGGATAGCTCCTCATGCTCATAGTTGATTGGTTGTGTGTAGCCCCAAGAGGTGTATAAAGCCAGAGGAGAGCAAGGAAGTGGTGCTCAGAATTTGGTGGCATGCCCCTCTGAGCCTGCTGGTGAAATAAAGGCTGATTCTCCAACCCTCTGTGTGCCACTCGGTTCTTTCCCCAGGCAATTGCTATGACACTTGCTGTAATACTTGCTGGAACAATACCATTTAAAATATAAAGAAAAATTATAAAATACCTAAGAGTAAATCTAAGAAAAGATGAAAAAATTATAAAATCAATTGAATATCATTAAAGAAGAGATAAATAAATAGAAAGATACATCATATTCATGAGAAGGGAGATTCAATTGTATAAAGATATCAGTTATTTCCAAATTAATCTTCAGATTTAATGCAAATCCAAACAGGCTTTTTTGTTGTTTGTTTTGTTTTTCCTGTGAAACTTGACACGTTGATTCTGAAACTTACAGGGGAGAGTAATGGTCAAGAACAGCTGAAGTGCAACTGAAGAAGACATAGGCAGAAGACTTGGGTTAGATGTTAGGATTTGTTATAAAGCCATAGAAATTCAGACTGTCGTATTCACACAAGGATGGCCTTGAGGCCGGTAGCTGATAGGATATCACTGGTGTAATGGTGATGACAGAGCTCACTCCTTGCTTCATCTTCTTTGGGGCTCATCTCAAATGCCACCTCAGTAGTGAGGAGTCCTGTGTAAAACAACAATGTCTGCTCTCCCATGGCCACCACTGTCCATATTCCCCTTTCCATTTTAGTTTTGAGGGGGAAAACCGTCGGACGCCGGGACCCACCTCCCGGCCTCTCGGCATCCCCGGTGCTGCGCGGGGTTGGCTGGAGGCCGCGGCGCGTGGGTGCGCGCTGCTGGGGCCGGGCCTCGGGTGCTGGTCCAGGCCTGCGTTGGGTGCTCAGCCACCTGCTCCCATCATCTGGCCACGCTGCTCGCATGATCCTCATTGGGTACTTTTTGAATCCCACTCTTGCTGATTGGATGTTAAAGCTTGTTGCTGATTGGATGTTAAAGCTTGTTGCTGGTTGGACGCTTTTTGAGTCTCACCAAGGGTATAAAAACTAGAAGAGGACGGGGTGGGGGGGGAGCATCAGAAGATCAGAAGTTGGCTGAGCCTGCTGGCTGAATAAAGGCTGTTCTCCGACTCTCCGTGTGCCACTCGGTTATTTCCCCGGCCAAGAGCTGTTGCTGTTGACTTGCCGGAACAGTTTCTCATAGCAACTTATAAACCTTTACCATACTGTATATTTTACTTGTGTATCTCTTTTTCATGTCTCCTCACTATATTGTAAAGTACACAAAGGCAGAGATTTCTTCTTGTTGTTCACTGGGGTATCCTCAGGGTATAGAACACTACCTGGTAAATAATAAGGATTCATTTTTTTTAAGCACATGAATGCAACAGTTTAGAATACTCAAAACAGACCCACATGTATAAAAGGTGTCTAATATATAAAACCAAGCTTACATTACAAGTCAGTTGGGAAAGCATAAATTATTCAATAAAGGCTTTTTTTTTCTTTACCCAGCTTCTCTTATTCCTAAATTTGCCTAGCATTGAAAGAGCTGAATTCTTAAAAATCAGAGTTCTTTTCATTTCTCACCCTATAGATTGTTCCCTTAATATCAAAAAAACACACCGTTGCAGAACAAAGTGAGACAATTAGTTACCCACATAGAATTTTAAAATGATTCCTTCCTTACATCATGCTTAGAAATCAATTCCAAATGGATTAAAGACTTAGAGGTGAAAATAAAAATTTGAGAGCTAAAAAAATGTATTTCAAACTTCCAGATAAGGAAAAATTTCCTAAACAAGACATAAAAAATACAAATTATAAAGGAATGGATGGATAATTTTGACTACGTTAAAATTAAGAGCATCTATTTATAATATATATCATTTTAAAAGAAGAAGAAAAATATAGGTCACACACTGGCAAAAGATACTTATAAATACATAACCAACAGAGGATTAGAATCCAGAATATTTAAAGAAAATATACAAGTCAATAGAAAAAGATGAATAATGCAGTAGGAAAGTGGGTGAAAACCATAAATAAGTAAACTTGTTAGAAATCAAAGAATGCAAATTAAAACCACAATGAAATACCACTTTTTACTCTTCAGTTTGGGCAAAATTTTGAAAAGTTGGAAAATATTAATACCAAGTCTTGGCTAAGTTGGAGAAACAGAGCTCTTACCCATTATTTGTGGGTGGGTAATTGATAACAACTACTTTAGAAAAAATACCCTGTGGCTCAGCAATTTTCTTCTTAGGTATACAACTTTTAAAAACTGTTATATGTGTACATCCGGAGGCATGTAGAAGAATGTTTAAGAAGTTTTGCCCCCACAAAAACAAAATGCTGGAAACAACTCAAGTATATATTAATCATAGAATGGATAAATGAATGTTATTAGTCATACAATGGAAAACTATATGACAGTGCAAAGGGATGACTCATACTGCATGTGTCAACGTGGAAGCACCTAGAAACATAATACTGAGTGAAGGAAGTAAATCACAAAAGAAAACATACAAATCTGTTTATATAAAGTCCAAATCCAGGCAACTTTAAATTGTAATTTCTCTAGAGATGTAATAAAGTAATTAAGTAAAGCAATGAACTATTAAAAGAAAAATGAATAAATGAACACAACCGTTAGCATAATTGTTTCTCGTGGATGAGAATAGTAGTATGGCTATAAAGACAAACTTCACATATATATTTTGCCCAAAGTGGACCCTTTTTTTTGGTTGGAGATTTTTAAAAATAAATGGAAAAAAATTCTTAAATTCTCTTTTCTTGGCAAAATTTCTTTCCATGAAATACCAAACAAACAAATAAATGACAACAAAAGCAATACAAAATATGTGGTTTAATTTCTGACTTTTTTGTGAGATCTCTTCCACAATGTGGCATGCACCATATTCTTCACAATTAAATTTTCCAAACAACATAGCAGTTATTGTTCTTTTCTCGTGGAGGGGCTCAATTAACTCCTAGTCCTGGTTGTTTGGAGTCTGAAATGACTTTTCTCTCCCTCAAAGTTGTAATTGTGTAACAATTGCTTGTAGAGGAAATTGATGTGATCATGTCTGGCTCGCAGGAAATGAAGCAGATAAGTGGTCAGACCATTACACACCGGCCTTAATGGACCAGCAGCTCCCTGTCTCCATGTGTCCCCAGCCTCCATTTTGCTCTACATACTCTGGATTTTGTCTTAGTATCATTTCAATATCATCATCACAAATTATTTTATTTTTAAATATTCAAAATGTTAAAATAATTATTTAAAAAAACACCTTAGCTAGAAAAATTTTATAACACTTGAAGTGTGAATTTGTGAAATTTTATTGGCTAAAAGTTGCTAAATAACTCGAGCAAGGATCCTTCAAACAACAGCAGGCACAAAAGCACTTTAAAAAAATTTATTAGGAATAATAAATCTGTAACCACGGAACAAATTTATAGCCACTAATTCTTGTAGAAGGATGTGTTTTTCCCTTTACTTTATTTGAAAGAGGAAACTTTTCAGTCCATAAAAGCATTAGAGTCATTATTGAAGCTCCATAAAACCCAGAGAGCACAATTTTCTTATTTTTAAGTCATATAAAATTTTACTGGGTAGTTCGTATTGGGATGGACATTAATACAAACATAAATCACTATCACATTCTACTATGTCATCCCTCTGATGAAAAAAAATCTATCTCAGTATACACTTATTGTATATAGGTTTGGGGAGTTAAAATTCTTGTTTTGGATGTACACAGGAAACTTTTGAAAGGTCTTTGGGAAAGAGTATTGTATAATAGAATGAACTCTAAAAAAAGTTATATTCAAATTCTCTTTGCCACTGTCTAGCTATGAGACCTTAAATAAGTAATTTTACTTTTCTGGGACTCAGTTTTTTCATCTAGAGTCTCTCTTATGGTTGCTTCTATTCTAATATTTGGGGCTAAATTCTGTATTTTGATTTTACTATTAACTAAAAAAACATGCTAATTAAACATGTACACAAGTATTTGGGTAGGAATTGCGGTACTATGAATTATTAGAGGGATCACCTTGGCTATACTATCTAGTATTCCCAACACCCAGCATCTGGTATAGAGCAGGTACTCACACTATGCTTTAGATAAACAAGTGAAAGAATGAATGAATGAATGAATGAATGGCTTTAGCTAAGTCGAACTACCAATGCTTGTAATTTGACTGAAAATTTGTGATTTTTCCTTCATTAAAATATCATAGCAAATGTTGTATGTGAGATTTAAATTATCTGGCTTTCCTTGAGGAATTTTTTTTTTTTTTAACCTCTTACCTAACCAAACCTCTGGCTTACTCACAGACTAGTATTCTAGAGAACTGGAGTTTTCAAACAGTTAAAGGAAACTGATTAGAGAGCAAGTGTATATTTTTCACATTAGCATTTATTGGCTCATTGACATGCTTTCTACCCACTCACGAAACAATCTTGGGCATGTTAATTCCCCATCGTGGGTCTTTGGCTCTTTAAAAAATGAGAATAACAACATTGACTTGTTTTGAGAGGGACACAGCTAACATAGCCACAGAGATGACAGTTCATCAGTGTGCCTGTGGAAGGCTAATCTACAATATCTGTCAGTGTGAGATATTTACTTTGTCTTTTCCTTTCGGGAAAACTTCTGGAAATGAAATAATACCTATTAAGAAATGAAGGTTTTTCCCTTCCAGCCAGTTGCCAAAGTTTGTTTGTTTTGGGGGGCCGTTTGTTGTACATTTTTTCCCCTTCTAATTTTTTGGAAGTAAGATCATTATCCTTGTGGGGTATCTGCTAGGCAGAGTACCTTCAAGGTCAAGATATTTTCATGACTGATCAAAGAAAATATGGACGAGGTGAGTAAATTTCAAGTCCAGAGGCAGGTTCTTTGTGGAAAAAAAATTTAGTGCCAAATCCTTTCTCCTTTTTTTTTGGTCAGTTGAAAGAGAATATTTAGGGAGAATTATTGCTAATTTTTAAGATTGGACACTTTTTAAAGTTATTGTTACAAAGTTATGAAAGTATTATAGCAAAAAGATCTGATCATTATAAATATCATATCTAGTTCTGATAAAAATGAGTCATCAAAACTGGAACATTTCCCTTTCCCCACAGTTTTGATTTACCACGGTAATTAATCTTAACATCTGTTAAGGTCACTTGCTTTGTGAAATAATAAATTATCAAATGGTAGGGCCATAAAAAAAGCGATGATTACCTGTACGTTGTGCGCCATATGGCCCAATTCAATACTAATATAGGAAACACCGCATGCTTGGTAAACAATAAGGATAATATGGTCTGTGTTCACAAGAGTAGATTTCTATCAAGTAGTGAAAGTACAAAGTCATATAATGATAAATTTTGGCCTAACAAAGATGAGGCTAATATCATTAGCCATTTATTGCATAGGAACTAAATCTTTTCAAATTAAACTCATGATGGATTTTAATCACTTGGCTAATGTTGGTAAATGATCATGCCTCAAGCCATTACGATAATGATCATTATTAGCAAGTCTGTTTTTACAATGTTTCTAATGCTTAAAATTAATCCAGAATTCAAGAGCCATTAAATCATTTCACCTGCAGCAGAATTTAAAAGATGCCCATATTTCATATAACTGCAATTTAAACACAAAAGCTGAGAAGGCAGTGGAAAAATACACAAGAAAATCAAGCTATTTACTACAGTGCCACCAAGTGACCAATTTCAGAATTCCATGTATAATCAAAAGTGCGAAGATACCAAGGAAAATAGTTATGTGCAGAAGAGAGACTGGCGCAGCAAGAACCTCAGATGGATACTGGTTATGGACCTATAGTGAGTCTCAAAACTCTGAGAGGTCAACTTTCTAATTCTTTAGAATCACAACATTCATCTGGGAAAGCTCAGGAATGATCAGTGGGATGCCAGAGAGCTAGCAGTTGCAGAATTTGGACCACAGATGGAGATAAGCCATTTTAAACAGCAGCTACATTTTCAAATGTAAGAGAAAGGTATGTTTCAGTGATACGAAAGAACTGACCATGAAACATGACATGGTGTTATCTTCAAACACAAAGAGTAAAGTGTGAGCAAAAGAGAAAATTATAATAGAAAACTTTTAAATCGTCTCCTATAATCTTCTCTAGGTGTCACGTTTAAAGTCTATAAAATGCGGGAATCAGACTAGATGATTTCCAGAGTCATTTACCAGGCCAGAAATCCTATGGCAAAACTCACGTCAAGGCATATGGCTCAACAATCTTTATATAAAAACATAAACATAAGCGCTTGGGTGGGATGAGATTGTACTCCAATAGCCCAATTGATAACATATCTAAATTGAAGTAAAATGCTAAGAAGTGTTAAAGAAAAATAGGAAAAAAATTTAAATCTTATATATTCAGAAAAAACTAATTTAGAAATGATCCTTACCAGTAATGTTAAACAATGTATTAATTCATTCATTTATTAACTATATCTTGAGTTCTAACTATGTACCAGGCATAGTGCTAAGTTCTAGGGAAAACAGCATATCATAGGAACTATTTTCCAAAATAGGACAGTATTTTTAATAGAAGGAACTCAAAACCAATCCCATGAGGCCAAAGGAGATATGGGTTCAAAAGGATGAAAAATTAGATTGGTTTCCAAGGAATACGTAGAATCATTTCAGCCTATAGACTAATGTATCTAACCCCACCCTATGAGCTACCCTGGAAATCCTGTTTTCATTCTTAGGCCAAACATCAAGAAACTGAAAACCAACCAACCAAAAATGACTAAGGGAGCTACGAGTTTGAATGACTAATAGGAGAAACTTAGGAAGACCTAAATATAAACCATTTGACTATATAGACTAACTAAACCAGGTATAAAAATAGAACACTGTTGGAGATGGGGTATTGTTTTCCAGCGCACAAAGAGATAACTATGGGAGTGAGCAGTGAGATGGAGTCAGGAAGAGGAAATTTTTGATAAGATCAGAAGAAAAACTTCCTGTCAGAGAAAAGCATTAGATTAATACAATCTCTAGCGGGGAATGTTCGAAGTTCCACTAGTTGATAAGTTAGGAACCCACTAACTGAAGCTCTGGGGCAAGTGTTGCCAGTATCCTAGGAGGAGAATGGGCTAGAGGTGCCTCTCAGGCTCTCATGTACACTCTGCAGATGCAAAGGATAGGAATGGAAAACCATCAGGAAGGAGAGGCCAAGGAAAAACAAGTGTGTTCTCAGTGGAATTGGAAATGGATTACAGTGTGTTTCAAAGTTACAAACTGTTCAATTAAATCCTTTCTCCCTTTCACTTGTTGCTTCTCTCACATTGGTTTGAATCCAAGGGACTAAACAGGCCCAACGCTCTACTTCCCTGAGGAGAGAACTGGAGTCTGGCCCTTAATGCCACTAACTAAAAATAGTACAAGAGATGTTATTTCAAAGAAGAAGAATAATGTCAACACTTGCCATACATAACAAGTCCAATTCCTGGTTCTCTTTCTCCTGTACTAAAGAAAACATGCAAAAAAATGTCACCTGGTCAAGGTGAGTTAGTCCAAGAGTGTTGAGTCTGTCTGATTTCCGCTGACTTGTCTACACGCTCATGTTCCATTACAATGGCCTCTAGGGAATCAGAATGTCTCCTGATTTCGTTGGACAGGTGCAACTTTTTCAATCAGCTCCTACTTGTCTCCAGTCTGACCATGCCAGAGAGGCCCAGCCATTAATTATCTTCTGTTGCATTTTTTAAAGGGCAGGGAACAAAAAGCTCTGTTGTTTCAACAACTGCCTTTTGGGTTTTGTGACTCTAGGCACCTCTGCTTGGCTTCTATCTCCAGCTTGGGGTTTGAGTCCAGTTGTGTTATTCTCATAACTTCTGCCTGGTGGTTTGGACCTTAGCTCTTTTAGTTAATTATGTGACTTTTGACTTTAACCAATCTGCAATGTTTCTAGATTGACAACTGGCTGCACTTTCTTTTTTTGTTTTGTTTGTTTGTTTTTTGATTTCCTGATATTTTTGTCCCCTCCTAGACTCAATTATGACGTTAATGTTGATTCATAGAATTTGGTAGTAATCTTTGCTTTGATCTATAGGGAAATTTTAAAAAACTGACTAAATGTTTGAGGTTTAATCTGTTCAGCTTTGCTGGCACAGAAACTTTCTACTTTTCAGGCCTGTGCCTACTTACCATGTAAAAACAAATCCATTTTTCTTTTGACATTCCAGGTATAAATGAACCATTACAATAACAGTGATATCTCTGCTAAAGTAATAGATTATATTGTAGTTTAAATTATCATTTAAGCCATAAATTATTAGTTATTAGTAGCCACATTTACAGGTAAAGGGATTTATTTATTTAGTTAGTTACTATTTTCATCTTTTTTTGTGTGTGAGCAAAGAATCAAGGTAGTGGGATTTTTTTGTTTTGTTTTAATATGAGTAGTTAGAAATACAGCTTCTAGAATAATCGTATGACTAATATATGCAATTGGTTTACCAAAACATTACCCACCATAGCTTATTATGTGTGCTCTATAATTTTCTTGCATAAGTAAATTATTGTTATTTCTTTTAAGTACAGCTGGTATTCACATTTTTCCCTCCATTTATAATTTAGAAATTTTGATCAACAGACAGGTAAATAGATAGTCTTTCTTGATGAGTTATAATTAAAGTGCCAAACACTTACTTATGTTAGGAAATAGATTGCTTTAAAATACACCTATGCATATGCCTCAAATGGATCGACATGACTTCAGTAGCTGAAAGTAATTATAATAGAAAATTGCAATTCTACCCTATGGTGGAGTACAAATACTTAAGCTCCAACACTTGTTCGAACCATACCACAGTTTGCAAAGATTTTCTGATTTTACAGAAATGTCAATTTATTCTCACCCTTAGATCCTAAATCTGAATCTTAGAATCTTAGGGATTGAGAATTAATTATACCTAGTTTTATTGATGAATATCAGGTTAAATCACATGAACTACTATTTTAATTGATAAATAATAATTATATATATTTATGGGGTACAATGTGATGGCATGATCTATGTAAAGAAAGATGCAATCAAGCTAATTAACATATCCATCATCTCACTGACTTACCATTTTTTTGTGTTGAGAACATTAAAAATCTATCTACTCTTTTAGCAATTTTGAAATATAAATTATTATTGACTGTGTTCATCATGCACTGCAATAATTCACTAAACCTTATTCTTCCAGTCTGACTGAAACTTTGTGAAAATGATGGGTAGGTAGCAATGCCTGAACTGTATGTGTGTTGTCAGACCTAAGGGCCTCTTCCCTTCTTGTCAAGAGTGCTAACTTTTTCTTCTTTCATACAACACTGAAATCACCATTTTTATAGGCTAAGAAGGTCAAATGTTGGCAGTTTCATCTGGTTTAATTACATAAAATCAGAGTATAATAAGAAATGTTAAACATAGCTATGTACTAAGCAATCTATTAGACACATTTTTATTATATTAGGCTTTTACAAAACCTTACAAGGTTGGTATCATTATTCCTATTTGTAGAGGAGAAAATGATGCAATTTGCCAAAGTTGACATGGTTATTAGGTTCTGGTTTAAACTTCTGCTCTTTTCACTGCACTATGCTGCTTTCTTAGATGATTTCAGAGATGATCTCTCCACTTCCCCCTCCCGAGTACATGAATTCTTTCTAAAACATATCTAAGATTTAGTCAAGCAGCCTATTGTTATACACACCAATGTTTAACTTGCTACCGAACACTCATTACCTTTAGATAAAACCCATTCCAACTTTGTATAGCTTTGTCATAAAACTTGTATTTCTATTGAATCAAAATATGCCTCCCTGTAATTTTTACTTCTTCTTGTTTCTATACTCTGGACAACCCAGAACAAGTGTAATTGCTCATACGTATAGCAGTCTTTCAAATACATGACAATAACTGTGATTTGCCACTCCACTTCAACATCCCTAATTCTTGAAAACATTCCTATGTCACAGAAATTGTTAATCATCCAATTATGGTCTATTATATAATAAAAAGCATGGCAAATTATGTCCCTTTACTAACTGTAGAATATGATTTCAGCTACCTGCTTTTCTGGGTGCAAACACAATGGGAAAACAATTAGTGAGAAAGATACTCATAGAAGCAAGGATTGGGCTTGTATACATTTATTTTCTTTTAATTCAGAGCAAATGCATAATGGAAAAGTAAGAGGATGAGTACCAAGCCCTGAGGCCATCTGCAGTGACAGGGTCCATTATTTGTCCCACTAACTTCCCCCTAAGATTCCCCTCATGAACAGAGGCCCCCGGGAGCCATGGAGGAACTCTTCCCCTAAACCTGAATGGAGAAGTAGATCCATGCAGTGCAAGGGGTGAACTGTGGTGGCACAGATTTCCTGCTGTGGGGAGCATAGTTGACTGATGGCCTCAATTCCAGATCCTCTGGATCCATTAGTGTGTTTACACTGGGGCTTCACCTCCCACAGTGAACTCTCAGCCAATGACTGACTAGAATGAGCATACCATTCCCAAGCCATTCCTGCTAGACACAGAATTTCTATGACTGGCCCTTTTGGTTTGAGAATTCCCCAAGTCCTTAAGCCTGGCCAAAACTTTCTTTGAACTACCTTGTAATCTGAGCCTCTTTCTACCCAATCCTTCTTCTTTCTCCCTTTCTTTCATAGATGTAAGACCTGCATCATAGTCTGAATGCTTTCTCCACCTTCTCCTGCTCCATCTCTATTATTCTTCTTATCTTTCCACCAAATAAATGTCTTGCATGTCTAGTCTCATCTTGGTGACTGCTTCTCAAAAGACCTGAACTAACATAGAAACCAAATCCACTGCAACATTCCCCACTGTCATCCCTGGCCAGATGTGGGCAACATCACAAAGCTTTTCAACAATGCTAGTACCCTGCCTCTCTCCACTAATGATAGGAACCAGAAGATCCTTCTTCAAAGAGAACCAAAACCCATTTTCTAATCTCTTCTTATCATAACTCTAAAAAATAAACACACAGTTCCACTTAATATCCTGCTAGCCTAAGGAAGCTGAGTGTGGGAGATGGAAATTACAATTAAATAGTTAAGATGGTTTTACATCTAACTTTTCAGCCCAGCTAGATTCTTTCACATCCACAGCTGTGTCAGCAATGCCCCTCCTATTCTATCATCCTCCTTGTAGGTCTTCAACAAATATTTTTTGAATAAATCCTTGTACTTCTTCCCATGTCACTAGTTAAGAGCTTCAAAATACTTGAGGTGGTATACAGATGACTGCTCCACTTCCTTCACTTTCTCACATGGGAGAATTCCACCAACAGAATCCAACATTTCGTCCAGGCTACTTTCTTCCAGTTTCTTCCCCCATTTTGCATTCTCTTCTAAGGTACACAACCTGCTTTTCCTGGTTCGTCCTTTTCAGCATGTAAAACACACAATGTATACAAGTAGAGTCATTGCTCAAATCCTGGTTATGGCTCTTATTTTGAAAACGTTGGCCAGTCTTTTACCCTGAGCCTCATGTCTTCATGGAAGTGATGTTATCTCCCTTAGCTGGTTGCTAAAGTATTAGATAAAATTACAGCTATAAATTATAAAAGGGCACTCAAATACAATAGCTATCGTCGTTTATTACCTTTCTCCTCCATTCAAACAGCTCTTAAATCATAAACCTTTCCTTAACAAACATTTTCTAATTTGACAAGATGGAGATCAGTTTCCTCTATTCTTTGTCCTCCACTCTGAACATGAATTTACTCTCATTCCATATAGGATTTATAAAAACAATACTACATTCCTACCTGGAAACATCCAAAACTGCTTTGCTATTCTCATTCTGTTTTCTATCTTAGGTAGCATTTTATTTCATATTTTACATTCTCCCATAGGGAAAATACCATAAATGAATAGCTATTTTGACACATCTAACCCAGTGATCTGCATAATTAAGCACATGATACATGCTTAAAATGATAATTGTGATAAGTTGTATTGAAGTAAAAAAATGTGTTGCCTCTCCCTGCCAGATCCTTCCCTATAGAGCATCTCCTGGTGGATTGTATTATACTTCTTACCCAAAGATATCAGGCTCGGCCATGTGACTTGATTTGCCCAATTATTTGTGAGTAGAAGTGACCACTCTACACACTCATAGGTCACTTCTGAACAGAAGCTTTAAGAGCCATTGTGTGGTTCACCATTTCTCTTTTCCTCTTTTGTCATAAGAAAGCCAGTGTTTCAAATAAGGGCTGCTCCTTCTGCTTAAATATCCAGTGGAGAGAACCCATGGCAGACATGTAGTATGAGAAATAACCCTTTGTTACAAAGAGATTTTGGACTTGCTTGTTCCTAAATCAAACCTAAGCCCACCTGGTATAGTTTGGATATGTGTCCCCTCCAAATCTCATGTTGAAATTTGATCCCCAATGTTGGAGGTGGGGCCAGGTAGGAGGTATTTGAGTCATCGGGGCAGATTCCTCATGAAAGGCTTGGTGATTTCCCTGTGGTGATGAGTGGACACTATTAGTTCCCATGGGACCTGATTGTTAAAAAGAGCCTGGAACCTCCTTCTCATTCTTTCTCCTCCACCTCTTGCCATGTGCCCTCTTCCAGCCACCTTCTCTTCACCATGATTGGAAGCTTCCTGAAGCCCTCATCAAAAGCAGAGGGTGGTGCCATGCTTCATGTACAGTCTGCAGAACCATGAGCCAAATAAAACTCTTTTCTCTATAAATTAGCCAGCTTTAGTTACTCCTTTATAGCAACAAAGACTAAGACACCACCTTAGCTGACTGATACAATCGTGATAGCACAATGTCTAGATGTACTGTTCAGTTTTAGTGTGTGTATCAGTTCACAGTCTTGGGTGTCAAAAGAGTGCAAGTCTTTATTTTCCCTATTTTAACTGGGCTTCTTTCTTCGAAGCTTAAACATTTGGAAACCAAATTTAGGATGGTTTATGGCTACTTATGATTTTCACTCTGATATGCACCCCTGTAATGGTAAGGAACCATGAGTCAGCGGCTGGCGTTAATATAGGAAGAAAAGGGAAATTTGAAAATAATAAGGGGAAAACAAACTAAAATCTCAAATCATTATTCAGCCATACTATGAAAGTATGGAGCAATATAAAGTGATAAAAGAATATAAAGTGTACTGAAATCAGATCAATGTGATATTTTATTTATCACAATTCTTCTTTCATCAAAACCCTAGGAATTCTTAGTTTACTACTAAAAACATACTGAAAAGAAATCTAAAAATACCTTTACTACATTGTGCTTGACTTTTTTAAAAAAATGTTTTCTTCTTGTTCATATCCTGAGGATATTCAAACATATTTGACTTTAATTTTTAAAAACTAAAATATACTTGTAATTTCCATTATTTTACAATTTTCTACAAGATTAAACTAGAATGAAACATATGGGTGGATAAAGTTTCATTTGTTGCCAAATATCTTCTCTGCATAACATCTGGATATTTAGAACATCTGCATAACTGACAATCTTTCAACTTTTCGTCTGGATATTTGGCAAATATGGAGAAAATGTTTCCTTTCTAAGTCTAATTCTTATTCTTACCCAATGCTATTCTAATAGCATATTTGTTAATATTCCTATCATCATATTATTTTATCAAATAAAATATGGATATTATTTTGGAGCAAAACAATAAATTGTTTAATTTATAGTGCACGCCTAAGCTCTGACAGTTAAAAAGGGAAATTTTTGGTGAATTCTTTCTACATAGCAATCAATCTATTTCAAGAGAGATTAACAATAGAATATATCAAAGCACTCACTCCACGTCCAATGGTCTCTATTGTGTATGTCTTTTATGTGAGATGAGAGAATAATATTCTTTGGCCAGATGCTGATATAGTCCTATGGCATCTGCATGGATGTCTGTTTGGCACTTAGGGTAAGGGGGGATATTTTATTATACTCTTGGGGTTATGGAACACGGAGACAAGCATCATAATCATCCTTTGCAAAAACTCCAAGGGGCTTAGTTACATGTTTTTCCCTTGTCAACATCTGTCAAGAACCACATGTCAATTACTACTCCATTTTTTCTCAGGTAATAAAGAAATAGAGAACTCCCAAAAGAACAGTTTTTATCTTCCCAACAATATGCCCCAGGCCTTTGCCTTTGGATCTAACTCTCATAAAATTTTGTCATTATCTGCTTACAAGGATCTTGGCAAGAAAGAGGCCCAAATGGAAGAAAAAGGAGTTACTTCTAGTACAGCAAACCGTACGTGAGTGCATGTTTTTGGATATCTAATACAAAGAAAGTCAGGGTATATTTAACCAAGCTATTTCACTTTCTCAAGAGCCATCCCTGTATTTTACTAATAAGGTCGCCCAATTGCTGATTTTTATTCAGTCTCATTCTTTTATGTTTGTACAGTTTTATCATATTTTATTTTTTATCTTATTTATTGACATGTACGCATGTATGTGAATGCCTTGCCTAGCGAAAATCCCTTAAAGCAGTGAACAATTAAATGCTGATGCTGCACTGTATAACCAAGATTATTATGCCTGAGGTGAGATCTATAGACACTGATGCTTCAAAATAGATCATGTGAGAGCCAAGATACATTTTGTATATGCCCTTTGCAATTTTGTTTTCTTCTAAGAGACAACCAACAAAAATGGACAGAGATCTTATTGTAGCCAAATCTTCTCATGGAATTGTTAATTCATCATACAATGTTAAATTATCATTTGTCCTAAATTGCAAATGTACCATTTTTATGGCTTTCAAATGCAAATCAATAATAAGGCTCTGTATTTCAGCCCAAACAGATTGGTGAGCATCTGAAATTAGGTGAGCATAGAAGCACAGAACCCATAAAGAGATGGAGGCACATTGCCACAGTTTTTCTGGAAAGAAAATGGTTGGAAAAACTTATTTACCAAATTTCACAGGTGGTCAGCCTAAGATGCCCTGAGGGTCTGTGTTGTGTTGTGAGTGTTCTGGCTTGCTTTTTCTCCCACCATGATTTAATAGGTTATGGTTTTCCTACTGTCATTTAATCAACATTTTTGAGACCCATTTTAAGCATAGTCCTAGGTGCTAAGAACAAATTGCAATACCAAGAAGACCCAGAACTTGCCTTCAAGTGTTTAGTTGGGTGACAGTGCCCAACACTCATACAAAGAACGCTATGTGATAGATTAAAGGAAGGCCACAAACTCATTGCTGCGCCTCCCACCAAACAGTGAAGTCTCTTTCCTCTTTAATCTGAGCTGGCCTCATGGCTCCTTTAACCAACAGAATGGAGACAAATGATGCTGAGGCAATGTTGGGCCTAGCCCTTAAGAGGACTGGGAGCCTCTGTTTTCTCCCTTTTGGAAGACAGCACCTATGCTATCCCGGACAAGCCCTTAAAAAGAGGCCATGTGGAGAAGTTCTGGAAGAGGAAAATCCATGGAGAAAGGGGCCACATGAAGGAGAATTGAGATACCACAGTTGATAGCACCAGGGCCCCAGGCATATGAGAGAGGTCTTCTTGGACCTTCAGCTAGAACAGAAGAACCAACCAGTGAATCTACAAAGCCTTGAGGGATAACAAATTATTTTTGTTTTAAGCCTCTGCACTTTGGGAGTATTTGTTACACAGCAAAAGTTAACCTATACAGCTTATAAGTAAACATATACACCAAAATTTGCAGAGATATAGGAACAGCAAATGTATATACACAAGGAATTCTGAATAGATGGGTAATCTGAAGTCACAGGAGGCAGTACAGTCTGATGGCTTTGGGAGTCAAACCTATGTTTGAATCTCTGCTCCACCACTTACTACCTCTATGATCTTTGACAAATCAGGACATTTCTTGGGATTCAATTTCTTACTCTATATAATGGAAATAATAATTCCTACTTCATAGAAGTGTAATAAAGGTAAGTAAATTGGATAATATATATAAAGCTGTTAGCACGGTTCATCATCCAGAATAAGAACTAAATGCTAGCTATTGTTTGTATAAAGTGATCATGAAAGGGCTTTCCAAAGAAGATGAATTTTGATTTGCATAAAAATTAATCCATAGATCTTAATTCTGTAGTAATGAGATAGATTGAGTTCAGTGGTCCCTGAATCTTCAGATACAATTCAGTTTTCTCTTGTTCCTAGTTAGATTATGAATTTGTATTCATTTGTATTAAGAAAGGCAATTAATGTCATTTTGCACAAAAGCGTCTGAGACAGAGGCTATGATGTTTCCAAACCCATATCGTTTCCTCCTGGGCATACAGTTAGGTGTAGTAAGGCCATGAGACTGCGTTCTGGCTAGTGGAATGTGGGCAAAAATGATAAGCAGCACTCCTAGGCCTGCACTATAAAAACTTCCCACCTCCAATATTCCATGCAATGTTCTCTCCCAGTTGGTTAAAACAGAAGTCCCTGCAGGTTGACCCATGGGATCTGCATGTGGAAGATGGTAGATCTACAGGTGGAAGCAACTTAGAAGAGAGCTGCCCAATCAGGAACCAATCTACTGGGCTGGGACATGAGCAGGAAATACTTTTGTGTTAAGCCACTCATATTTCAGCATTTAGGTATTATAGCAACTAGCATTGTCAAAATGGATGCAATTTTGATGGCATTCCCATGATAGCCCACAATCATTTATCTTATTATTTTTCTACCCCCACTATCCATCTTTCTTTTCCACAAAAGTAAACCTACTTACCATTTATCTTCTCTCCTTAAGAGCTGCAGACATTCTTCCCTAATGAGCTTCCTCTAACGAAATGGAAATAAAAACGTGCTCCTTGCCTTTTTCTTAGTTGCCATTTCCATTCATTTTCAAACATGTGACCTAACACTTAAAGCAGGGTCTCTGGATAGGTGATGTTTAAGTCTCGGTAAAATGGTGGATTATTTTTAAATGCTTAAAAATAAATGATAATTGATAACTATTCATAGCTAGCATTTGTTGACTACTTATGCACAAAGCACTGTGTATTTTATGTTGATTAAATTTTATAGTCCTCATAATAAAACTGTGCAGTAGGTATCATTATCATCTCCATCATACAGATGAGAAAACCAAGACCCACAGTGTTTGGCAATTGGCCAAAGTCACACTTTTCTGGTTCATGGAAGAGCCATAAGTCTGAAGCCAGAGCCTCTGCTTTTAATTATACCCTCCATGGCTTCTCAACATGTGGTCATGTGGTCACATATCATGTCCTTTTATGGTATACTGCATGAATGTGTGCATAAAATATACAGGCTATGGAAAAAGGAATATATTAAAATGCTTGTTCGTGAGATAGACCAAAAGTCACTGGTAGCATCCAATTGCATATTAAGCATTAGCCTATAGCCATTTATTGCAATTATTTTCCATGTTCTCTTTGACAGGAATTCTTGCCCATAGGGTCAGATGCCCTGCTCCCAAGAAGGAAAAGTAGCCGACCAATGCTGGTGATCAGTTTGTCCTTTTCAGTGTGACTGATTATCTTGATTCTGACTCCAGTGTTGACAGTATTGTATGCCTTTTCAGCTGGGAGCCCCCTTGCAATGTTAACTATTTTAGTCATGATTTCGCTTCTAATGTGGGGGAAAAAACACTCAGAAAACATCATCATCATGAAGGCTTGCATGCATCAAGCATTTATTATATGCCAAGCACTATGTTAATTGCTTTACATTTATTTTATTTAATACTCTCAACAACTCAATATAATTGGTATTATTTTATTCTCACTTAAAGAAACCACAGATCTGAGGTAAAGATACTAAGTAATTTACCAAGTTGGCACAACAGAGAAGTAACATAGCTGAGCTTTGAACCCAGGCGATCTGAATCCAGAGTCTGCCTTCCTACCCAATACAACAACTCAGACACAACCTCTGAACACCTGACCTGAAGATGACTCCTGGAGTGGTGGATGCCAACCTGGAAAACATTTTGCATTAAGCTCGAAGTGTGTCTTGGCCCCTACTGTTTGTAATTGGGCAGCACTCTTGAGTATAGTGCCAGTGAGAACCCCCAAATTTGATGGCAGGCAGTTAAAAGTGTGTAACGCTCAAATGAATGCACCTATATTTTAAGGGATATTAATTTATTGTAGCTTTTCTCAATAAACAAACACTTTAAGGACACTAAACTGCATTGAATATATATGAATTGATCTTTATACTCCCTCCTTACAAACACATACCAAGAAAACAACTTCCCCATAAGGATCACTTGGTAGCAAACTTCTTTTACCTGGGACAGAAGCACTCGGACATCTGAATATGGGCATGCCGTTCATGAACCGTTTTCTTATATATATTCTAAGAAGGGGCATTATATTGGGCTCAAAATGCCCCCAGATGGGGCTTGGAAGAAATGTGTCATATTCCTATATTCTTTAGACTTTTAAGGACCTAAAGAGCACATGTAACAAAAGCTGAAAAAGAAAAAAAGTATATACATATACACACAAACATACACATATGATTTATATAAGTCAATGTACATTTTTTCTTTCTAATAAAGACGTGGAACTTCATCTTTGGTCTATGTATTCAGCTCGAATCTATACTTTTTCTTTGTCTTAGTCTAGCTTTTAGAAGATCATGAATAACCAACTTCACTGTAATTTCTGGCATCCCAGGGCTTGTGTGTGACAAGTGATTGTTGGGAAATTACCATCATATCTAATTGGTCTGGCAAGATCAGTAATATAAACAAAGCACACAATTTGGAATATTGTTCATATCTGCATATTCACTTTCAAATATAGGTAATCATTCTAAATGCAATTTGGAGCCTATACCTCTTTATGGTTTGGTTTTGTTTTTGTTGCTATTCTCTCATTCAGTTGAGAAATCAATGTACAGTTGTTTTGCCTTAATGCAACAAATATGTTCTTGAAAAAACCAACTCAGTTCTACAAAATCATACACTAAAAATCATAGGGTTTATGGGCAAAATAGCATCAGGGTCAAGCCACTCAAAACATGCAATTGCCACTCAAAATATATAAAACTTTATAACTGATGTGCTAACAAAAACATTAATACCCCTAGTAAAAATATAGCACAGTTTAAAAAATGTTAGATAGCCCAGGCGCAATGGCTCACGCCTATAATCTCAGCACTTTGGGAGGCTGAGGTAGGAGAATTGCTTGAGGCCGGGAGTTCAAGACCAGCCTGGACAACATAGTGAGACCCTGTCTCTACAAAACACTTTAAAAAAATTATCTGGGTATGGTGGTGAGCACCGGTAAGCCCAGCTACTCAGGAGTATGAGCTAGAAGGATCACTCAAGCCCAGGAGTTTGAGGTTGCAGTGAGCTATGATTGTGCCATTGCACTCTAGCCTGGGTAACAGAGTGAGAACTTGTTTCAAAAAAAAAAAGTTAAATGACTAATAAATACAAAAATACTGCTGTATAAATAAGACTTTGCAAACAGCAACAAACCCTAAAACTAGCTTGCGGAAGGGAGTATGAAGACGGGTCTGAAGCTGCTGCATTATGGAGTTGAGGGAACAGTACACAAAGAGTAGGAAGAACCACACCAGGAGAGAGCAGGTTGCCAGAGCAAGCCAAGAGGAGGACTGTAGATGAATGGGCACAAGGCAATCCAGTCCGGATGTTTGGCTGGTTTAGTGCCCTTTGCATTGAGATGCTGTTACATTCAGATGTGGTACGAAACAGCAATATGCTGGGATCAATGTGAACTCCAAGATAACATCATTCTCTGGTGCCACTTGCATATGAACTGACTCACATTGCAGAAACACATATTATAGCAGAACAAACTGTAAGAGTAGAGTATGGCAATAATGATGATGATTCTTAAAGCTATTAATTATATATAAAAACAATTATTAAAACCTTTCAAATAGTTACCAGGGAAACTAGATCACAATTAATATGACTTTCAAGAGAGAATGCATTAGCTAGTAAACTTTGTAAAGTATGCTGTGTCAATTTTGGATCAACAAATGTTTATAGAAATTTAAATAATAACATGGGCATAGTTAGGGAGATCACAAAGAAAAAATTATTTAAAAAAATCATGTACCCTGAAATATCTTTCTTTTCCATCAATGATGATTAGTCCAACGTGATCGATCATTTATTTAGAATCATCAATGTGCAATGGAGCTGCTATTATTGTTCCTGCACTATTATGTCAAACTCTAGAAATCTGACTGCTAAAATTTTTATAATCTATTTTTATAATAAATGTTAATAAGATTTCATATTTATTCCCATATGCCAAGAGTTTCTATTTAGAATGGTAATATTTGGTTGTGACCTCAGCTCAATTTTGATTTAATTTTGTTAAAATCAGCTTAATATTGATTTTAACAGTTATATAACTTATTTGATTTACCTCTATCCTTTAATGAAGAAAATTATTAAGATGATTTCTTATGAATAATAAAACATAATTTTAAATGCTCTAAATTTGTGTTGTCTAATATGATAGCCACTAGCCACATGTTATTATTTAAATTCATTAAAATTAAATACGAGTAAAAATGCATCTTCTCAGTCACACCTGACATATTTCCAGGGCTCAACAGCCACATGTGACTAGTGGCTACAGTATTGGAGAGTGAAAATATAGAATATTTCCATCATCACAGAAATTTCAACAGTTAAGCAATAGTTCTATTGACTTATAGTTCTGCCAAATTTCTGAAAAAGTACAATGATTCATGCATTGGTCAATGCTGCCATTGGAAAATGGGAACATACTGGTACTTTTAGGAACTGACAATCCACATGCCTCCTTATTTCCTTTCTCTACAGTTGGAAGTAGAGGAAGATTCTTCTCTCTGGGTTTTGCTTTGGGTGCTAGGGAGAGAATGGGCCCACACAGGCACCCTTGGACACATGGGCCACTTCTGCAGACGCTGTCCACATCCTTGGCTCTTCTGACTTCAGTGTGCACCAGCCATCTTCCTATTGCCAGTGTCTCCATTTCGTTGCCCAAGGTCTTTATCGAAAACTGCTGGGAGGCGCTCTGCCTGTACACCTGGCAGTCTGAAAATGCTCAAGGATTAACACCCTGTAAAAGAAATCTTCTACCAATGAGGGATTGAAGTTGGTGTAAAAATACTCTAGTTTGCCTGTGCCTCAGGTGGGAAACCTCTGAGTCGTGTGTGTTTCGCTGCATTTTCCAGAGTATCCTGCAGTGGTAGCCGGCTTGACAATGTAGCCTCTATTGGCGATTTTGCCTTTCCCATATCGCTTTTCCACACCTCACTTATGTTTATTTGCACCTCCAAATAAACTCCTTGCATGCAAATCCTTGTCTCCGGAAGGGTCCCCTTTTGAGGAAACCTAAACTGAGACAAAATCCAAATTGAGGGGCGAGAGGGAAAATTAGAAAGGAAAGGGGCTTGCAAGAATAAAGCTAACTAACATTTGCAATAAATATCATGAGATGGGGAACTCCTGGAGAGCAAGGATTGTGCCTTCCCTTTCTATCCCTCATGTCTAGCACACACAAGACCCTCAGTGAGTATTAAATCTTTCAGTATTTCACACACGTTACTTCTTTGATATCTCAACAATCCTATTCGGTAGCTATTACAGCCATTCTTCAGCTGAGGAAATTAAAGATCAAATAGTTGAAATGAATTGCCCAAAGTCACACAGTCACACAGTCAGTGACAGTGTTCAGCCTGGAACAGGGCTTCAGACTCCAAGGGCTACGCTCGTCCCTGCAGCCAGTGCCTCAGCTATGCCTGTTCAGGTGAGCTTGGCAGCACCACGCTCTGTGCATCCACCTCTGCCTCACTGAACAGGGTGAAGAATGTTAGTTATTTCTGCTTCTGCAGAAATAAGTATGTGTTGTCAGCCTCATTTGCAGAGACCATGGCTCTTTAGGCTTGAGCCTAAAAAAATCATGACGGGGGCAGCAGTGAATTCTTTGGCTCCCCACCCACTCATCACTGGAGTCCCAACCTCTCTTACACCTGCTCTCTGAAGTCTCAAGAACCTATATTATTGTATGTGGCCCAGGCAGACTCTGGAACTATCAAGAACTTCTACACCTCAGGGGAGCCATTCCAAGTTCTGCTTGCTGCCCTCAATTCCAAACTTCTTGCTCTCTGAACCGTCTGCTTTGACTATTAGCTTATTCTTGATTGGGGCTGTATTTCAGGTCTGTGCCCTAAGGATGTGTTCTGTTTAAGAGGCATTATGAGGTTTTGATGAAGCTTGTTGGCTCTAGAGAGAGAATGCCTAAGTTAGAGTTTATTTTCATAGCTTTACTAGAAGGAGGCTATGAGACCTTGGGCAAATTATTTTAAATTCTCTGTTTTAGTTTCCTAATCTCTAAAATACAGATGATTAAAGTACCCACCCATTTAAAAAGTACCCATAGGTTGTTACAAGTATTAAGAGAAATAACCCATATAAAGCACCCAGCCCATTGTAACCACATAATTACTATCAGATACCATTATTGGCTACACATTCTGTATTGTCGCTCCTTTCCCACCTCTCGTAAGCCCAATTTGGACTCTAGGAAACTCAAACCCATCACTGATGAGGTGACCTGGGCCCCCATTTATCTAGAAATGGAATTTAGATTAATGCATTACCTCTTTCAGGATTAAGAGGGATTCTGGGACTTAAGGTTCCTCAACCAAAGGCATACATTTCTAACGCGCGAAGCCTAGGAAGAAAGCCCATTTGTGCGTGAGTGCTGCAAGATGGTAGAAACTGTTTGCCTCCATGTAAAAGACAAGCAGTTTATCTTCCCGTTATTCCCAAGGCTGTGCTGAATGCTCAGTGTAGGTTAAACACTGCATCCTGCACACAGAGGTGGCAGATACATTATGATAAACACATGTATGCACGTGTTTTTATAACCCAACTCTGCAGTTTATTCAAATAGAATAATTAAAAGCTGAGAGGACTTTTAAAACAAGTCATCTAATGAGCTCTTTTAGTACTCTTTATGTGGTTAACTCTAGGTATACTATTGATTTATTATTAACAACATTTTATTATTAGAGTGGAGATTGACTGTATAAGCCTATGAGATTACATTTCCTGAAGCAAAAATTTGGGTGCATCATCTGCTAATTTGTAAAGCATTTTAAATGCATGAGATAAATTCCACTTGGCTATACATTTAATAAAGCACCTAATGAAGAACATAAATATATACACCTTCCAAATCCCAAGGGAATATGAGCACGAAGGCAGAAAACCTGAAGTGATGCTGCCTTAATTTCTTTTTCCAGTCTCTTCCACAGCAAAAGCTCATTTTCCTGCTCGCAGACACTTTCAAACTGGAAGGATTTCGACGGACAATCTGCAACCATCTTTCCCGTATCCTGTTATAAACTACAGTTCTCGTGAAGACAAAGGATTTGGTCACACAATTGGAGTTGGCAGGAACATTTTTTTCAGCTTGTTATTATCAAACAAGATGGAGTCAGACTCACTGGACAGAAGAGTGTTGTGAGGAGAGAAGCCTTTCAGCCTGGTTGGTTTAGAAGCTTTTCACACACTGTCCTGAAGATGGCGCCACGTGCTCAGCTATGTTACAACCTGCATCATTTCGGGATTCCTCCTGAAACCACTCACTGCCTAATGGCTACACAGACTTACAGAAAGAGCTGTAGAAAACGCTATCTTGAAATGATATTAGTGTATTAAATATAAAGATGAAATGAAGTCACCCAAAGAATAATCTTATTTGATCATCTCTAAATTTTCAGTTAGGGGAAAGAATTACAGGAAAAAAAACCACAGTCAATGCTATTTTGAAGGAGATGAATGTCATGTTCTGAAAGCCAACGTCCATCTCTAATCTTGTCCGTTCTCCTTTGTTCCCTGTTTGTAGTCAGTGGCACCAACCATCCATCAAGTTGCTGGAGCCAAAAACTTGAATGACGTCCTTGATTCTTTTCTCTATTTTAACCTTCCGCACCAGCAACCCCACATCCGATCAATCACCCGGTCCCATCTATCCTAATCCTGAATGTCTCAAATTCGTCCATGCCTCTCCACTCCCGCTGCTGCCAGGAAAGTCCAAAAGCACCATCACCTCCTCCCTGCACTGCTGCCGGAGTGTGTTAATCATTCCCCCTCTATCACAGCTTGCTCCTCGTGCTCTTTCAAAAAGACAAACTTGTCTGTGGAGTGTCCCTATTTACGATCTTCTATGGCTCCCTAGTGCTTTCAGATAAAATCCAAACCCTTTGTAGCCTACAAGGCTGTTTATAATCCAGCTGCCCCGCATGTCTTCAGCTTCATCTTGCAACACTATTCCACTCATTTTTCTTTCTTTTTTTTTTTTTTTTACCTCAGTCATAAAATGCCTTTCCAGTGCCTAGAATGCTCACCTCAAGACTATTTATTCTTCCTGCTCCTGCTTGTGCCCCAGCATCAGCTGCAGTTTACTCCTCTTCCACAAGCCCAGCCACCGCACCTCCATCTAACTCGTGTTCATCCTGCAGATCTCAGCACAAACGTTATGTCCCCGTGGAGGGAGATCCCTAGAGGACATTAGCACCCACCACTCTATGATTCCACAGAGTATACTTTCCTTATGTTAATAGTCATCTCATTTTATCATAATTACTTATTTTTCCCCTGCTAGATTATAAACTCTTTGAAAGTGGGGACATTGTTCCTACACGACATTCTTACAATGATCTTCAAGGCCTATGTCATCTGTCCCATCCCCTTACCTTTCTGACTTTGTCACCTGCAACTCTCCCTTATTTCTTTGCTTCAGCCTCTTTGCTTGTCCCTCTAACTTGCTTCCTCTAGCCTTTGCACCTGCTATTTCTTCTACCCAGAATGTGCTTCCTCCGGATTTCTGCGTGGTTCTCTCCCTTACCTGCTTCAAATTTTTATTCCAATGCTGCACTCTCAGTGGAGTGTTGTCTGACCATCCAATCTATTCCGACCCCACTCATGGTCAGTGTTTCTATCCTATTCCTGCTTCACTGTTCTCCTTAGATCTTATCACTATCAAATATACTTTCGTGGTTTATTGTCTGTCTCCCTCTACCAGAACATAAGCTCCGTAAGGGCAGGGATTTTTGTCTCTTTGGTTTGGGCACAAGGTACCATGTTTCCCCAAAAATAAGACCTATCCTTAAAATAAGCTCTAGCAGGATTTCTAAGCATTTGCACAATATAAGCCCTACCCTGAAAATAAGACCTAGTGATGGGCGTGGCTACGCAACCTATCTGCACAACTCATGCATTTCATCGCGGAGCGGTAAAGAAGAGGAGCAGCCCTTCTCATCTGCCCCATGAGAGCTCTATTGCTCGACATGAGAGATTGGAGCCAATGGTTCTAAAGGAAATAGAGTCGCAAGAAATTCAAGATGGAATTCAGGGTTTGGAGATTTATGATGATGTTCCAGAAGAAAATGACTTAACTATATTTGAATAAATGTAGATTGTTGTACTGTACTTAAAAAAATAACACATCCCCTGAAAATAAGCCCTAGGGTGTCTTCTTGAGGAAAAATAAATATAAGACCCTGTCTTATTTTCGGGGAAACACGGTAGTACAGTAGAATTGTTCATCCTAGCCCTGCCTTAGTGATTTTGTAGACTTATTCTTTTCCTCTGTCTTGGTACTAAATCATTCTAATGTATGAGTGGGGAGAATTTTATCTTCACCTGGAATATCTTCCCTCTCTTGATGACTTTTGTTTCCTATTTCTAGAACAAGAATGTCTTTTGGGAGATAAAGGGGTGGAGAAATCAGAACTAAAAATAAATCTTCCCATGAAATTATAAAAACAGAAATGTTCTGAGGCCTTTTAAGTTTTAGTTGCTTCCAAATAATACATTTCCTGAAAACTAAGAGAACATTTGGTGTAAGGCCAGAGCTGCCAGTCTTGTTAAAAAAATGACTCCACCTGAACAGCTCCTAGAGTGAAGGTCCCTTATCTTTCAGTTACTTGATGAAACACTCAGACAAATTCTGATTCCCTCAAGTCACTGGGGCACCTTCCACGCAGAAACAAACATAGTTGTCTGGCTGTATGCCTGGCTTGATCATTTGGGTAGAAATGTGAGATTTCTAAAGCCAAACCGGCTGTGCGTTTAGACAGAGCCCAATTTCCTACCCAGGAAATGAAAAAGAAGAATCACGTTAAATGACTGCAGTATGAGTATGTGGCCATTTTGTAAAATTCTAACACCCTGCAATGATCAACAACTCCAGGGGAAAACAACGTTCAGTCTCACAATATGTAAGACTGATTCATGGCTAATGATTTATCATAGATGTTTGATTCAGCTTCCATTTTCGGAGTTATCAGATGAACAAACAGATGCTCACCACTTTTAATTTCAAGGGAATATCATATTGCACTGCAATTAAACACAGCTCTATGTGAATATGTGAAATATTGTTACAGGGAAAATTAAGGATGATCATTTATAGTGCAAAATAGAAGTAAAAGTAAATATCTTAATATATCAAAACTTGAATTTTTGGTAGAATATGAATATCCTAGTTAATTAAAGACAAAAGGAAAGGGAAAAAATGTAATGCTGTATTTGGGAGCATAGTACAATGTTTGAAAGACCTACTCATGCCATTTCTTCATTACATAATAATACAAGACTTACCAACAAAAAAGATGTCATGTGGGTATAATTTTAAAAAGGAGGCTGAAGAGGCTGCTATTTAGAGACATTCTGACAATGGCAGAATGGTGAGGATATGGGTGACAATTAGGCTCAACATTAGATAATGTTTGAGCAATAATTTAGTACATAGTTCAAAATAGACATAAGAGAAGAATTGGAATGTTCCCGACATAAAGAAAAGATAAATGTTTGAAGTGATCCCACTTACCCTTATTTTATCATTACACATTATATGCATGTATCAAAATAACACATGAACCTCAAAAATATGTACAAATATTATGTATCAATAAATAAGATAAAGTATGAGGAAAGGAACAACAAAAAAGCAGCCATCAATTGGATATTCTTGGAGTGAAGTTCAACAGATAAGAAAAGTCGACATGGTAATTTAATTAAAATAGGCATCCAGACCTGCAGAAATGGAGGAAAAAGAGAGAGAGATAGAAATAGAAAGGGAATAGAAAGGATGACTTCTAGAAGAATTCTCCATAACTTGGAGAGATCGGGATGAAAGGGCAGAGGTATGGTCAAGATTCAGGAGAAAGATGAAAAAGGTGGCCAAGGAATGAATGAAATTATATAAACTAAGCTATACAATTTTCTTCTTTGTTCCAAAGGATTGATCTCTGGAATTGGGTAAGGGGATTATATTTTTAAATATTCTTCATATTATGAGAAAGATTCAGACCAGGCAAAGTAGAACAGAGCTTCTAGAAAAGAGATGGTCCTTAAAATTCCAGTGGAGAGTCCATTCAACAGAAGCCTAAATGATAAAACTTTATAACTAATGACACAGAAATTTACAGTCATTTCTATGTGGTCTTGAAAGTGATTGCCCTATATCTTGACCAGAAAAAAATAGCATTAATGCATCCCAGACTTGGTTCAGAGACAAACTGACTGGAGGAAGTGGTAAATCCTCGAAAAAAATTCTGGTCCCATGCTGGAAAAAAGTTTTTCTTATATTGATATAATTTTTAAAAACATCCCAAGAAGGAACCTACAATAAAACTACCTGACCCACTTTCACTATAAGGAGTCCAAAAGTGTGAACAAATAGAAATTGACTTTCTCAAAATATTTTCCACTGAATGCTGTTCTTTGGTCAAAAATATTGGGAATTTCTGGATTAAATAAAAGTAAACAGGTTTTGTTACTGTCAGGAGAAGCAGTCTTCTGTGGTCCCTGAGTATCCCTGTACATCCTTGCTGCTATGTCAACATTGTAGGACCCTGATAACTCATTTCCTGGGACAGTTCTTGTAGTTGTGTTTGCAGTGAGCAACCTTCCAGTAGTCAATATTGAAGAAAGAGGTAAAGTCTTGCTCTAGAAGAAGAGCAGGCTTGCTAGAAAAAAATATTGAATTTCCCAAGCTCAAAGTTGAATTCTTCGGCTGCAGTACCAACCCATTGCACATGCAGCATCACTGAGTCCCATCTGCTGGTCCTCTTAAGTCTTGGGAGGAAGGGGGAACCAAAAAAAAGCACGATGCTCATGCTACTTGCAGTGCTGTAATAATGTTCTTTGTCTTTGACTGAGGAATCTCATGTCTTCCGCCAGCATCTATGACAAGGTGACAGGATATCTTGTTTGCTTGGAAGTGAGATAACATCCCTGACCCTGACAGTTACTACAGAATTTCTTAGGATCTTTACTCTCTTTAAGTCATTGTGACTCTCCAAGGTTTGGCATGGTATAAACAATTTCCCAAATGTATTTGATCATGCAAATTCATTCTCCTATATAACAATTAAAAGAACTAAGATTTTGCAATACATACCTTGGGAAACCCTATTCTAAGAACACTGGAGCAGGTTTGGATGGAACGTGTACAGGATTCAGAAAGACCTGCTTTCCTAAACACATCTATCTAGGGCCTACCTACTATGCCACCCACAATTCCCTCCATTGAATGATTTCTTTGGAAAATGCTTTATCTCCAGAAGGTCCCTGTTAAAATGCAAATATGTTACCTGGACATGTGGTACAGGAATATATTAATTCCTTAACATAGATTACAAAAGAGGAGATTCAGAGAGAGAAAGAAAGTTGGGCTCTGATAGAGCGCGGGAGGTGGGCTGTAGGTTAGGAAAGGTCCTGGGATTAAATTTGTGTCTGGGGAGAAAAGGCAAAATAGAAGCACTGCATAATGGGTCCTCTTTTTCCTTCCATTTCTTCCCCCCATATAGTACTCTGGGCCAGGATTTATGTTTAAAATGAATTGTAAAATGCTAATCATGCCCACCTTTTTTCTCTTTATTAATTTTCTGTTTGAACCAGAATGTAAATTTGTCATTCACACCAAGTGAGTAGGTAAAAATTTGAGTAGTAAGGATTTTTTTTTTTTTAAGGAGGCTTGAGTCAGCATCATTTTTGTGAGCAGGAGGAGGAAATGACAGGCTCTGTGGCAGATACTTTCAAAACAAACTTCATCCCCTTGAGACAAAACAGGATAGCAGGGTGTTGAACTTTAACCTTGTATTTTCTGACTCTGCCTAATGCTAGTCTTACTAGGCTAGTGTTTTTTTATGCACATTTGTTTTATTTGTTTTATTGGGTTTTGATTTGGGTTGTTTTTTTATTTTTTAACAGGAAACTGGAAGATTCACAGTACGTATGGCACAATAATTCTTTCAATTATGACAATTTCTGCTTGAAAACAATGCATATTTTAATGTTCTTACTTGAATCACAACTTTCAAGAAGCTGTTTATCACAGTTACTTAACTTGAACATGATTTTGCTAAGTTCTCATCACCATTTGGGAAAAGTTATTCAGAGAGAATACACGAAGAGTTTTTGTATTTGCTATCTTTAAAAAAAACTAGTTGTGTGTAGTCAGAATACAGAGCATTGTACTACAAGGAACTGAGATTTTCCATTAAAAAAGAAGTTGTTCTCTGAGATGTTTACAGTGTTCTACACACATCAGGCTTTATGTCAGAGCCAGACCACCACCATGTTATCCTGCGGTGGCGTTTCAAACATCACCATGCCAGATGGGCTATCACATGAAACATGTAAGATGTTTCAGAATAGCCAATTCAATTTCTTGGTGTTTTACAGCCACATCTAACATATGTTCTCTTTCAAAGGAAGTATTCCAGGATCAACCAGCTTTCAGTTTCTCTGTCATGTTCAGGGTTATTTGCCTCCGAAAAGTCAGCAGGAAAGCTTGACCCTGGGATAGATAGTGTGTGTGTCAAATGCTGGGCCATTTGATTCTGATGTATTCTAAATCATCAGGGTACAACAGCCAACCTTTAACATAAGCCTCTTTTGGATTTTTACGTGGCAAAAGTTCAAACTCAATGAGAAGTAAATATGACTACGTATAGGCTATCTGATTATCAAAAACAAACTTCACAAGCAGGCTATGGAAAATAAGACTTCCTGCAGGACATTTTCATCTCTGATTACACATGAGGTGTTCCTTTCGCTCCATATAATTCACATCACAATGTACTAGTCCTTCCAGGAATTTAACAGCATTTTCTGGAATGTCATATAAAAATATTCAAGATCATCAATGTATTGGCATTGAACCTAAGATAAGCCACCCACTAACAAATTATCACAAAAATATGAATACTTTTAATTTACCTTCCAAAGTCTCAAGATAATTTTCATTGAGAATCTTTCTTCTGCTGAAAGAGATGGAGGGAAATATTTTAGCAGTGGATAGAGATTTTTGCTGCTTTGTTCCATTTTTCTCTGAAGGACTATTTTTTTAAGATCCTTAATACAGCAGAACCAAATGCATTTTTAATCTACTCAGAATTAAGAGTTAGTAGTAAAAGCATTGGAGTTGCTCTTCCAATGCCACTAAAGCTGTAGTTCTATATCATAGTGTTCCTTAAGTTGAGGGCAGGCCAGCTCTTCTAAGAATCCCTTCATGCTCGTGCCCAAGGCTGCTGACATGCTCTGCGTCACTGCAAACACCTTGTTTAGCTCAAAAACTCCCTCACCAGATTCTATCTCCTCTCCTGTTTCAACTCGTCTTACCTGTCTCTGGGATGCCACCATTTTTATCCCAGAGCCTTCCTGGCTTTGATATGCTCCATGTCAGATGCTGTTGATGCCCCACCCACAGCCCCTCGGACCTTCCCATTATAGTGCACGCTAGACAGGCTTTCAGCTGCCAGCACCTGCATCTCATCGTGGAGACTGTTCTTCCCATGTGCATAGAAGCAGCCTTCAGCAATAACTGACAGAAATCGGTCTATACACACCCCAGCTCTCACACACAGGTAGGATAACTCTGAGGCATATGTTCTATAATGGCTCCAAGATTTCTTCAAAGTATGAAGCTCCTGTTACTCAGTAGTAATTGCCTGATAACACTTCCTTTATTAACTTTCTTCATTTTTCTTTATCACTTCTCCACTCCTTTGCCTATGTTTGGTGGGATAACTTCCCAAATAACTACTTGAATTTTTGTCTTAGGGTCTACTTTTAGGGAACACAAACCTTGATACTGCCACTGGATTTCCTTCTTTTCTTACGTGCTTTCAGCTTACATTCAATGACATTATATCCTATGTTTAAATTAGGCAGCCAGGTAACACCCCAGCTCTACATATCTTGGGGTGAGGCTGGTAATCATATGTTGTATTTGCACTCAGAAGGTATGATTTCATATGCAATATATTTATTTTACTGTATCTTTATCTTTCTAGATAAATTGATACTAAATGTGCAAATGACCCCCAAATCTGTATCTCCAGGCCAGAGCTCTCTCTTAGATGTTGAACATGTATATCAAATGGTCTATTTGTCACTTGGATATACCTAAGCCCTCAAACTTGGCATCAACAATCTGTAGACCAACAAATTTCCTATTAACCCTGCTCTACTCCCAGGGTTCCCTGCATCATTCACCCAATTGCTTAAGTCAGAAACCAGAAAAACCCTTGACTATTCTGATTCAACCCAATATCTAATGGGCATGCATCCAGCTACAAGTTACAGACAACTCAATTTACAGAAGCTTAAATGATATTGTTTTCTTTTTCTCACATCGTAGGTTCAAGGTAGGTGGCTGTGGTGTTGATTCAATAACCTAAAAATGTCCAGCAATATTTCCACAATTCACATGGTGTTCCCTAATGGGATAGAGCTAGAGCTGCTTCACTTTCCCATCCAAGGAAAACAAGAAAGTCGCAGCAGCAGCCATGTGAGTCTCTCTTACCAGGAAACAGCTTTCTCTGAGGAACCTTCCAGCAAACTTTTCTTTGTCATTCATTTGTCAGGACAGCCCAGAGGACTACCCCAGCTACAAGGGAGACTGAGAAAACAGAACGAGATTGTTATGACTGGATTATTCCATTGACTCCAGATGGGCACGTCAGCATCTCAAAAAAACAGGCTTCCTTTAGCAGAAAAAACGTGAAAACAAATATTGATTTAGTAATTTGCAGTATTGACAACACCGCCCCCTTCCAATCAAGTATCAAGTTGGGTCTCTTCTACCCCTTAAATATCCCTAAAGTGTATCTATTTCTTGACTGCTGCCCCCACTTCAGTGTAAACTACTACCATCTGTGCTCAGGACTACAGCAACAGACTTTTGTTAATTGTTTTCCTGCTTTAAGTCACAATTATTTCCCTCCAATCTCTTCTCTAACTTCATCCAGAGTGATCTTTTATGTAGGTAAATCTGAATTTGTTATTCACTGCCTTAAACCTGACTAACACCTGGCTATTCCTTACCTCTGCTCATCTTATCCCCAGCTCAGCGCAGCTTCACCAACCTCTCCACTTCCACCTGCCCAGTTTTAGCTTACTCCTACTCATCCTCAGGACATTCACCACTCCTTCCCTCATGTCCTTCATCTCTAGGCTAAGATGGGTGCTCTTTTATGTGTTCTCAAATAGTATATTTGAATTGTATAAATTATATTATATAATACAATATTGTATTATCATTATCTCAGTATATGGTTGTCACCACCACCAGAAAGAGTTTCTTTAAAAGTAAAGCGTTCGTTTCATTCACATTAGTATCTTCATCACCAAGCACAGTACCTGACACTGAGTTCAATTAGTACTTATTGAATAAATAGTGATTACTTTTAAAAGACTAATTGATCAATTTATTATGTCAATTGGAAAAGTGGGATAGTAATTATTTCTCTGGACACCTGTGATAAAAGAAACAAGAAACAATATAACAAAGTTATTGAGAGTATGTCACTGTAGCCCTTCTACAGTCTCACTCCACAAGGTCAGCTGGGTGACCTTCAGCTCCTTAAGTTAATCTCTGTGCAAATTTCCCCACATGTATAACTGGATAATGATAATACTTAACTCAAAAGGTTATAAGGATTAAAAGAGTTAATGCCTACAATTCTAAGTTAATGCATAGATTAATACCTGACATATGGGGAATGTTATAAAAGTTTTTTAAATAAGTAAATAAGTCAGTCATGATTCTTGTCCCTACAGAACTTATAGTCTAGGTCAGTGCTATCAAATAGAAATAGAAGTTAAGCCACATACATCATTAAAATTTTCTAGCAGCTACAGTAAAAAGTGACTGAATTATAAGTAAAAATAATTTTAATAATTTAAGCTGATATATCAAAATATTATTTCAATATATACTTGACTTAAAAAAGTATTGAGATATTTTAGATTATTTTGTACTAAGCCTTCAAAATTCAGAGTGTATTTTATACTTGCAGCACATCTCAATTCAGATACTTAATTTCCATCTGTATTTGGATTTCATAAACTTACAGTTGAAAAAGTAGATCCGCATATGCATTGTTCCAAACATACTTTAAAATTTTTCAATAATTAATTCAGACATCAATTTTAACTTACAATTTGTTACAATTAAATAAAATTAAGAATTCAGTTCCTCAGTCACAAAAGTAACAGTTAGTGTTTAAGAGCCACGTATTCCTGGACAGTACGGGAATAGAGGGATGTGGTTAGCAAGCAGACGATTAGAGTGTGTAATTGAGTCCTGTGTTAGGGCAAGGACAGAGTGTTCTGGGAGCACACACTTGGGGTACCGGTGCAGCTTGGCAGAGGGAATTTATCAAGGAAATTTTTCTGGAGAAAATGCTGTTTATCTTGAGACCTCAAGGATAAACAGGGGCTAGCGGGGTGATGAGGAAGAAAGAGCATCTATCAGAAGGATTTGTGTTGGAGATGAGGAAAAATGTAGCATTTCCACAGACCTGAACAAATTTCAGAGTGACTGAAGCAGAGTGTGTATGTGTATATAGGGAGTGGGTTGTTCACTATAGGGGCAAAGGTGGAAAAGGGAGCAGCCGAGAAGTAAGGCAGGGAGGAAATCACGAACGGTTTCATAAGACATGTGAAAGAGGTCAGACTATCCTGAAGGCAATGAGAAGCCACTGAAGGATTTAAACAGGGTGGGTACATGGTCATAATGTGTTTATTAAACATCATTCTGGCTACAGTATGAAAAGAGTTTAGAAGATAAAAACCAGTATCTGGCATCGCACACCCATTAGGATGGCTACTATCAAACAAACAAACAAACAAAAAAAAACCCAGAAAATAACAAGAGTAGAGTTGGTGAGGCTGTGGAGAAATTGGAATCCTTGTGCATTGTTGGTGGTAATGTAAAATGGTACAGCCACTATGAAAAGCAGTATGGCAGTTCCTCAAAAAAATTAAAAATAGAATTACCATGTAATCCAGCAATTCCACTTCTGGGTATATACCTAAAAGAATTGAAAGCAGATCCCAAGGGGATATTTGTGCAACCATGTTCATAGCAGCCTTGTTTACAATAGCTTAAATGTGGAAGCTACCCAAGTATCCATAGACAGATGAATGGATAAGCAAAATATGGTACATACATACAATGCAATGCTATTCAGCCTTAAAAAGGAAAGAAATTCTAACATATGCTAAGTGAATTAAGCCAACCACAAAAAGACAAATACTGTTTGATTTCATTCATATGAAGTCCCTAGAGTAGTCAAATTCATAGAGATGAAAGTAGTGGTGGTTGCCAGGGGCTAGGGGGAGGGGAAATGGAGAATTATTGCATAGAGTTTCAGTTTTATAAGATGGGTGATAGTTGCACAACAATATTAATGCATTTAATGTCAGTGAACTGTACATTTTAAAATGGTTAAGATGTTAAATTTTATGTTACGTGTATTTTAACAAAATATTTAAAACTCAGAAATGATGGCTGGGCATCAAGTTAAAAGAGGTTATTGCTGTGATACAGGCAAAAGATCAAGACAGGAACTGAAATGAGGTAAGAGAAACATGGATGGAGAGAAACAGGTTGACTTCAGGGATAGTAGGGGTAGAATTAATGAGACTTTATCGGTGAATGATTTTAGCCTCAGGTGAGGAAAAGTCAGGAGTTAAGCTATTTGCAGATTTCTAGTGTGAGCAACCAGGGTGAACAGTGATGGCATTCATTGAGATAGGGAACAAAGAGGAGACACGGACTTGGCTGGGGTTAGGGGAGGAGGAAATAGAGTTCACCTTCAGACACATTGATTTTAACGTGCTTGCAGGGAATCCAAGGAGGATTGTCTAGCAAGGAGTGGAGAATATGAGTTATAATTTCTGGGCAGATCTTGGAGCCACTCTCCTGTGGAGGGAAATTAAAGGTATAGGAGTGGGTGATCAACAAGGACATTTGTCATTTGCCAGTATATCTGGCCCCAAGGATTGACTATGAGACCCAAGACTAAGCCAAGCAGAAGCTCACATACATGTGGCCATGGTGATTGGGGTGTGAGAGGTGGCAGCCTAAGCTAGTACACTAAATGTGAATCTAAGGATACTTACTGGAGTTATTATTCAAAGCAATGACTGCCTGACTGCGTACCTAACACAGAGATTATTTAAGAAGAAAACAGAAGAAAGCCTAGGAGAGAGTCCTGAAGAAAACTAAGATTTAAGGGATGAGCAAAAGAGCAACCTGCACAGTTGCTTATAAAGAGTGGTCTAAGAAGCAGAAGGAAAGCTGAAATCATATGGTGTCACACGAGGCAAGAGACAAGATATTGCAATTGCATTTTCTACTTATGTTTTAAATTGAGATATAATTAACATACCATAAAATTCACCATTTTAAAGTGTGCAATTCAGTGGTTTTTAATATATTCACAAAGTTGTGCAAGAATCACCATTATCTCATTTCAGAATATTTTCATTACCCTGAAAAGAAACCGTTTACCATTAGGTGTTTACTCTTTCTCCGCCCTTTCCAGCGGAGATCTATCTCTGTGATTTTAAGTACTCTTGGTACCTCATTTAAGTGGAATCATACAGCATTTGTCTTTTGGAGTTTGGCTTATTTCACTTAGCATAGTGTCTCTAAGGTTTATCCTTGTTGTTAACATCTGTCAGTACTTCATTACTTTTTATGACAGGATAATATTCCATGGTATGGATACCATATTTATTTATCCATTCTTCAGTTCATAGACATTTGGCTTGTCTCCATTTTGTGGCTATTATGAATAATGTTGCTATGAATATTTGTGTACAAGTTTTTATGTGAACCTATGTTTTCAATTTTCTTGGGGATATACTTAGGAGTTGAATTGCTGGGTCATATGGTAAATCTAATTTTTTGAGAAACTGCCAGATTGTTTCTACAGTAGCACTAGTTTATATTCCCACCAGCAATTTGTGAAGGGTCTCTCACTTTTTAAAATAATTTTATAAATGAATATTTTATCTCATTTTATTCTGCTTGTCTAATTTCATTTAACCAAACACATTTCTTCCTTGACTTCCTTATTCCACATTTGTTAAAGTTATCTTCTAACTATCCAAACAATAGATTTTCTTCACAGTACAAATTATTTATGGCTTTCCTATTCCACACTGTAGAGAATTTATTCAAACTATGCAGAGCATTAGTTCTCTCATATCTCATGTCATTTGTCAAGCTATTTATAACCACCAAGAAAAAACAAACAAAATTTAGTTAAGTATGGATAAGAGCAATGACTTTGTGTACCTTTCCTTCCTCTTTAACTAAGTTTATTTAATCCAATTTTATAATTTTGGAGGAAAATTCTGCATAATAATCTTGGTCATAGGTGATGCAAAGTGAAACAAATTGCCTTTTATTTTGGAAGAGATATCTGTTTGCTCCATTTCATTGGATCCCCAGAACTTCCACTGAGATGACAGGACCATAAATTTTTCTTGGGTTTACTTCCCATCCTCTGGCAATCATGGACCTTTATGATGCGTCTAAGGTGTCAGCCACTTCTACATCTGTATCTATCAGTGTAATGTCATTGATGTAGTAGATAAGCATGATGTCCTGTGGAACGGTGACATGACCAAAGCTCCTGAAAATTAAATTATTACATAGAGTGGAAGAGTTAGTATAGTTGAAACAGAATGTGTCAAAGCAAGCTGCTTCTGGTGCTCCCTGTTTATTGGGATAAAAAGAAATTTGTTACAATAGCTGAATACCAGGTGTCAGGATTGTGTTGATTCACTCAACTAAAAGAGATTATGTGGAATAGCACCTGCATTTAAAATCACCACACTTGATTAAGTTTACAGTAATCTACTGTCATTCTCCAGAACCCATCTGTCATCTGCAAAATGTAGGGAAAAGTGTTCTTTAATGGACATATTACAGCAACCACTACCTATATTTGTTAGCATATGAGTTCAGTTGTTGGAAAGAAATCCAAAATGATACAGGCATATATAGAATAAAAATTTATTTCTCATGCAAATGAAAGTCCTCGGATAAGCAGACTAGAGCTAATATGGTGGTGCTATCAATGACCCAATTCCTTCTGTCTTATTGCCACACTGTCCCTATGGTGGTGCCTTAGCCTTCACTTTAGCCATAATAAAGGTGGGGAAAGAGGTAGACACATCACGTCATTTAAAATGATGAGATCCAGCAACTGCTCTCATCAACTATCATTCACATCCCACTGGCCAAAACTTAGTCACATGGGCATACACAGTTGCAATGTGGCAGGAAAATTTAGTCTTTCTTCTGAATGGCTATTATCCTAGCTAAAAATTGGAGATATTATTTCTATGAGAAAAAAGGGGAGTAAAGCTGTTGGGGGACAAGTAGTGGCTGCCGCCATATCTCCTCACACCTTTCAAAGCTTTGATACTGGACTGATCTCTGCAATTCCCCAGTGTGAAGTTTTACTTTTGGTAAGAACAGGAAGCTCAATATTTGGCCTTTTGTTGCATTGCAGCCCTCATTTTTGGGGTCAGCTATAGTCATAGGTTGGAGGCAATGAGAAGGGGAAGTAGTGGGATATGAACAGCATTCACATCCTCCAGCCTGTTGAATACTTCAGACTAACATTCAGTCATCTTGAGATACAGGAAATGTGGGAACAATCACAGTATGGATTTTCAGACCCACAGGTGCCACTGTGACAGAATTAGGCCCCCAAATCCAATTGTCACCTAATCTTCATGTATCCCACATGCCTCCAGATAGATCACAAAGGCATTCAGCATAGTGTTACTTCACAGTCAGGAGCCAGTACTCCCTGAAAGACCTGGCTATTTCCCTTTTCCCTACACAGTGACCCTTGTAAATGACCAAAGGTACTTATGGAAAAGGCTGGGATGTAGTGGCGATGATATAACAAGGTCCTTCTTCAGGTTTACCTGGCTTCTTTTATTGTCAAGGTTTGGTGATAAACTCAAGTCTGGGAACTGGGTGAGCAGCCATCATGACATCATGGTAATTTACACCAGGCCTCAATAAGGTTTTAGCATTCGAGTATTTTTATTGCCGTTATTCAGACCTAATTCAATTATAGGGATCCAATGAAAGGTCAAGACACTGCCACAGGTTTTCCTGTGTTAAATCCCTCCAATCATCGCTCCATTTCTGCTGTGCTTCATGGTAAAAATTCTACCTTCCCTCTGATTCTTATGTGTGCTCCCTGGCCTGTTATCTTAGAAACATATTATTACAATTACTATCAGGGTTCACCATTCAATAGTAGCATTGTCTACCTTCCTTTCCAGTCTGAAGGGGATTTCTTTTTCTTTTTTTTTTTTAAAGACAGGGTCTTGCTTTGTTGCCCAGGCTGGAGTGCAATGGCCTGATCATAGCTCACTGTAACCTTGAACTCTTGGGCTCAAGTAATCCTCCTGCCTTGGCCTCCCAAGTAGCTGGGACTATAGGCACGCACCACCATGCCCAGCTATTTTTTTTCTTTTTGGTAGAGACAAGTTCTCACAAGGTCTTGAGGTCTCACTATGTTGCTAGACTGGTCTCAAATTCCCAGCCTCCAGGGATCCTCCCAACTCCCAAAATGCTGGGATTCCAGGCCTAAGCCACTACACCTGCCAAGCCTGAAGGAGATATTTTTAAAGCAATGCCTGAGAGTTAGGCATAGTTAGGAGGTAGGTGATAAGTTTGCACATAAAGAATTCACATTTACCTTTTCTGCTTAAAACTTTGGACTGCTTTTTCTATATCACATCAAGAAATTTTTGGTATTTCAGCTTCACTCCATGTAGGCTTTGAATGTACATTTTAATCAACCTTCTGAGCAAACAATGAGAACTACACCCAGAGGTTTCAGCAGCACTTTGAATCCAGAATTCCTAATAATTACAATTGTATTCATAAATTCAGCCTGATGTACAGTAATATTCTATGCTCCCTAGGCTAGCATCTTCAAAATCTATTCCCACACATTTGCCCCACATTTATGGCAGTATAAATGAACAAAACCTTGCAATTACTTATTAGCCTTCTCCTGGGTATAAAATAATTCTTCTTTTACCTGATCTCTTTTAGGATATAACACTAGTCATAGGCTGGAGCCAATGAGGAAGGGAAGGAGTGGAATACAAAGAGAATTTACATCCTCTTACAAGTTGAGAGCTTCAGACAAACCTTCAAGCCAACCTAGACCAGCTTCATTAGCTATGGCAGGAGGGAGTGCTTATGTTGGAAAAAGAAACTTTCGGTGGAATTGAAGTACTCAGAGTAGCTGCAGCCTTCTAAATCCTCCCAAAGGTTGTCATTACAATTCTCAGATTGGAAGGCGGATGTGGTGGGGCATTGAGAATCACTAGTGGGTCTCAATCTTTAGAGTGCATCAGAATCACCTGGAGGGAATTTTTGGAACCATATATTGCTAGACCCCTCTCCTAAAGTTTCTGTTTCTGTAGTTCTGAGATGACGCCCAAGAATATCCTTCTCCAACAAGTTCCTGGTTGTTACTGGTCTGCTGATCCCGGGGCCATAATTTGAATACTACTGAACTACATTGTAATTCAACAACCTATGTTTGATATAATAACTGGCTATATCAGGTCCATAGGTAAAGTCACTAGAGTTTCTTTTAGGGAAATCATAGAAATTCCATAGTATTATTTCCCCTTTTTACTGTGTCTTGAGTAAGTCATGCACTTCCTTGAAGTAACTCAGTATAGGTGAAAGCAGACAACCCACCTCCACATTCCTTATATTCCTTGTATTCCCATAATGGTCCACTGAAGCAGCCACTTGGTGCACCACTTCATTCCAGGTGACCACAGGTGATAAGTTAGTCAACTAATTCATCCTGGGTGCCATGGATTATTATCAACTCCTTTAATACCTTCAAACTCAATCATAATTGTTTAATCAACCAATCATATATCCCCATTTTCTTACTGTTCTGTTGCCCAGAAACACTTCTGGTACCAATTACTAAACAAGGAAGAGTTTAACTGCAGACAATATAGTCATCTCTTGCTGGAATCTGTACAAATTGATTTTCACGACGGGTATAGATAATTCACAGAAATGTGTTAGGAGGCTTGAGGAAACAGACTCTAGCCTAAAGTTCCAGGAATGATATCACAAAACTAGGCTGTTAAGAAAGCTTCTACCTTTGCTGGAAAGAAGCTGACAAATCAGAAAGCCAATTCCACACTTGTTGCCTTCAGTACCTTGTACCAGAATTTGTGCTAGCCAAATATATCTCCTGTTCTCTGCCTCCCCCCCCCCCCGCCGCCATGTAACTTGGTTCTGAATAAAAGCCTAATGCATCTGATTAGCAGAACATATATCATATCTAGGGAGCATAGAAAACATTTTTCATTTATGTTTTTGTTTTAGCTTTCCAGCCTTTTTACTCTAGAAAAAGCATGCAAGAAAGGAGTTAGATTGGGTATTGAGTGCTCCTGCATTTGTTTCAAGTTGGGTAGGTGCACATTCGCTTGTGAGTGAACCTTATTAAAGTCTATCTCTCCCACTAGATAGAAAGCTTCAGGAAAGCACAACCTTGTCTGTTTCCATTAAGCCCTGTGCCTCTAGCACCTTGTAGCACAGTGCCTGACACATAGTGGCACTCAATGTAGATTTGCTGAGTAAGTTTACTACCCAGTGAATCAGCAGTTTCTGAAAGGAGGGGAATGAGGAGACAAGCACTCAAAAATAAATAAATAAATAAATAAATAAAACCTGAGGCAGTTTTAAAGTCTTTGCCCATCCCTGGCTCTCTACATAGCTTCTATACTCCAGAATTGGGGACAAACATGAAAGTCTAGGATTTTTTTTCTCCTAAGAGACTACTCAATCTTGTCCATGTGAAGCCCTAAGAAGTGAATTCAAAGGGAAGAAAAAGTATATTTGACTTAGAGAGCTGCTTTAAATTATATCTTTTCTCTTGACTTTTGATTTAATTCCTTGAAAAAAGTTCTACACATCTAATAAAATAAATTAAAAGAACACAAAATGCATGACTTTTTTACTTTTGCCATCAAAGCATTTAAAAGGTTCAGTAAGTGATGGCTAAATAATGATGTGAGTATCTGGCTTCCCAGCTTCTCATCCTATGCTAGGAAAGCGGGGTGGCCTATTCCCTCTGAGATGGCACTTGGCATTGACATTCCTCCACTGATGCTTTTGTGGTCCTTTTTCTTTCAGAACTAGCTTGTCTGCCTAGGGAGTAGATAAGCCAATGAGTGTGAGTTATGGGAGAGTCTTGGAATATCACACCATTTCACAAAGGAGCAAAGATCTCAAAGGAGGAAAATAGAACGAGGTATTTATTGATAATTTGGGAAGTTATTTTTAAACATCTAGTCCAAATACAAGTAAATCCTCTGTTATAACATCATTGTCTGCAAAATGCCTAAAGCTTAGGCACATTTGTGCACTTTTAACTATTTATTTGTTTATTATTAGAGCCTAACCTCATAATCAGATTGTTCCATTTGGGCCCCAAAAGTGGCTTGTCACTGAGAGAAAGTAATTTCCCATGGCAGGTGCTCCCAGCAGGTGGCTGCTCACGGTACCTGTATCCGAAAGGTAGATTTAGTCAGAGATTTTATTTTAATAAGAAATCCGTATTGCAGTCGAGCCACCACTGGGTGATGTGCCAAAATTCATGTCTGCAGCATGATTTATTATGTGAAAATACCACAGAACTAATCAGTGGAGTTACTAATTAATACAAATCTGCATTTTTTGCATAAGCAATTAGTGCAAAGAGAGAGCAGTGAAAGAGGAAGTTTGACTCCTTTAATCTCAGTGCCTATTCAAGCAGAAAGACCCACCAGGGCCAAACTCAGAGATCTACATTTGGAATTTTCCCCCTTTGATTAGTTAAAGACATAAAAGGTCAAATTATCAATATTTAATTTGAGTGAAATGCATTTGTTAAAAAGAAAAGAAAACATTTTATTTAAAGAAAGTGAGACCCTAGGAGTGAATTCTTGAATCAAAAATAATTATATTTTCCATTACAGTGAAGTCTAGATAATACTTGATAAGGATTTTGTTTGCTATTAATGATGATGTTTTCAGAATTATATCAATAAGTGTGTATGTTTGCCTGTTTGTACACTTAGAAATAGTGTATATTTTTAACATATTTAAATTACCAAAAGTGCTTTCTTTTCCCAGAGTCATATCTCTACTCGATTTTTTCCAGTATATTTTCGATAAGTTATATGTACTAATATGCAATATTTTAAATCTCCTATGTTTAGATAATAGTGTGGCTCACCAAATCTGAGCAAATAATGCCATTTAATGTCTGTTGGTTTATTTTTCCATTAATTTAATAGAAGTTGTTTACCCTATAAACTAACTGAAGAGTTGATAAAATAAATGATGGTGATAGAGATTTATATTTTCAATAAAATTTATGCTTCATAAAACAAAAGCAAAATCAAAAATATTTTAGAGATATTTTATTATTTCTGTGGACGGCAAATAAGAGATTCATTTTGGTTTCGAAGCTCTATGGCAAATAAGTGTAAATATTAGAATAATTACTATATTTTTTAAAATTATTATCTGATTTCTGTCTTTGTTTCAGATGAGCCAGCTCAAATTATACTTTAAGTCCTTCCTCCACCCCTAAACTTAGATGTCTAGTTTGCCAGGAAACTTATTTTGAAAAGGTGGGCTAATTAGATGCAGACTTATAGGGCTCTCTGACTAAAAGTTCAGGCACAGGTGGCCAATGGTTTTTTGAAAGAAAGAGAACAGGAATAAAAGAAAGGAATGAAGGGAAAAGGGAAGGCAGAAAGGCAAAGAAGGTAAAGCGAGGGAGTGAGGGAGTGAGTGAGGGAGGAAAAACAGGCTGGCAGGCAGGAAGGCAAGAGAGCAGGAAGGCAGGCAGGAAGGGGAATTTTGCTTAATCTTAATAGGACGAATTTCAGGGCCAGCGAAGTGGGAATTGTCCACGGTGCTGATACGATGAGGAAGCCATTTCTTCCACAAGCGACCTGAGGCTCTTAAACGTGGCTTGCCTGCGTTCTTCCCGTGCCTTTAGAAACTTGCCCGGGTCTCCTCCCCTAACCCACCGCAGCAGCCATTGTTCAGGGGACGCTCAGGCGCCGTCGGTGTGTCTTGGCTCTCCACTACCAAAGCCATACCCAGCTACTAGGGATTTTTATTTGCTTGTTTCTTTCTGTTAAGGCAGAGGTCGTTGGTAAATACCGCGTGCTTGTCAGTTCCCTAGCCCTACGGTCCCCTTTGGACCGCAAGCTGTTCTTCAAACCCAGCGAAACAGGTGTGCGCCCTCTGTTCATGCTCCTCACTCAACAAACAGCAGGTGCGCCCGTGAACATACACTCACTCATGCACACTCTCACCCCTGCACACGCTTACACACACGTACACACCCACACTTACACTCATGTTCACATACACATACGTTTTACACACAATCTCACACACGCTCATACACTCACACAGTTTCACATGCACTTGCACACTCAAGCACAATCACACACTAACGCACATTTGCACACACAGCCTATCAGACACACCAGGCCTTGAGCAAGTATTCATGACCCTTGTCTGCCAAGATACTCAGACTGCGCTCATTTTACGTTGTTGATTCTGCGTTTGGATGGCTTAAGGAAAGCCCCTCCGTCCTGACAGGGAATCAGAGACGAAGTCCCTCCGAGGACTGTGGGCGCCAGGAGGGGAGCCACCAAGGCCCAGCAGGACCAGGAGGACGTAAATAATAAATAAAAGGGCCCCGGCAGGCCGAGCTGGGGAAGTGCGACACTAAATCACTCCCCAAATCACAGCCGTGTCCTGCTTCATCCAATAGCTCTAAGCGATTTGTGGGGCTGGGGGTTGAAATCAATTTTTTTTCTGTTCTCGCAGGTGCAATATGAATCAATTATCTTAATTAAGATTATGGCGCAAGCCCTGGAGATTTGGGGAAGACGGGTTTTGCGCTCGGGGCAACGGCGAGGCATTTTAATAGCGTCTCTCTTGCTCCTGGCTCTCCCCGCCGCCTGCCTGTAGAGCCGGGGCAACGCCAGCCTCTGGCCGGGACCCGGGAGTCCAACCGCCTCCCTGGAGCCTCGCATCGGCCCCCACTCCCCGAGCCTCTCAAGGGCCTCGGAGCTAACAGACCGAAAGGGGACCTACGGCTCTCAGCCCTCCGCTGCTGCAACTCCAACGCCCATGGTCTCGCAGGCCCCCAGCACCACCCCCAGCCCCTGGAACGCGCCCAGGCCCAGACACCCCCCTCCTGGGCAGGGCAGGGAGAGGACGCGGGAGCCCCTGGAGGTCGGCGGGGCCACCCTGGCCACACTTGATCCTTTCATTGAACGCAAACCTCCCTTTGCAAGAGCGAGCATCTGTTTCCCTGAGAAACAGGTCACCGCCAGGGACGCCGGCTCGGCCCCAGCTCTTTATCTCTGCCCTGTGAATGCGTCGCCACCCCCCACCCACTCCCGCCCCCTTCGCCGCCAGCCACACGCGTCCCACCCCCTACGTCCGGGCCACACGCCTCTATCGCCTTCCCCACCCCCAGTCCTCCCCAAGCTTCCCTCCCTTCTCCTCGGCGGGGTCCAGGCCACACTCCCCTCTCCCCACCCCGGGCCACACGCCTCCTCCCGCCCCCCTTCCCGCGGGCGCTCCGGCTGCCGCCGTAACGGCCCGGACGCCCGGCCAGCGCCGCGCGCTCAGAACAGGGACCCGGGAGGCGGCAGATTTGGGGCATTGCTCGAGGGCAGTGAGTCATGAAAGCAGCTTTTGTTGCCCGCGCGTGCGGTTCGCGTGCCGCTCGGCAGCCTGCAGCGCCCAGTGGGGACAGGAGCTGGGGAAGCACAGCTAACTGGCGGCGGGGGTGGGGGCAGGGGTGGAGAGGGAGAGAACTTAGGGAATCTGAAGGGGGTAAAAGTGTACAACCGTCCATTCAAGCCCAAAGAGAAGAAAATAAAGAGGCCGTGTGGGGCGGGGGAGACCCTTCTCTTTGCTAAACTCCACCACGTCTCCAGCTCGGCCCTCTCCCGGCGTTCTGGCGGATTCTTTATCTCGCCCCACTTTTTTGCGTCCCCAACTCCGAAAGAAAGACGCCTCGATCCAGGCTCTGGGCTCCTCCCTTGCGGGCCTTACCACCACCTGGCTGCAGCCTCCCTGGGGCACCCCGGGCCACTGCTGAATGTTGCGATGCGGGAGCCCCGGGCGGACAATCTCCGCGGAGAGGCGGGTCCCCAGCCGAGCGCGGCGGACTGGGAAGCTCAGTGAGAGCGACCGTGAGACCTCAGCCAGGTCTCTGAAACATCCCGGAGTGGCCTTTCCTTTGTACAAATCTCCAGGCCTGAACGAACAACGCGCAGTGGGATTAGAGATGAATTTGTCAGGGGGAGAGGGAGGAAACGGGTCTAATAATTCTCTCACTTTACGCATTTGAGTCTCATCTGACAAAACGAGAAGCCCAGGCTTCCTTCTTGTCCAAGAACATCTGTCTCCACCAAGATTCGCCTGTATTCCACGGGGCGTCGCAAACTGGGGACTTTTCCGCTTCGAGGGTGAGAGGTTGAGGGCTTAGCAGAGGGACCTGTAGGTCTCGGCCTTCGGGGCAGCTGGAGCCCTCTTTCCCACCTCACCCCCAATATCTCCTCTGGAGCTCCCCAAAGATGGAGAAATGAGAGCCCAGGCACGAGTTCCACATCCCTGCGGCCTGGTGTGTTAGTCCGTCCGGGCGGCCGCCAGGAGAGTGGCAGCCCTTAGGCTGACCCTGCCGCAATGTCCTCAGACCTCCGGGTGTGGACCAGCCTCTGCAGGCTGGAACTCCGACGCCACTCGAATTTTAACCCAGCACAGAAGACACAGGTGGCACAGGGGTAAATACTGAGACCAGGATCCTGGGTGAATTCTTTTACCCTCCTTTGTGTTCTTTGTCAGCCAACAAGTGAACGCGGAAAAGCAAAACTCCGTACAGTTATGCTCCAGAACCTCAGAACGATTGCTTCGGGCCACAGGTCTAGTCGCACAACTCTTTTCTTCCCGTTTAGGATTTGTGCTGGACGGAGAAAGCTGCACTCACTGCCTTCCAGACGCTCGCGATCTCGTTAGGACCCTCTTCCCCCACCTCCACCCTCTCCCAGACACCCCACTCCAGCCGCTCAACCCTGACAGTGTTTGCAAACTGGAGGGACGGTTAGGGCAATTGCCTTTAAATAAGCAGTTCAAGTAAGACGCATTCATTGCAAAGGGCTTCCGTTCTGGGCGGGGGTAAGAGGTTTGTTAATGGAGGATTAGAGGAGAAGCTAGGGGAGAAGGAGTAGACAGGGAAGGGAATAAGCCAGCTTCTTCTTTTCTTTCTTTTTTAGATGTATCATTCTGGAAAACACCTGGAAAGAGTAAATAAAGAATCATCACTAAGCAACAATATGGCTCCTTCAGAATTGGTCAGGAAGTTTTGTGGTCTTTGCTAGACTTGCAAGGGAGAGGCCGCGTCCAATCAGAGGCTTTGAGCTCTGTGGAGGAGCCGCAGCCACCAATCCTTCCCGGAGCTGTGCTAGTGGCAGTTCTAGAAAGAGAGCGAAAAGACCGGTTCAGCACAGGCCCATTGCATCTTCTCTTTGAGAAGGCTTGTCTGAATCAAGTATCTGTTGTACAGGCCTGAGATTAGGGGGACCAAGGGCGCAGAATGGGACGTGGCACAGTGTCCGCCACCAAGTTCTCGGTCAGTGTCTGGGCTAGAGAGCTGAGGTTGTGGGAGCACGCTGTCCAGACAACCAGAAACATCCCCTGGACTGGCTGGGTGAAGGCACCCTTTGCAGCAACCCAATGGCCTTGGTTAATTGGCAGAATCCAAGCGTCAGAGAAGTCCCCAGATCCCATGCAAGAGAGCACAAAGGCCAATGGAGCCAAGGCCTGAAGGAAAGAACTAGCTCGCTTTGAGGATCAAGATATTGGGAGTGGAAGTGGAGACTGACATTGTGAGGGGTCTCCAGGGACAGAGATAGCTGTGATCAGGAAATGCGGGGTAGAGTGGCAGGTACAAAATTTCTATACTGGAGGAACCAGGAGCGGGTGATAGAGAGGCTAGGGAACTAGTCTCAAACCTGCGTTTACAGATGAAGCCATTTTATATGGCGTATATGTTTGCTTAGAGGAGCTGATGGAGATTAAAAGAAGCCACCCTTTGGCGCCAATGAGCAAAGCGTCTGCCAAGGGGAAGAAGCCAAGAGATGGGCCTCTCAGAGAGGGCAGAGAGTCATGCTGTCCTGGAGGCCGGTGCCAAGGCGAGGAATCAAAAGGAGCGAGGACTCTTCACTGTGTGCCTCAGTCTCCCCGCGTCTTTCACCTCTGCCCCACTTCCCGTGTGAATGCAGGCTACTCGCTCTGACCTAGACTTAGGCATCGTTAGCTTTTCGCTCCTTTCCCTCAAGTCTCCTCCCCCCATCCCCTCTCCCTTCTGCCGCCTGAAAGGGTTAATCTCTCCTGCGGGTAAAAACAGGTCCGCAGAGTCTCTAACTGGCGACAGATGGGCCACTTTCTTCTGGCCACAAAGGGGCCGGAATGGAGCGCTCCGCGGCATACAAATGGGAAGGTCACGTGGTTCCCGGCTCTTGGCTGGACCGGGAAGACCATATGGCGCATGCCGGGGAGGAAGAAGGGGCGGGGGTAGGGGTGGGGGGTGAGAGGAGCGGTTGCCGGAGGAGGGCGGGAGAAGAGCAAGGCTCGGGGGAAGTGGGGAGGAGGGGAGAGCAGGGAGCGTGCAGCCTGGACGCGTGCGCAGGCGCTCGGCGCAGAGACCTGCTAGCCGCTCCGCTCGCGGCCCCGCCCGCGCTCAGCATCACTAACTCGGCTATATAACCTGAGCGCCCGCGCGGCCGGGACACGAGGAATTCGCCCACGCAGAAGGCACGGCGTCAGGAGGCCCCGGGGTTATGAGACTATCACTGCTCAGGACTTGCTAACAACAAAGGTAATTACAATCCTTTTATTTTTTGCTCGAGGATAAAAGCAATAATTGAAGACCCCATACACCTACATATTCTGTATGTGCGC